>CM073735.1:125290761-125890761 GCA_037113605.1 Calophaca sinica
GTTTATTTTGAATAATTATCAGCGACTTCCTTTTAAAGCGTTGTCTTTTTATACAATAAGCAGCTTCATTATTGAAGTATTTGTTTATTCTCCTTTTTTATTAAATTTAGTTCTCTCACATTTACATTATATCTGTTGCATGATAGTGATAACACAAAATGCAATCAAAATTGTCATCAACATTTCCCAACATCAAAATTTAACATTATAATGTAATTTTTTCATAAATTCCTACATATCCTTACATTAACATAAATAAAGTACAATATATTTCATAATCAAATTTACAATTATCTGAGAATAGATCACTAAAATATTGCACATGTCATGCTACAAATCCTACCTAAATAGTAATATCTTTTTCTTACATCCTTTGCAACTAAACATGCATACAAAGTCAAAATTCTAACAAAATTTTGTGAGTTTTCCTTAAAATATGGACATTCCAAAATATTAAAAATACATGTAACAACATAACATATCATACCTGACCAACATAAAATATATAAAATATTAGCCAACATAAAAAGGAATTTTATTCCTAATTTCATGTGAACCTTTCCAATTCAAGTATGCTAAACTAAAAAAACAAATTTAACAAAAACTCACGTAAACATTAATATTAATCTTCTTCTATCTGCTTATAAATGATAAAATTTGTAGTAAAATATCGACACCACTCTTCTTTGAGTTAGGTATGATCGATGTATGTGTCGAATTGACAATCGAGGATAGTCTTTGCGAAATAAAAATTAAATGAAGTTAGAATTGAACATAAGCATTCAAATGGTATGTGTAAAGAAAAAAAATTATATAAACTTTGAAATTGTTACAAACATACCTCTGTTGGAATTTCTGTTTGATTATGAACGACAATATCCTTGAGAAACTTTAAAACATATCGCCACACAATCATCGAGTTAGGTTGGCGAGGACACTATAAAACCAAAAATATGAAATTAATTGTTTTTATTTTTGGTAATTTGAATAATTGCATAAAAAATTTGATATAAATACCTTTATCGGTATCCATTTAGGTGGAGTAAATTTAGAAAATCGAGACTTGTTTCTTCGATAAAGTAGGATTGCCCTAAGTGCAAAATCAAACAAAATCATTCAATATGGACACATAGACTATATATATCAAATTTCTAACAAAATTTTTGCAGATTCTCCCCTAAAATATGGATATTCCAAAATTTATAAAACACCTGTAACTTAAACAAATACCAGCCAGCCAGCACAAGATGTCACGTAGGCCAAACATAAACAAATAAACACTTCAATATTACAAGTAACTTAAACGTTTAAGAAATTGCATACATATATATATATATATATACATATCTATGATTTATACACACTTACTGATTGTACTTCTCTTTCATTGTTTTGCGCATGTTGATATGTACACGCAATGGATCAAGATAGTACACAACGTTTTGATTCAAGTTAATCGCTAACAATAACCAATGATCCCTACAAAAATGTTGGACAAAAAAATATAAGAAAGTAAACACATTTCAATAAATTTAGTAATATTGATTAAATTAAATGACTTACACTACGTTGCAAGGTGACAAAAACAAAGTCTCAAAGTCAGGATTTGCTAATGTCAAGCGGTGAATGACATACTCAGACATGTCAGCATTCCATGATCCCATATGTGTCCGTTGTGGGCACAAAAATACAAACCTTTGAGTTTGTTCTTGTGGGATCAATATCTCTTGATACAAGTACCTTAAATTAAAACATGCATACAAATTAATGCATTAACAATAACATAAATATTTAGTGTAAAAAAATAAAAATCATTGGATACTTTAAAATTTAATGTAGTACCTGAGATATACACTAATAACAGTTTCACTTAACCATTGGTTGTCATTAAGAATTTCTTGAAGTGCACCATCAACACCAGCTCTTAGGTCGTGCTCATAACCCAAAATTGATTCATCCATTGGTACTTTAATGGTATCTGCTGCCTCCATCTTTGTTGCCACATGGACTCTAAGATAAATTGTAAAATCATGCTTGAGGCTGTAGGAGGCTGAGATACCATGACCTTCTTCACTTTGGAGATGTGAATGACCCATTTGTTGGCTGCTTGCCAACACTCTTGCTAGCTATAGGCAGCTTGCCCTTGCCTTTGTCCTTGGCTTTGGATGTTGGAGCTACCTACATATTTTGCATTCCAATATATTGACTAGTTAGTGAGTGATCACCTAATTTAATAAATATATGCAGTATATGATAGTGAAGCATATACTTTAACATATACGTACCATATCACTTGGAACTACGAGGTGGTTTGTGCATGCCACACAGGTTCCTATTGCTGTTCTCTGTCATCACATCTGCCGCCTCCAATGGTACAGGCAATAGTGCATCTCCCTCAAGTGCAACGTCAACTCTAACCTTTACATGATTAGGAGGTAAGGGAAGGTTGTGTAGTGACACACCTGGTTCATTATACAACATTCCCTTACCAACCATTCGTTGCGTTGGACTTGTCAAATATAGACTGCACTCATAAATGCCCTAAACCAATGATAAGCGAAATATTAATATGTTAAATCTTTGAATACTTAGGTGAGAAAGTATAAAAGAAATGTAACGATTATTACCTCGGGACTCACAATAGTGCAACTATCTCTAACACTCTTTGGGTTAGGGATAGGTGACTGATGCTCGTTCCTCTCCACTTCATCTTTATCCTTCTTGCTATCTTCCAATTCTGAACTTTTTGGTATAAGCGAGTTACCATTCTCCTCAATTCTTACATTTCACTAGCATCGGCATGGCATCTTCTGGCGCTACGTGATCCAAAGATAGCATACAGGAGACGCCAATTCCACGCCTCTTGCACCGACCAGGATACTCCTTGATGGGTATGGCTTGGGAAAGGATGTCTTGACCAGGACAAATCGACATAGGCATTGACAGTTCATTCTGCGAGACACAAATATTATTAAATATTATTAAATAATATCATTAATTTAAACGTTAATTAATGTTATCATACTTACAATTTTATCGACCACTTCTCTAGTGGGTAGATGTTCAATGTCACCCTTCTTGTTTCGCCAGGGCTTCTATCCACAAACAAGATCGATCAATGGATTGAGAAGTTGCATCTTCTCGACTCCAACAATTTGTACATGTGAACAAACAAATTGAGAGAAAGTAAGAAAGAAATTGTACATACCAAGAGATGCGTTAAAACAAGTTATAATTAAAGATATTGTACATACCATTTCTTCCTCAATGCGGGGATACCCTTTAACCCCTCCTCTGTAAGGGTATGGAGGATTTGACTCTCTCTTTGCCATTTTTTATTGCTTCTTCCCTACCTAAAAACATAAGAATATCTTAATGCATGGTTTAATGTCATATATAAAAGTTATAAATATTATTGTACATACTATATATTCTTCATCTTAAATGCGTCTTCTTACAAAAGCGCTCCAATCATCCTGTTCTATGAGCGATGCATATTTCTTTGGAGGCTGATGTCGATGTTCAGTGTTGGTCTCTCAACCACTTGTTCGCTAACTTTGATTCGGAAATTCGGTGTGATCTTCGGCTAACCTAAGTGTAATATCCTTTCGGGTCTCATCAACATCAAAATGCTTATGCAAGAACATTATAAACAAAATGGTAGACTATAAGTATGTTTAGATAAATTAAAAAACAATACAACTAACCAATGTTAATTAATCCCATTTTTATATACCTGTATCTCAGTCCATATCTCATCTTTTAGCTCCTTCAAATATGGATCCTTATCCTTCCAATTATCGCGGCTAATTGGGACCGTCTTCCGCACTGTGGCCCAAATGAATTGAATAAAGTCATTAACATTTTCACCAATTGGTTGACCCTTAGCATTCCATATAACCTATAAAAAAAATAGTATTAGTGTACAAATTTAGATACTCAACTAAAAAAAATAGTATTAGTGTACAAATTTAATCGACAAGTATCTTACCACACGTTTTGCAACTCCTTTACTCCTCTCACGGATGAGTTTCTTCTTAAAAAGTCGGTCCACGGACGCCGTCCCCTTTTGGGGGCCTCAGAGCACTATCATCACCTTCAGATGCCATTTACGAAAAAATTATACACATAAGTTATTAATAAAAATTAATAAAGAAATCAATGTATACACATTTAATTGATCAATAAATTAATAAAAATTAAATAGCATTCACTACATACATGTACATTTAAGCAACTCTTTTCCTTTTTCTCGTTTTATTCAGATTTGCATCCCTTATGAAATAATGGATTGATCCAAAGCCCTTCATTATGATCATTTCTAATATACACATCATCCTCTATAGGTGTACTTGCCCCAAACAATGATTGTGATGTCAGAAGAAAGGGTCATCCTCAATGTCAGCATATTCATGTGCTTCATCATCAATCTCATTAACAATTTTTTTGTTATTCAATAGAACAATGGACCAATTCATATCAATTGGATCGGTGACATAGAACACTTGTTGAGCTTGCGATGCTAAAATAAAGGGCTCATCCTTATATCCCAACTTATTAAAATTCACCCGCATGAACCCCAACTCATCCATTTGTACACCGTTGTTATTATCAACCCACTTGCATTGGAACACAGGCACTCGAAACATCTTGTAATCCAACTCCCATATGCGTTCAATGACCCCGAAGTATGACATATTCGCATATATGGGATTTCTATCTTTAGCACTTGATATATGCATAGCTTCAGCTACAAGAGTCACTCCACTATGGCATAATAACTGTGCACTCAGCAATCAAATCTGAACAAAAAATAACTGTATTTTTTGATATATAACGAGCATAATAAATCTGAGCAGAATAGAAAATAGAAGGCACGATTTGGACATAATAAATATGAGAACAATAAATCTGAGCAGAAAATAAATTGGATATTTTACGATTTGGACTGTATTTTCTGAACAGAATAGAAGGCACGATTTTTTGATGTATAACGAGCAATCAAATCTGAGCAATTGTATTTTCTGAACTCATAAAGGCACGATTTGGAAAGCTACATACCTGATTTGGAAAGCAAGCAGAACGGGATTCAGAGCAACCACAAAGAAGCGAGAATGGCGGTGCGGCGGTGAGTCGATGACGGCAAGCGAGCAGCGGAGGCTTGCACTCTTTGTCTGTGTAGCGATTGAATCGAGCGGCGGGTTTGGGAGAACAGCGCACAATGTTCGGTTGGCACGATGAGTTTGGGAGCGAAAGGAGAAGGTCTGTTGGGTTTGGGAGTGATGATCGAGGGTTTTGGCCTTTTGGGACTCCCACGTGAACGTAAAGGTCTAATATTTTTAAATCGTATTTTCTAAAAAATGACTTAAAATGTTTTAGAGTTTCATATTTGTTAAATCGGTTTTTTTAATAACTGAGTTTAGAAGTTTTTTTTTTTAAATCGCATTTCTTAAAAACTGAGTTAAAATGTTTTAGAGTTTCATAAGAACACTTTTTTAACTCGGTTATTCCTAAAACTGATTTAAAAAGGGTTGTTTTTAAATCGGTTTTCTTAATAACCGACTTAAAAGGGTCACCACATAGGATTTTAAATCAGTTTTCTAATAACTAATTTAAAATCTCCGATTTAGAATCCCTATTTTGCACTAGTGATGCCTACTTAATCTTTGCTTATTTGCTTCAAGAGAGCCCATCAGTTCTATCACCGATAAAGTAGATATATTTTTGGTATGCTCAATCATTCTCACGATAGGATCATACTTGCGGGGAATGGAAATTAAAATTTTCTCGACAATTCTCTTGTTGAGGATACTATCTCCATAGGCTCTCATTTGAGATACTATTTCTTTAATCTTGATATAGTCATCTTTTACGATCTCGGATTTATTCATTTTTAATAATTCAAACTCATTTGAGAAATTTCTTGGAACTCCACTTGTAGTGTGTTCCATGCTTCTTTGACACTTATAGCTCCCATTATTCTTGGAAATATGGTGTCAGCTACTGACTGTTGTAGAATAAATAATGTCTTTGAATTTTTTTTAGTTATTTTCCTTCAACTCTTTTATTATGTGCTGCAATAAGAGTTGAAATATATGTAATAACAGTAAATCCTTCATCTACGATGTCTCATAGATTTTGAGAGCAAACAAATGTCTTCATTTTATTATTTTAATTAATACTCTCAAAATCATAATTTTAATGTGAGGAATAGACTTTGGTTGAATATTATTAGCCACAATATGCCCAATATATGGCTGAGCGTAGTTCCGATACCACTTGCTAGAAATAGAAAAACGACAATTTGAAAAAATTGTTTGTTTATGAAGTAGTCGAATAGTGGGCAAGAAGATTAGTAAGGCTTGAGTTCTAGAAGGAAAGCTTTCACTTTGGTTTACAATTGAAGTTGGCAAGCCTATTTATAGGCATCGCCTCTAAATGGTGGCATGCCATTAATTTATTTTTAAGTACAATCTAGAAGCTAATTCTAGAACTATCAAGAGATTAAAATATCTTAGGACTGTTTACTTTGTGAAAATATTTTCTGTTTTCATTTTCTAAAATTTGCATTCAATTTAACTTGTTAACAAGAAAATGAGATCTCTTGAAGTGAGTCATTGTGATGGAAAGAAGATGAAAGGCAGGATAAAGAGGATGTATTTCCGGAAATAATGAAAATAGTTTTTTGGCATTTTTATTATTTTCGGAAATATAGACAATTGTTCACTCAAAATGTCTTTCATCTTCTTATTATTAGTAAGTTACAATTAACACTTATTTTAGAAAATAAAAACAGCCGTTAGTCTTTTCTATCACCATCCAATTATTGCCATTGTATTGTTTTCACAAGAAACTACAAATTTGTATTGAGTTTCAACAGATATTAACAAAGACATTAACAAAAAACATGGTGTTCTGACATCATTGTGAAGAGGGGGTAACTCGGGTACTTGAGATACACTACTAGGCGATTCCAAGTAGTGGAAGAAGTCTCGGACTTCGTTAAATTTTATAAACTTTGCCATCTGAGCAGCTGCTAGGTGAGCATAATAAATAGGTGCAACTGCAGTAATACAAAGTATAGATCTTAATTAATCCAATTGTTAACGGGAGATTGTGAACAGAAATAATTTGAATACAGAAGTAATAATTCAGTATTTAACAAACACTAGTTTTGAAGGGGGGGGGGAAAATAGATACTAGTTTTGAAAACATAAGTTTTATGATGTGAACAGTTTAACAAAAAAAAAAGAGTAAACATGCTGAAAAGATAAGTTGAAGGTAGTAGAAATTCTACCTACTGATATGGCAGTAGTGCTCCTCTGGTACCTGCAAAAATTAAAAGAATCCTTTGGTCTAAAATTCACAAGCTTGATAAAGTGTAAGGAGGGTTTCTCAATGTTTTGTGAATTTGAAGTTTTTTGTGTATAAAACCAAGTTGGCTATATACTTACACATAACATAGAGAATGCACTAGTTCTTGCAAATTATCTGCTGAGAACCCAATTTCATCGTATAAAACATGGTAATGAGTAGGACGAGTTGTACCCTGTTCGAAAAAGTACGAACAATTGTCACATTGAGGTTCATGTCATCTAAGGAATAATTATATTAAATCCTTATAAAAATTGAAGTGCATGGCCACAAAATCATTACTATTTCTCAGTGTGTCTTCCTGATATTACTTACTTATATATGAAAAATGCGTATAGTTGGCTAAAAATAAATATATAGTAACTCGACAAAGTATTGCTTTCAAGAATTTGTAACATCTCTATCACAATGTATTGTGCAGTTTATAGTTCAAAAATAAGTTGTGTCAACATTGCAGGCAAAAAAACAGTTGAAATTCTATTTTGACAATGATACTTACAATCTTCCCAGCATGAGCACACATGTAGAAGTCATTGTTTTTGGGATGACATATATTGTTGTCAATAACAGTTCCTGCACACAAACAAGTAGAGGATTATTATAATATATAGCAAATCACAAACTATTTTTTGTTGAATTTTTTTTCTGTATATTAGAATATGTAAATAATCTTTTATTTTTAGAATTTGTATAGGAGATACTCTCTTGATTTGTATAGGAGATACTCTCTTGATTTACTTAGTAAAATTATAGCTAAGAGATTATCTAGAATTTTGTATATATTATTTGGAAAATTAATGAAACGATCACGCAAACAATTCTATCATGGTATCATACTAGGTACACGTTTCTCTCCTTTATCTAACCCTAGCTGAAACACCCGCCGTCCCTTCTTCTTTTTTGCATCCTCCACCACCATGATTCCTCCCTCTCCTACCACTCCTCTTCCTCCTAATCTCCCTCATCCCGCTCTTGTGGTACAAAACATCAACAACTTTATCAAAGTCACCTTAGACATTGAAAAGGGTCAATATGTTACGTGGTCGGAGCTCTTCAAAATTCATGCTAGAGCTTATCAAGTTCTAGATCATATCATTCCTTTCCCAAAGGAAAAGGCGACGCCGGGCTCCTCTACTACAGACACGAATCCCAACCTCTGGTTACGTGTTGACGCCGTTGTTCTACAATGGATCTACGGCACTATCTCTGAAGACCTTCTCAACACCATCCTTGAACGTGATTCCCACTAGTGCAGTTTTGGGATACTAAGTCGGTTAAAATGGGCCTTTTAAGTCGGTTCTGAAACCGACTTATATTCAGCAGACTTAGTATGTATCAAGTTTTTAAATCGGTTAAAAAACCGACTTAAAAACTCACTTTTTAAATCGGTTATTAAAAAACCCGATTTAAAAAGATACGTTTTTTGAAAAATCGACTTGAAAAGTGTGACTATTTTAAATCGGTTATCCATAAAACCGATTTAAAAAGTCGGTTTTTAAGTCGGTTTTCCTTAAAACCGACTTAAAAGATCAATCTTTTTAACTCGGTTATTTGTACAACCGACTTAAATGGTCACACTTTTTAAATCGGTTTTCTTAATAACCGATTTAAAAAGTTAAATTTTTTTTTAATTTTTTTTCTAGCGTGCACTCGTTACAGCAACCTGAAGAACAAACTATGGTAAACTACACCATTCAAAACCATAATTGGCACCAAAATTGCCAAATTATAAAACAGACAAAAGTCTACATTTCAAACAATATTGTGAGCTAAATAATACTTCACCAAAATACGAAGTAATATAAAAAATAACAATACCATTAAGTAGTCATTTGTAACCGTCAAATAGTCATTTCTAACAACAAAAAACATATCTAAGAATCAAGTAGTCATGATTTCCTTAATCGCCTTGGTTTTACCAAGTTACTTGGCTGCGTCCCATACATATTTATAAAAAATTGTGCCCAAGTTTTCTGAAGGTTTTGCATTACAGCAAGTTCCAATGGTGACTTGTCTTTGAATGTCTGCAAAGTTAAAACATAATTAACTATTAGTAATAAGACCAATAAGATAATATCTAGTCCAAAAATGAAGAATTATAAAAGGTTAAAAATTCTATTACTTCCTTCCACGATGAAACAATATTTGCGGAGACAATAGTCAACATATTTTGCATGACATAGTATCCACATGCATAACCGTTATTTTGTTTAGGCACCTAAAAATATAATGAGTAAAAATTATACACATTAACTAGTATAAGCTATAAATTAATTTCGGTCTTTAAGGTACTTACTACGGGAATCACCCATTCAGGCTTCTTATTTCTAAAACCTTGCATAAAATTATATCCTTCCATAGCTCTGATAAAATAACATTAATGAAAAGTAAGTTATATATCGAAAGTAATAATACACTCTACAAAGACAATGAATGGCCGAAAGCTTACGCATTAATTGGGCGCGAAATGGAACCATTTGCCTTACTATGCATCGAACACATCTAGACTACCAAATTACTCTTAGGACAAATGATATACAATTGCCAATGGCCACTACAGCAGTAATGGTGTATCAAAAGCACATAAAGAAAAAAAAGGAAACTAGGTTACCAATTTGATAATATAATTAGTAACATGCATGTACTTACCCAGACAAGTACGGTTCTAGATAACAGTATTTTGTCGGTTCTATTAGTAATTTTTTTTGGATGTATTGACGAATAGATTCTTCACAATTATTGGTACCTGTAATGATGCTACCATTAACGTGGTATGGATCCAATAATCCATACAAATGGTGGTGTCCTTCATAATCTGAGGCGTCTGAGATATACGAGATGTCGAAATAAATGTTCATTATAATTGAAAGTTAGGAAAATGTATCACATAATTAATACTTACGTGCACCATACTGCCAAGTGGGATAGCTCAAGCCACTCAGTACCCGAACACAAGTGCAAAAGGTCCTTCTTGTCAATGTAAAAGTGTTCATGGTGTTCATGCTCCAACTCTATTTTTGCACTTCCTTCGTCAAGCTCCATCGCCAGTGCAGCCAAATCTCTTAAAACATTTTCTTCATGCACTTCCGCCGGTGAACAACTATCCTTAACGCTCTTAGCGCTCACATTTTCTTCATGCACTTCCGCCTGTTCCAAAATTTTGTCTAACCGTTGATTAAAATTCTGTGTAACCTCCTTTATGATGCCCTGCCTGAAGGCCTGCAATTGCTCCTCAGTATATATAGCTCCTGTGGGGCGGCACAAAGGTCCTCCATAGAATTTCTTTAGGCCCACACCTCGTCCAACACCGCGAACACGGCCAGGATGCTGTGGTGTTCCAATGGCGGTGGTCAAGATATCTTGACGGCCATGCGGAACAAAAGCACCTTGCTGTTCAACAAGGGACTCCTACAACATATAACATTGATGAATTGACACAACTTGTAAGCTTTTTACAATAACATTAATGAAATGAGACAATGTGGAAGCTCTTTACTTACAATCTTATCAAAGAATCGAGGTCGACGCTCACTTGTATAACCTCCGATGGCTTTTGTCGGGCCTCTTCCATTGCTCATAGCGCGGTGGAGATGGAGGCTCTAAAAGTAAGGTTGGATCACCCGCCTCTTCTGCAATACTCTCAAAGACTCTTGCTTCATATCACGCAAGCTTGATAACCCCACGAGACAATCTGTGGGGCATTGATGTTTGGTTGGTTTTTAAGCCTTAAGTCTTTTTATACATTACAAATATCACAACACAAAATTCAGCTAAAAAATAAATTAGAATGACCAACTAAAAAACTATAATTCCAACCAACCTGAAACTTCGGTGTATGTCGCTCATAACAAACAATCGCCATGTTTCCTCATCAATGAAACTATACATAGAACAAGGCGATGCATTACCATGTTTATCTCCAGGTCCAAAAACGTACACCCTGGTGAGTACGGTCTTAAATGCCTTCCAACGCTCACCCGCAAAAGAAATCCATGTCTTGTTAAGCTCTTTAGTATCAGGAATATCAAATTTTAACTACAATACACAACAAAATGGTGGTGTTAGATTGCTGATCAGGTATATGGTTAAATACAATATAATTACAAAGCATGGAGAATAAAAGTTAAATACCAAGATATCTTGCCAAATCAAATTCTTTATGTCCCCATGAATAAGTCTGCATTATTACCAATGGGGTGGCCAGAAACATTATCAAACTCTACACTGTACTTCTCACCAGTCTGAAGCTTAGCACCAACATGTGATAAGGTCGTGGCACGTCTAGTCTTTTTTTTGGGTGAGTCTTTGCCCGATGAATCAGCCATAGTGTCTGTTTATACAAAAAAGAACGAATGTCAGAACATAAATAACGGATAAATAACAAAATGTATTAACTTATAAATTATAAATAACAAACATGTATTAACTTATAAAGTCTTTGATGGTCAAGTTTGAATGTCCTCAAATATCCCTTCTTGATGATCATCACGCGTGGCATATACATCATCAACTTCATTATCATCAGTAAAAGTAGATCTTTGTGTTGAGAAAAGAGGAGTTTCACAATCTAGAGTTGAATCTTGACTTTCATCACTCTCATGCATGTTTTTTCTTTGGAGGACCACAGACCACCTTTTGCTAGAAGGATCATTGACATAAAACACTTGTTTTGCGTGGAACGCCATAATGAAAGATTCGTCCTTATAACCTACCTTGTCAAGGTCCACCAATATAAAATCTAAATCATCGGTTTGTACACCACTGTTACAGTTAACCCACTTACACTTAAAAAGAGGCACTCTGAATTTACTGTAATCAACCTCCCAAATCTCTTCAATGACCCCAAAATAAGCTATAGATGCTAGAACGGGGTTTTTATCCTTTGAACTAGAGAAGTGCATAGAAGAAGCCATGACCATAACCCCACTGTTCTGTACCGTACTCTTATCATCCTGTGACTTTGTATAAAAGGAATATTTATTGATATCATATCCACTCCAGGTTAAGACATTGAAGTTAGGCTCATGTGCTAACCATTTTAATGTATCAGAAGCAGTATCATCATTCATAATTTGATCTTTAAACCACGTTAGGAATGTTTTGTTATGCTCGTTCAATACCCATTTTTCGTTCATTCGAGGGTTTTTGGCCTTGACAATGGTTTTATGAGCAGACAAGTATGACTCAACCTCATCAGTGTTATTTAATATATACAAATGTGCTTGAAGCACTTCCGCTCGACCCATGTTCTTAACCTTTAGACCTCGTGTACCCTTACCGTCACATCTTCCCTGATGACGAGACTTGGGAAGCCCTACAAGTTCTGCTTCTAACAAGTAGTCTGTACAAAACTCAATGGCTTCTTCTGTGATATACCTTTCAACAATCGATGCTTCGGGACGGTATTGATTCTTCACGTAACCTTTCAAAATCTTCATGTATCGCTCGACAGGGTACATCCATCTTAGATAAACTGGGCCACACACTCTAATCTCCCTCACTAGATGAATAATTAAGTGAACCATGATGTCGAAAAATGAGGGAGGAAAGAACATCTCCAACTGACACAAGATAATAGCAGCCTCAATTTCCAATTCGTCCAATTTGTGAGGGTCAATGACTTTACTGCATATAGCGTTAAAGAATAGGCACAATCTAGTTATGGCATGCCGAACATTTTTTGGTAAGATACCACGAATAGCCACCGGTAGTAGTTGTTGCATCAAGACGTGACAGTCATGAGACTTTAACCCAACTAATTTGAGATCTTTCATTGAGACAAGACTCTTGATATTTGAAGAGTAACCTTGTGGCACTTTCACGCCACGGAGACACTCGCAGAAACTTCCTCTCTCTTGTTTTGACAAGGTATGACATGCTGGTGGTAAATATGTCTTGTTACCTCTTGGTTGTGGAGATAACTGCTCTCTTATACCCATCGCAACCAGATCTAGACGGGCATTCACACTATCCTTTGTTTTCCCCTTAATATTGAGAAGCGTACCGATTACACTATCACACACATTTTTCTCTACATGCATCACATCAATACAGTGCCTTATATCAAGACTAGACCCGATGCGGAAGATCGAAGAACAACGACCACTTCTTCCATATGGTTTTCTCGATGGCTATACGCTTCTTTCCAAAACTAACATTGATGTCCTTGATCGTTGATAAACTTCTTCTCCGATTAAGGCTTTTGGAGCAATTTCATTCTCCTCGACATCCATTAAAAGCCTTTTTCAACTTACGATACGGTGATTACGTCGAGAAATCTCCGATGCCCAAGATAATGATCTTCCTTCCATGTTTGATTGATGATAGCATATACCTTCTTCACATATAGGCACGCTTTATGTCCTTTAACACTATATCAGGACAAGTTACCGGTATCTTTGGAAAGTCATTGATGGTACAAAATAACATGGCACGCAACTTGAAATATTCACGGAATACCCATCAAACACATCAATACCTTCCTCCCACAACGTTCTCAAGTCTTCAATTAAGGGACGGAGGAAAACATATATGTCATTTCCTGGTTTTCTTGGCCCTGAAATCATCATAGATAACAAAATGTATCTGCGCTTTCATGCACAACCAAGGAGATAGGATGGAACTTACCAAGAGAACAGACCATGAATATGGATACTACTTAAGTTACCATATGAATTCATTCCATCCGTAGCAAGTCCAAGCCTAAGGTTTCTTGGCTCATTGTCGAAATCCAGAAACAAAGAATTAATTTTCTTCCATTGCAAAGAATCAGCCGGATGGTGAAGCTTTCCATCACATTTCTTCTCATTTGCATGCCATCTAAGGTTCTTTGCGTCATTTACATTGGCGAACAATCGTTTAAACCTTAGAATAATTGGAAGATACCATAACACTTTTGCAGGAGGACCCTTTGTGCTCACATCACAACTATCATCACCATCCTTCTTTTTGTAGCGTGATTTTGTAACTTGAGGCATTTTTCTTTGTCTTCATGCTCTTTCCAATACAATATGCAATCATTGGGACATGCATGTATTTTCTTATACTCCACACCCATCGGACATAATATCTTCTTCGCCTCATAGTTACGGTTCGGCAATGTGTTGCCTTCTGGAAGCATGTCATTCAACAACTCAAGCAATTCAGTGAAGCTTTTATCAGTCCACCCATTTTTTGCCTTCAGATTGAACAATCTCAACACTGCTGACAACCGTGTGAAATTTGTACACCCCGGATACAATGGTTGTTCCTTGTCACTACATAGAGTATCATACACATGTGCTCGCTGGAAAGACTCTTCTCCAATATCACGAATCATGTCCTCTAGTCAATCGTCCATATCTACATCAACTTTCTCTCTTTGGGACACACTTGGCATATCCAACACTTCACAATGCCATGTCCATGTCGTGTAACTCTTGCAAATCCCAAAACATTGAAGATGATTCCTTATTTCATCAACATTTAGTGGTGTCTGATTAAAACATCTAACACAAGGACAGTAAAATCTTCCATTATTATTGGGAAGATTTCATTCAGCAAATTTTAGAAATTCTTCCACTCCATTCTCATACTCTTCACTCATGCGATTACTTTGCATCCAACTATGATCCATATCTACGTTCAGAAATAATATGGCATCAATAATATTAAGATAATGCAGCTGTCTTGCAAGCCTATTGTAGACAATGACGGACCCAGAAATTTTAACTTGTGGGGGAAAACTTGTATATAATTTTTTTAGGAATGCTTGTATATAAACTTGTGTTCTAAAGTGTTTCTAACTTAAAGTCATGGTTGCAGTCTAGGGGTTCAACTGAAACAGGTGCTGCTTTGAACTCAACAGTCTAGGCCTCTAGGGGTTCTTCCATTTTCCTTTACCTTGTGAGGAAATATTGGTATTAGATTCAAAGGATAATATTTGTTTATTTTGGATGTCTTTGTGATTGAAAGCCTGATACTACTGTAATCTATTAAAAATAATCTAATAAAATCATTTATCTCAAAGAGTAGTTGTTACACTATTAATTATTAGAATAAAATACTGAAATATTTGGCTAAATGACAATAAACTCCATTCTTAACTTTTTTTTTAGTCACTGCTCATGCTTTTTTTTTGGTTATGCATTCTAAACCTCTACCAGTTTAGCTGTGAGATTTTTTCTCCAATGTAAATAAAGTTGGGTTTTTTAATCATTTTGTTCTATTTTTCATATAAACATTTTTTGTGGCTGCATCTTTGTTATACTCCCCTGATGATAGTTTGTTTCTGAATCATCCTAACCAAGGTATATTTTTGGTCTTGTCTGAGTTTTGTTTTGGTTTGTATTTGGCTATTCTTTTTTAATGTTTTAGTGTACACTGGGTAGACAAGTTTCTCTTGGTGTTACAGTGTTGGATCCTTTTAATATTATTATACTACTTTGATGTTTTAATATTTGGAGTTGTACTTTAGGTTATGCTGAGTATAGACTATTTTTATTATAAAATGATTTTAGCTTGAGCTTATACTTTGTATATGTTGGTTGTGATAGGGGCATATAATTAGCCATTAACAAAATGCATCTATACTAGATATACTAAACAAGTGGTGGATTCAGGGAAAGTGATGCCAAATGTCACATTTGTTTTTGTTTAATTCACAGAGCTCTCTTTCTTTTGACTCAATTTGAATTGAATTGAATATAACTACCAACTCAATAGTTACAGGTGAGCTGTTGCTTATTGTACAATTTTAAGACATCGGAATTGGGTTTGTCACTCTTAGAATTGAAAATGAATACATTCCTCCAAGTTTTGTCACTCTTTTTTACTGATTGTCTGCTTCTTTTTTCATGTATTTATTCTGACTATTTGAATGAGAATATCTATAGAAAGATGATTACAACTTTGTGCATCTAAACATTACTCTATTGCATTTGTTCAAGTTTTTATTCTTGGCTTAATTTGTGACAGGATTTGTTAGCATGGTGCATATACTAATTTGACTCTACTTCATTTTGGTGTTTATAGTGGTCCTGGAGGTAAGATTTGATAATGTTTGGCTACTTGGGTTGATTGCAGAATGCTGTTTTTTTTTTATTACTTTGTTTTTCCTGACTTACACCTTTTGCAAATAGGCATGAAATGCATATCCATTTAGGGATGCATATCTGTATAGGGAGACCAAGGTTAAAGATTCTTTATTGTGTACAAGACCAAATATAAACAGTTTAGAATTGAATTTGAGTTTAAATTTGTTCTTTTTTCTGTATGTGGATTTAATTGTTAATCTGACTTGATTTGTGGGGTTTTGTAAATGAACAGATGCATACCCTATAGATACAAAAGCAATGGAACTCAGGATAAGGAAATAGAGGTTCTTGTGATTAATGCTCAAAAGGGTCATGGAATGCAGTTCCCAAAGGTATTGTTATAAGTGCCGACTTTTAAGGCACTTTTCATATTGAATTTTGGTTCATTTTCAAGTTTCAATCTTTTTGTTCCTATTCCTGACATACATATCTGTGTTGTTTTGTCTCAGGGAGGTTGGGAAAAGGATGAGTCTATGGAGCGGTGCTTTGAGGAAACCATAGAGGAAGCTGGAGTTGTTGGCAGTGTTGAAGTTAGTATCTGGAAGCAAGCACTTTTTAAATTTGAGTTTTTTCTTTTCAAATAATTGTGCCTTTGATTCTTACCTTGTGTATTATGGTTGTTATCTTGCAGAGTAAATTGGGAACATGGTACTATAAAAGCAAACGCCAACCTACCATACATGAGGGATATATGTTCCCTTTGCTTGTTAGTAAGGAGTTGGATAATTGGCCAGAGATGAACATAAGAAAAAGAAGATGGGTAAGTGTGTATATGATGACCTAGTCAACTTTCATTTCATTTCATTTCATTTTCCCAATTGCAATATCCTAATCAAGTAGCATTAATAATTTTTAAGGTGTTCTGTTGAACTTTCAATTCATCTTCCTAATTGCAATATCTTAATTAAGTAGCATTATTTATTTATTTAGCTTTTGGTGTCTTAAAGTTTTTTTGATTTGTATCATGCAGTTGATTGTATTTGAAGCAAAAGAAATATGCCCATATGCTTGGATGAAGGAAGCTTTAGATGAATTGGTTAGTAGACAAAATCAGCTATGACCAAAAAAGAGGAGATATAATAAGTAGAGGTTGTAAATTGTGTAGGCATGCTTTTGCTTTTGGAATCTACAAAGTGGTAGAGCAGAAGCACTCACTACTAGACACTTGGACAGAGGAATTGAAATCAAAATCAAGAAGCGTGAAAGCTATGACATACGATTTTCTTTAGAGTGTAGTTGAGAGGTCTAGCTATAGAAAGTCCACTGTAGATGTACAAATTCAATTCATTCTTTTATTCATTTGATTCTTTGGTGATGTGTCTAATAAGCTATTTGTATTATATACATTCTTCTAGGTGCAGCTGATGATTATATACTTACTTGGTATCTATTGCTACCACACTGATCAGTACATTTCTTTTGTTTAAAATTATACAACTAGTGTCAGACATCAACAACCTAATTTTATAAATCATTCTTAAACATGAAATAATATTAGGACCAATGGAAAATATATCTATTGCTTTACTTTGAAGGGAAGACACAAAAATCTCTATCTACAAGTTGTACTTGTATTCAATTCAATACAGGTAATAGGTATAATCACTTATTATTATTAAAACAAGAATTAAAAACAGTAAATAAATTTGAGTAAAATATACCTCAAACTTGACTAGCTCAATATTCAAAGAATTGATCCTGTGTGTCCAGAGCTACTATCAATGTTGTTTTTCCAGTGTTTCTGTAAGCAAAAATATACAAAGAAATTAGAGACTCCATATTCCATAACATAACAATTATTGAAGAAAAAAAAATTAAGGACCTAATTGAGTCAAAAAAAAATAAATTTGAATCTGCCTGTTTGTGCAGATTTTCAGCTTCTGTTTGAGTCAACATACGGCATGCTGTGCACTCAGCAATCAAATCTGAACAAAAAATAACTGTATTTTTTGATATATAACGAGCATAATAAATCTGAGCAGAATAGAAAATAGAAGGCACGATTTGGACATAATAAATATGAGAACAATAAATCTGAGCAGAAAATAAATTGGATATTTTACGATTTGGTGTATTTTACGAGCAGAATAGAAACACGATTTTTGATGTATAACGAGCAATCAAATCTAAGCAATTGTATTTTCCGAACTCATAAAGGCACGATTTGGAAAGCTACATACCTGATTTGGAAAGCAAGCGAATCGCGATTGAGCAAGCAATGAAGCGAGAATGGCGGTCTTGAGTGAGTCGATGACGGCAAGCAGAACGGCGGAGGCTTGCACTTTTTTTGTCACAGCGCGCGATTCAGAATAAGAACGGCGGGTTTGGGAGAACAGCGCACAATGTTCGGTTGGCACGATGAGTTTGGGAGCGAAAGGAGAAGGTCTGTTGGGTTTGGGAGTGATGAGCGAGGGTTTTGGCCTTTTGGGACTCCCGCGTGAACGTAAAGGTCTAATATTTTTAAATCGTATTTTCTAAAAAATGACTTAAAATGTTTTAGAGTTTCATATTTGTTAAATCGGTTTTTTTAATAACTGAGTTTAGAAGTTTTTTTTTTTAAATCGCATTTCTTAAAAACTGAGTTAAAATGTTTTAGAGTTTCATAAGAACACTTTTTTAACTCGGTTATTCCTAAAACCGATTTAAAAAGGGTTGTTTTTAAATCGGTTTTCTTAATAACCGACTTAAAAGGGTCACCACATAGGATTTTAAATCAGTTTTCTAATAACTAATTTAAAATCTCCGATTTAGAATCCCTATTTTGCACTAGTGATGCCTACTTAATCTTTGCTTATTTGCTTCAAGAGAGCCCATCAGTTCTATCACCGATAAAGTAGATATATTTTTGGTATGCTCAATCATTCTCACGATAGGATCATACTTGCGGGGAATGGAAATTAAAATTTTCTCGACAATTCTCTTGTTGAGGATACTATCTCCATAGGCTCTCATTTGAGATACTATTTCTTTAATCTTGATATAGTCATCTTTTACGATCTCGGATTTATTCATTTTTAATAATTCAAACTCATTTGAGAAATTTCTTGGAACTCCACTTGTAGTGTGTTCCATGCTTCTTTGACACTTATAGCTCCCATTATTCTTGGAAATATGGTGTCAGCTACTGACTGTTGTAGAATAAATAATGTCTTTGAATTTTTTTTAGTTATTTTCCTTCAACTCTTTTATTATGTGCTGCAATAAAAGTTGAAATATATGCAATAACAGTAAATCCTTCATCTACGATGTCTCATAGATTTTGAGAGCAAACAAATGTCTTCATTTTATTATTTTAATTAATACTCTCAAAATCATAATTTTCGCCGTGACAGGAATAGACTTTGGTTGAATATTATTAGCCACAATATGCCCAATATATGGCTGAGCGTAGTTCCGATACCACTTGCTAGAAATAGAAAAACGACAATTTGAAAAAATTGTTTGTTTATGAAGTAGTCGAATAGTGGGCAAGAGGATTAGTAAGGCTTGAGTTCTAGAAGGAAAGCTTTCACTTTGGTTCACAATTGAAGTTGGCAAGCCTATTTATAGGCATCGCCTCTGAATGGTGGCATGCCATTAATTTATTTTTAAGTACAATCTAGAAGCTAATTCTAGAACTATCAAGAGATTAAAATATCTTAGGACTGTTTACTTTGTGAAAATATTTTCTGTTTTCATTTTCTAAAATTTGCATTCAATTTAACTTGTTAGCAAGAAAATGAGATCTCTTGAAGTGAGTCATTGTGATGGAAAGAAGATGAAAGGCAGGATAAAGAGGATGTATTTCCGGAAATAATGAAAATAGTTTTTTGGCATTTTTATTATTTTCGGAAATATAGACAATTGTTCACTCAAAATGTCTTTCATCTTCTTATTATTAGTAAGTTACAATTAACACTTATTTTAGAAAATAAAAACAGCCGTTAGTCTTTTCTATCACCATCCAATTATTGCCATTGTATTGTTTTCACAAGAAACTACAAATTTGTATTGAGTTTCAACAGATATTAACAAAGACATTAACAAAAAAACATGGTGTTCTGACATCATTGTGAAGAGGAGTAACTCGGGTACTTGAGATACACTACTAGAGGCGATTCCACCGTAGTGGAAGAAGTCTCAGACTCGTTAAATTTTATAAACTTTGCCATCTGAGCAATTTGCTAGGTGAGCATAATAAATAGGTGCAAGCTATGATAATACAAAGTATAGATCTTAATTAATCCAATTGTTAGCAGGAGATTGTGAGCAGAAATAATTTGAATCTGAGTAATAATTCAGTATTTAACAAACACTAGTTTTGAAGGGGGGGAAAAATAGATACTAGTTTTGAAAACATAAGTTTTATGATGTGAACAGTTTAACAAAAAAAAAAAAGAGTAAACATGCTGAAAAGATAAGTTGAAGGTAGTAGAAATTCTACCTACTGATATGGCAGTAGTGCTCCTCTGGTTCCTGCAAAAATTAAGAGAATCCTTTGGTCTAAAATTCACAAGCTTGATAAAGTGTAAGGAGGGTTTCTCAATGTTTTGTGAATTTGAAGTTTTTTGTGTATAAAACCAAGTTGGCTATATACTTACACATAACATAGAGAATGCACTAGTTCTTGCAAATTATCTGCTGAGAACCCAATTTCATCGTATAAAACATGGTAATGAGTAGGACGAGTTGTACCCTGTTCGAAAAAGTACGAACAATTGTCACATTGAGGTTCATGTCATCTAAGGAATAATTATATTAAATCCTTATAAAAATTGAAGTGCATGGCCACAAAATCATTACTATTTCTCAGTGTGTCTTCCTGATATTACTTACTTATATATGAAAAATGCGTATAGTTGGCTAAAAATAAATATATAGTAACTCGACAAAGTATTGCTTTCAAGAATTTGTAACATCTCTATCACAATGTATTGTGCAGTTTATAGTTCAAAAATAAGTTGTGTCAACATTGCAGGCAAAAAAACAGTTGAAATTCTATTTTGACAATGATACTTACAATCTTCCCAGCATGAGCACACATGTAGAAGTCATTGTTTTTGGGATGACATATATTGTTGTCAATAACAGTTCCTGCACACAAACAAGTAGAGGATTATTATAATATATAGCAAATCACAAACTATTTTTTGTTGAATTTTTTTTCTGTATATTAGAATATGTAAATAATCTTTTATTTTTAGAATTTGTATAGGAGATACTCTCTTGATTTGTATAGGAGATACTCTCTTGATTTACTTAGTAAAATTATAGCTAAGAGATTATCTAGAATTTTGTATATATTATTTGGAAAATTAATGAAACGATCACGCAAACAATTATATCATGGTATCATACTAGGTACACGTTTCTCTCCTTTATCTAACCCTAGCTGAAACACCCGCCGTCCCTTCTTCTTTTTTGCATCCTCCACCACCATGATTCCTCCCTCTCCTACCACTCCTCTTCCTCCTAATCTCCCTCATCCCGCTCTTGTGGTACAAAACATCAACAACTTTATCAAAGTCACCTTAGACATTGAAAAGGGTCAATATGTTACGTGGTCGGAGCTCTTCAAAATTCATGCTAGAGCTTATCAAGTTCTAGATCATATCATTCCTTTCCCAAAGGAAAAGCGACCTTAGGGCTCCTCTACTACTGAACCACGAATCCCAACCTCTGGTTACGTGTTGACGCCGTTGTTCTACAATGGATCTACGGCACTATCTCTGAAGACCTTCTCAACACCATCCTTGAACGTGATATATGCCTACTTAATCTTTGCTTATTTGCTTCAAGAGAGCCCATCAGTTCTATCACCGATAAAGTAGATATACTTTTGGTATGCTCAATCATTCTCACGATAGGATCATACTTGCGGGGAATGGAAATTAAAATTTTCTCGACAATTCTCTTGTTGAGGATACTATCTCCATAGGCTCTCATTTGAGATACTATTTCTTTAATCTTGATATAGTCATCTTTTACGATCTCGGATTTATTCATTTTTAATAATTCAAACTCACTTGAGAAATTTCTTGGAACTCCACTTGTAGTGTGTTCCATGCTTCTTTGACACTTATAGCTCCCATTATTCTTGGAAATATGGTGTCAGCTACTGACTGTTGTAGAATAAATAATGTCTTTGAATTTTTTTTAGTTATTTTCCTTCAACTCTTTTATTATGTCTTTGCAATAAGCGTTGAAATATATGTAATAACAAGAAATCCTTCATCTACGATGTCTCATAGATTTTGAGAGCAAACAAATGTCTTCATTTTATTATTTTAATTAATACTCTCAAAATCATAATTTTCGCCGTGACAGGAATAGACTTTGGTTGAATATTATTAGCCACAATATGCCCAATATATGGCTGAGCGTAGTTCCGATACCACTTGCTAGAAATAGAAAAACGACAATTTGAAAAAATTGTTTGTTTATGAAGTAGTCGAATAGTGGGCAAGAGGATTAGTAAGGCTTGAGTTCTAGAAGGAAAGCTTTCACTTTGGTTTACAATTGAAGTTGGCAAGCCTATTTATAGGCATCGCCTCTGAATGGTGGCATGCCATTATTTTATTTTTAAGTACAATCTAGAAGCTAATTCTAGAACTATCAAGAGATTAAAATATCTTAGGACTATTTACGTTGTGAAAGTATTTTACTGTTTTCATTTTCTAAAATTTGCATTCAATTTAACTTGTTAACAAGAAAATGAGATCTCTTGAAGTGAGTCATTGTGATGGAAAGAAGATGAAAGGCAGGATAAAGAGGATGTATTTCCGGAAATAATGAAAATAGTTTTTTGGCATTTTTATTATTTTCGGAAATATAGACAATTGTTCACTCAAAATGTCTTTCATCTTCTTATTATTAGTAAGTTACAATTAACACTTATTTTAGAAAATAAAAACAGCCGTTAGTCTTTTCTATCACCATCCAATTATTGCCATTGTATTGTTTTCACAAGAAACTACAAATTTGTATTGAGTTTCAACAGATATTAACAAAGACATTAACAAAAAAACATGGTGTTCCTGACATCATTGTGAAGAGGGGGTAACTCGGGTACTTGAGATACACTACTAGAGGCGATTCCACCGTAGCTGGAAGAAGTCTCAGACTCGTTAAATTTTATAAACTTTGCCATCTGAGCAGCTGCTAGGTGAGCATAATAAATAGGTGCAACTGCAATAATACAAAGTATAGATCTTAATTAATCCAATTGTTAACGGGAGATTGTGAACAGAAATAATTTGAATACAGAAGTAATAATTCAGTATTTAACAAACACTAGTTTTGAAGGGGGGGAAAAATAGATACTAGTTTTGAAAACATAAGTTTTATGATGTGACCAGTTTAACAATAAAAAAAAAAGAGTAAACATGCTGAAAAGATAAGTTGAAGGTAGTAGAAATTCTACCTACTGATATGGCAGTAGTGCTCCTCTGGTACCTGCAAAAATTAAAAGAATCCTTTGGTCTAAAATTCACAAGCTTGATAAAGTGTAAGGAGGGTTTCTCAATGTTTTGTGAATTTGAAGTTTTTTGTGTATAAAACCAAGTTGGCTATATACTTACACATAACATAGAGAATGCACTAGTTCTTGCAAATTATCTGCTGAGAACCCAATTTCATCGTATAAAACATGGTAATGAGTAGGACGAGTTGTACCCTGTTCGAAAAAAAGTGCGAACAATTGTCACATTGAGGTTCATGTCATCTAAGGAATAATTATATTAAATCCTTATAAAAATTGAAGTGCATGGCCACAAAATCATTACTATTTCTCAGTGTGTCTTCCTGATATTACTTACTTATATATGAAAAATGCGTATAGTTGGCTAAAAATAAATATATAGTAACTTCGACAAAGTATTGCTTTCAAGAATTTGTAACATCTCTATCACAATGTATTGTGCAGTTTATAGTTCAAAAATAAGTTGTGTCAACATTGCAGTAAAAAAGCAGTTGAAATTCTATTTTGACAATGATACTTACAATCTTTGACATGAGCACACATGTAGAAGTCATTGTTTTTGGGATGACATATATTGTTGTCAATAACAGTTCCTGCACACAAACAAGTAGAGGATTATTATAATATATAGCAAATCACAAACTATTTTTTGTTGAATTTTTTTACGTATATTAGAATATGTAAATAATCTTTTATTTTTAGAATTTGTATAGGAGATACTCTCTTGATTTGTATAGGAGATACTCTCTTGATTTACTTAGTAAAATTATAGCTAAGAGATTATCTAGAATTTTGTATATATTATTTGGAAAATTAATGAAACGATCACGCAAACAATTATATCATGGTATCATACTAGGTACACGTTTCTCTCCTTTATCTAACCCTAGCTGAAACACCCGCCGTCCCTTCTTCTTTTTTGCATCCTCCACCACCATGATTCCTCCCTCTCCTACCACTCCTCTTCCTCCTAATCTCCCTCATCCCGCTCTTGTGGTACAAAACATCAACAACTTTATCAAAGTCACCTTAGACATTGAAAAGGGTCAATATGTTACGTGGTCGGAGCTCTTCAAAATTCATGCTAGAGCTTATCAAGTTCTAGATCATATCATTCCTTTCCCAAAGGAAAAGGCGACGCCGGGCTCCTCTACTACAGACACGAATCCCAACCTCTGGTTACGTGTTGACGCCGTTGTTCTACAATGGATCTACGGCACTATCTCACGAAGACCTTCTCACCACCATCCTTGATCGTGATATATGCCTACTTAATCTTTGCTTATTTGCTTCAAGAGAGCCCATCAGTTCTATCACCGATAAAGTAGATATACTTTTGGTATGCTCAATCATTCTCACGATAGGATCATACTTGCGGGGAATGGAAATTAAAATTTTCTCGACAATTCTCTTGTTGAGGATACTATCTCCATAGGCTCTCATTTGAGATACTATTTCTTTAATCTTGATATAGTCATCTTTACGATCTCGGATTTATTCATTTTTAATAATTCAAACTCACTTGAGAAATTTCTTGGAACTCCACTTGTAGTGTGTTCCATGCTTCTTTGACACTTATAGCTCCCATTATTCTTGGAAATATGGTGTCGACTCTTATTGTTGTAGAATAAATAATGTCTTTGAATTTTTAGTTATTTTCCTTCAACTCTTTTATTATGTCTGCAATAAGCGTTGAAATATATGTAATAACAAGAAATCCTTCATCTACGATGTCTCATAGATTTTGAGAGCAAACAAATGTCTTCATTTTATTATTTTAATTAATACTCTCAAAATCATAATTTTCGTGTGAGGAATAGACTTTGGTTGAATATTATTAGCCACAATATGCCCAATATATGGCTGAGCGTAGTTCGATACCACTTGCTAGAAATAGAAGCGACAATTCGAAAAAATTGTTTGTTTATGAAGTAGTCGAATAGTGGGCAAGAGGATTAGTAAGGCTTGAGTTCTAGAAGGAAAGCTTTCACTTTGGTTTACAATTGAAGTTGGCAAGCCTATTTATAGGCATCGCCTCTGAATGGTGGCATGCCATTATTTTATTTTTAAGTACAATCTAGAAGCTAATTCTAGAACTATCAAGAGATTAAAATATCTTAGGACTGTTTACTTTGTGAAAGTATTTTCTGTTTTCATTTTCTAAAATTTGCATTCAATTTAACTTGTTAACAAGAAAATGAGATCTCTTGAAGTGAGTCATTGTGATGGAAAGAAGATGAAAGGCAGGATAAAGAGGATGTATTTCCGGAAATAATGAAAATAGTTTTTTGGCATTTTTATTATTTTCGGAAATATAGACAATTGTTCACTCAAAATGTCTTTCATCTTCTTATTATTAGTAAGTTACAATTAACACTTATTTTAGAAAATAAAAACAGTAGTTAGTCTTTTCTATCACCATCCAATTATTGCCATTGTATTGTTTTCACAAGAAACTACAAATTTGTATTGAGTTTCAACAGATATTAACAAAGACATTAACAAAAAAACATGGTGTTCCTGACATCAGTGTGAAGAGGTGGGAACTCGGTACTTGAGATACACTACTAGAGCGATTCCACCGTAGCTGGAAGAAGTCTCAGACTCGTTAAATTTTATAAACTTTGCCATCTGAGCAGCTGCTAGGTGAGCATAATAAATAGGTGCAACTGCAATAATACAAAGTATAGATCTTAATTAATCCAATTGTTAACGGGAGATTGTGAACAGAAATAATTTGAATACAGAAGTAATAATTCAGTATTTAACAAACACTAGTTTTGAAGGGGGGAAAAATAGATACTAGTTTTGAAAACATAAGTTTTATGATGTGAACAGTTTAACAATAAAAAAAAAAGAGTAAACATGCTGAAAAGATAAGTTGAAGGTAGTAGAAATTCTACCTACTGATATGGCAGTAGTGCTCCTCTGGTACCTGCAAAAATTAAGAGAATCCTTTGGTCTAAAATTCACAAGCTTGATAAAGTGTAAGGAGGGTTTCTCAATGTTTTGTGAATTTGAAGTTTTTTGTGTATAAAACCAAGTTGGCTATATACTTACACATAACATAGAGAATGCACTAGTTCTTGCAAATTATCTGCTGAGAACCCAATTTCATCGTATAAAACATGGTAATGAGTAGGACGAGTTGTACCTGCTGAAAAAAGTACGAACAATTGTCACATTGAGGTTCATGTCATCTAAGGAATAATTATATTAAATCCTTATAAAAATTGAAGTGCATGGCCACAAAATCATTACTATTTCTCGGTGTGTCTTCACGATATTACTTACTTATATATGAAAAATGCGTATAGTTGGCTAAAAATAAATATATAGTAACTCGACAAAGTATTGCTTTCAAGAATTTGTAACATCTCTATCACAATGTATTGTGCAGTTTATAGTTCAAAAATAAGTTGTGTCAACATTGCAGGCAAAAAAAGCAGTTGAAATTCTATTTTGACAATGATACTTACAATCTTCCCAAAGCATGAGCACACATGTAGAAGTCATTGTTTTTGGGATGACATATATTGTTGTCAATAACAGTTCTGCACACAAACAAGTAGAGGATTATTATAATATATAGCAAATCACAAACTATTTTTTGTTGAATTTTTACTGTATATTATAATATGTAAATAATCTTTTATTTTTAGATTTTGTCTAGGAGATGCTCTCTTGATTTGTATAGGAGATACTCTCTTGATTTACTTAGTAAAATTATAGCTAAGAGATTATCTAGAATTTTGTATATATTATTTGGAAAATTAATGAAACGATCACGCAAACAATTATATCATGCTATCATACTAGGTACACGTTTCTCTCCTTTATCTTACCCTAAATTTGAAACACCCGCCGTCCCTTCTTCTTTTTTGCATCCTCCACCACCATGATTCCTCCCTCTCCTACCACTCCTCTTCCTCCTAATCTCCCTCATCCCGCTCTTGTGGTACAAAACATCAACAACTTTATCAAAGTCACCTTAGACATTGAAAAGGGTCAATATGTTACGTGGTCGGAGCTCTTCAAAATTCATGCTAGAGCTTATCAAGTTCTAGATCATATCATTCCTTTCCCAAAGGAAAAGGCGACGCCGGGCTCCTCTACTACAGACACGAATCCCAACCTCTGGTTACGTGTTGACGCCGTTGTTCTACAATGGATCTACGGCACTATCTCTGAAGACCTTCTCAACACCATCCTTGAACGTGATATATGCCTACTTAATCTTTGCTTATTTGCTTCAAGAGAGCCCATCAGTTCTATCACCGATAAAGTAGATATACTTTTGGTATGCTCAATCATTCTCACGATAGGATCATACTTGCGGGGAATGGAAATTAAAATTTTCTCGACAATTCTCTTGTTGAGGATACTATCTCCATAGGCTCTCATTTGAGATACTATTTCTTTAATCTTGATATAGTCATCTTTTACGATCTCGGATTTATTCATTTTTAATAATTCAAACTCACTTGAGAAATTTCTTGGAACTCCACTTGTAGTGTGTTCCATGCTTCTTTGACACTTATAGCTCCCATTATTCTTGGAAATATGGTGTCAGCTACTGACTGTTGTAGAATAAATAATGTCTTTGAATTTTTTTTAGTTATTTTCCTTCAACTCTTTTATTATGTGCTGCAATAAGCGTTGAAATATATGTAATAACAGTAAATCCTTCATCTACGATGTCTCATAGATTTTGAGAGCAAACAAATGTCTTCATTTTATTATTTTAATTAATACTCTCAAAATCATAATTTTCGCCGTGACAGGAATAGACTTTGGTTGAATATTATTAGCCACAATATGCCCAATATATGGCTGAGCGTAGTTCCGATACCACTTGCTAGAAATAGAAAAACGACAATTTGAAAAAATTGTTTGTTTATGAAGTAGTCGAATAGTGGGCAAGAGGATTAGTAAGGCTTGAGTTCTAGAAGGAAAGCTTTCACTTTGGTTTACAATTGAAGTTGGCAAGCCTATTTATAGGCATCGCCTCTGAATGGTGGCATGCCATTATTTTATTTTTAAGTACAATCTAGAAGCTAATTCTAGAACTATCAAGAGATTAAAATATCTTAGGACTGTTTACTTTGTGAAAGTATTTTCTGTTTTCATTTTCTAAAATTTGCATTCAATTTAACTTGTTAACAAGAAAATGAGATCTCTTGAAGTGAGTCATTGTGATGGAAAGAAGATGAAAGGCAGGATAAAGAGGATGTATTTCCGGAAATAATGAAAATAGTTTTTTGGCATTTTTATTATTTTCGGAAATATAGACAATTGTTCACTCAAAATGTCTTTCATCTTCTTATTATTAGTAAGTTACAATTAACACTTATTTTAGAAAATAAAAACAGCCGTTAGTCTTTTCTATCACCATCCAATTATTGCCATTGTATTGTTTTCACAAGAAACTACAAATTTGTATTGAGTTTCAACAGATATTAACAAAGACATTAACAAAAAAACATGGTGTTCCTGACATCATTGTGAAGAGGGGGTAACTCGGGTACTTGAGATACACTACTAGAGGCGATTCCACCGTAGCTGGAAGAAGTCTCAGACTCGTTAAATTTTATAAACTTTGCCATCTGAGCAGCTGCTAGGTGAGCATAATAAATAGGTGCAACTGCAGTAATACAAAGTATAGATCTTAATTAATCCAATTGTTAACGGGAGATTGTGAACAGAAATAATTTGAATACAGAAGTAATAATTCAGTATTTAACAAACACTAGTTTTGAAGGGGGGGAAAAATAGATACTAGTTTTGAAAACATAAGTTTTATGATGTGAACAGTTTAACAAAAAAAAAAAAGAGTAAACATGCTGAAAAGATAAGTTGAAGGTAGTAGAAATTCTACCTACTGATATGGCAGTAGTGCTCCTCTGGTACCTGCAAAAATTAAAAGAATCCTTTGGTCTAAAATTCACAAGCTTGATAAAGTGTAAGGAGGGTTTCTCAATGTTTTGTGAATTTGAAGTTTTTTGTGTATAAAACCAAGTTGGCTATATACTTACACATAACATAGAGAATGCACTAGTTCTTGCAAATTATCTGCTGAGAACCCAATTTCATCGTATAAAACATGGTAATGAGTAGGACGAGTTGTACCCTGTTCGAAAAAGTACGAACAATTGTCACATTGAGGTTCATGTCATCTAAGGAATAATTATATTAAATCCTTATAAAAATTGAAGTGCATGGCCACAAAATCATTACTATTTCTCAGTGTGTCTTCCTGATATTACTTACTTATATATGAAAAATGCGTATAGTTGGCTAAAAATAAATATATAGTAACTCGACAAAGTATTGCTTTCAAGAATTTGTAACATCTCTATCACAATGTATTGTGCAGTTTATAGTTCAAAAATAAGTTGTGTCAACATTGCAGGCAAAAAAACAGTTGAAATTCTATTTTGACAATGATACTTACAATCTTCCCAGCATGAGCACACATGTAGAAGTCATTGTTTTTGGGATGACATATATTGTTGTCAATAACAGTTCCTGCACACAAACAAGTAGAGGATTATTATAATATATAGCAAATCACAAACTATTTTTTGTTGAATTTTTTTTCTGTATATTAGAATATGTAAATAATCTTTTATTTTTAGAATTTGTATAGGAGATACTCTCTTGATTTGTATAGGAGATACTCTCTTGATTTACTTAGTAAAATTATAGCTAAGAGATTATCTAGAATTTTGTATATATTATTTGGAAAATTAATGAAACGATCACGCAAACAATTCTATCATGGTATCATACTAGGTACACGTTTCTCTCCTTTATCTAACCCTAAATTTGAAACACCCGCCGTCCCTTCTTCTTTTTTGCATCCTCCACCACCATGATTCCTCCCTCTCCTACCACTCCTCTTCCTCCTAATCTCCCTCATCCCGCTCTTGTGGTACAAAACATCAACAACTTTATCAAAGTCACCTTAGACATTGAAAAGGGTCAATATGTTACGTGGTCGGAGCTCTTCAAAATTCATGCTAGAGCTTATCAAGTTCTAGATCATATCATTCCTTTCCCAAAGGAAAAGCGGCAGGGCTCCTCTACTACAGACACGAATCCCAACCTCTGGTTACGTGTTGACGCCGTTGTTCTACAATGGATCTACGGCACTATCTCTGAAGACCTTCTCAACACCATCCTTGAACGTGATTCCACTGCCGAACTTGCATGGAATAGGTTAAGAGATATTTTCTCTGACAACAAAAATTCTAGGGCTTTCTACCTAGAATAAGAATTTTCGCAGGTTCAAATAGAGCATTTTGTTGTTGCCTCGTCGTACTGTCAACATCTGAAGTCGCTTTCGGATCAACTATCCAATGTCGGCGCTCCTGTGTTGAATGAAAGGTTGGTACTTCAACTCGTTTCGGGTTTAATTGATGCTTATGCTAGTGTTGGATCACAGATTCGTCATGGAGATTCTCTTCCCCCTTTTTACAAAGCTCGATCTATGCTCGTCTTGGAGGAAACGGCAAGGGCGAAAAAGGCGGCAAACTCCACTGATAATTCTGCATTCTTTACCTCTAAAGCTGAGAACTCGAATGGCAACACGGCTGGAAATTCATCCAACCATAACAACCGCAGCATCAGCAGAGGCTACACCAATAGCGGTGGCAGAGGAGGTGGAGCCAGCAGCCGCGGTGGCAAGGGAAAGGGGAGAGGCGGTGGCCGTGGGGCCCAATTACAGCATCAGCAGCACCCCTCGGCGTGGAAGCCGATCTCTACACAGCAACAGCAGTGGGCCTTTCCACCTTGGGCTGGGCCGTGGCAACCCTGGGAGACCCCCCATGCCCATATCCCACTGCAGCAAATTGGCAGATGCAGCCCACTTCTAACCGTGGGCAAAGTCTACTTAAGTCGAGACCTCAACAGGCCCACATGGTAGCAACCACTCAGCATGCCCAAACTTCTTATGCTCCAACAGATATTCAAGCTGCTATGCACACTCTCTAATTGCTCCTCCTGATGATCAATGGTACATGGACACCGGAGCCACTTCTCACATGACTACAAACGGAGGTACTCTTACGTCTTAACTAAATATGAGCAATAATCGTAATATTACTGTTGGTAGTGGCCATACTATTCCAATTATTGGCTGTGGAAATACATTATTACCCAATCCCCATCCCCCTTTAACCTTGAATAATGTCTTGCATGCCCCTAAATTGATTAAAAATCTTGTCTCTGTGAGGTTGGGTGACCTATATCCAATTACCACAAGACCACACATTAGAACTTCGCCATCATCTACCTTTGCCGCTTTGTCTCCTGAAATCTGGCATAGTCGTTTAGGACACCCGGGAGCCCCTATTTTAAGCTCCCTTCACCAAAACAATTTCATTATTTGCAATAAATTTTGGGATAATTTTTTTTGTCATTCATGTCCTCTTGAGAAACAAGTTAAACTACCTTTTTTCTGACTCTTTATCATATATTTCTTTGCCATTTGATATGGTGCATAGCGATCTCTCGTCATCGCCTATTCTTAGTTCGGGTGGACATCGTTATTATGTTTTATTCTTGATGATTTCACGAATTTTCTATGGACTTTTCCCATTGCCAATAAATCTTAAGTGCATTCCATTTTTCTTTCTTTTCGTACTCACATTAAAACACAATTTGAAAAGGAGATTAAATGTTTTCAATGTGACAATGGAAAGGAATACGACAATGGACCTTTTCATAAATTTTATGAATTAAATGAAATGACTTTTCGATTGTCTTGCCCTCATACATCTCCTCAAAATGGAAAAGCCGAAAGAAAAATTCGTACCATAAATAACATCGTCAGAACCCTCCTTGCTCATGCCTCTCTACCATCCTCTTTTTGGCATCATGCACTACAAATGGCCACTTATCTTCTCAACATACTCCCTAACAAAAAACTTGCTCTCCAAACACCCACCAAAATTCTCTACCAAAAAGACTCGTCCTACTCCACCCACGACCATCACTCATGAAGCCCAATATTCTCCTGCCCAAGTCGCTGACTCACCAGCCCAAACCACACCTCCTATGCAGGCCCAGCAAATACAAACCTCCCCCAACACATCTCCTACTCGGACCTCATCACCTCAATCCTCATCGACCGAACCAACCTCTCCCAATAGCCCAAATCGGTCCACTACACTGACTGCATCCCCTTCCCCCACAAATCAACCCAACATTCACAGTCCATCACAGCCAGTGCAAACTAACCCACTTGCTAATCCACCAACCTATCCTCAAATGACAACAAGAGCCCAACATGAAATTTTTAAGCACAGAAAACTTCTTAATCTTCACACTTTGGCTAAAAACTTCATTTCTCCTTTACCCACCAATCCCATTAATGCATTAAATGATCATAATTGGAAAATGGCCATGAAAGACGAATATGATGCTCTTATTGAAAATAAGATGTGGGAATTAGTACCACATCCTGTTAATGCTAATGTCATTCGAAGTTTGTGGATTTTCAGGCATAAGAAGAAATCTGACAGTTCTTTTGAGCGGCATAAATCCCAACTTGTAGGTGATGGCGCAGGTCAGCAAACTGGCATCGATTGTGGTGAGACTTTTAGTCCAGTGGTCAAACCGGCAACTATTCGAACGGTACTAAGCATTGCTTTATCTAAATATTGGTGTCTTCATCAATTAGATGTAAAGAACACTTTTTTGCATGGAAATCTCGATGAAACTGTCTATATGCACCAACCTCCTGGCTTCCGAGATTCTAAACACCCTGATTATGTATGCCTACTAAAGAAGTCTCTCTATGGACTTAAGCAAGCCCCTCGTGCTTGGTACCAGTGCTTTGCTGATTATGTGGCTACTTTGGGTTTCTCTCACAATATTTCATATCATTCTTTATTCATTTATCGTCGGGGGAACGATATGACATATATTCTTCTTTATGTGGATGACATTATTCTTGTTGCGTCTTCAGATGCTCTTCGTCAATCCATAATATCTAAGCTTGGTTCTGAGTTTGCTATGAAGGATTTGGGTCCTCTAAGTTATTTTCTAGGCATTTTTGTTACAGGACATTCAGGAGGTCTTTTTCTTTCACAAAAGAAATATGCGAAAGAAATTATTAAGCGGGCCGGTATGTCTTCTTGCAAGCCATCTCCTATACCGGTGGACACAAAAGCAAAACTCAGTATCTCTTCAGGTAATCTCTATCATGATCCAACTGAGTATCGCAGTCTTGCTGGAGCCTTACAATATTTGACTTTCACGAGACCAGATATTTCCTATGTTGTTCAGCAAATATGTTTGTTTATGCATGACCCGAGAACACAACACATGTCTGCTTTGAAGCGAATCATTCGCTATATTCAAGGCACTCTCAATTTCGGTCTCCATATTTATCCCTCTTTAATTAATAAGCTCATTTCATACACCGACGCAGACTGGTGTGGATGTCCAGACACCAAACGGTCGACTTCTTGCTACTGTGTCTATCTTGGGGATAACTTAATTTCATGGTCTGCGAAAAGACAGCTTACTTTGTCCCGGTACAGTGCTGAGGCTAAGTACCATGGGGTGGCTAATGTTGTCACTGAATCCTGTTGGATTCGAAACTTACTTTTGGAGCTACATTGTCCTATTACGAAAGCCACTTTAGTCTATTGTGACAATGTTAGTGCGGTGTACATTTTCGGCAACCCGCATCAACGCACTAAGCACATTGAGATGGATATTCATTTTGTGCGTGAGAAAGTCGCTCGTGGTCAAATTCGTGTTCTAAATGTCCCTTCGCGTTATCAGATTGCAGACATATTCACTAACGGACTTCCGCTGCAACTCTTTGATGATTTTCGAGATAGTCTCAACGTTCGGCAACCTCACGTTTCGACAACGGGAGTGTATTAGAATATGTAAATAATCGTTTATTTTTAGAATTTTTATAGGAGATACTCTCTTGAATTGTATAAGAGATACTCTCTTGATTTACTTAACAAAATTATAGTCAAAAGATTATCTAGAATTTTATATATTATTTGAAAAATCAATTAAACAATCACACAAACAATTCTATCACTGTACAAATGACAAACCAGGTGGAACGTTGCCTTGAGGAGCATTGGCAATGAAGAATCTAGTATGATGATTCTTCTGTGCAACAATCAAAGTGAACTTCGGACACCACTTTTCATCAAAATGTGTGCATGCCTGCAAATGTAATTTCAATAAATTCAGCGATTTGATTCATTAGTAGTATAATCAGATTTGAAATTTACGTTGGCGAATATATACCTTGATGATTTCATCCAATTCAATGTTGAGGACCTGGATGAACTGGGATTCACTAACACCATCCCTAAAATAAAACACGGGGCCCTTATAATTGGATAGAAATTTACAACAGGTTTCTATAACACAGTGGAAGTTCAATAAGCATTTTCTATTTAAAAAAAAAAATTATAATTTTTAATAGTGAAAGAATGAGAATGTTAAATGGAGCATATTCATACCAATTGTGCAACTAAATTCATTATTCTCAACTCAATCGTTGGCATACAACATATTTCAATAAAAAAGAAGTGTTGCCAACATGCCAAAGCATGAAGAATGAACAAGTTAGATGACAAGAGCTTTGAAAATTGAAAAACAACATATTATATTTATGGCATTGGCTAAATCAGTTTAACCCTTTCATACTCTCAAATTATTGGTTAACTAAATTAAGAATTAACAATCCATTTACATGTGATACATGTCAATAGATGCCTAACAAATATCCAAATACATCAGAATTAGTTGTAAACAGACCTAAAAATTATAATTTGTTGAGGCTTCCTTCCTGAAGTTGTGTAGAAGTCACGAAGCAGCTCACTTTAAGGAGAAACAACAAAATGAATCAGTAAATGATTGAAACGATTGGGGCGAAAAATATACAATCCATGCTGAACTATAAACTGTCTAGAGAATAGTATGAGAGCATACAACTTGAAATCTGAAATAATAATCACCCCCATTACAAAATACGCACCTGATGATCCCATCGTCTTTAGTATCAGAAACAGGCTTGAATAGAGATGCAATCATCTCTACTTTGGATGATTGAGAGCGGACTGCAGCTCTATAACGAGAAATTTGAGGCCAATATCTTGAGCTCACAACCTGTGTAAATGTACTTAAAAAATGTAAGCTAGACATTGTGGGTTTGTGCTACTACTTGAGACTATAGCACACTTATAGTAATTGTGCTGCAAGGATAGATATCATACTGCAGCAATAGATGGTACGTCTGATTGACCTGGAGATCCATGTGAAACATCCATTCCAATAATCAAGGTAGGTTCATTAGAAACCAACGGTATGGAACGCTGATATTCAGTTAACAGAAACGAATTTATCCCACCTAGCTGCATGAAAGCAATTAAGTGAGAATAAAACACAGGCAGCTGTCTTCATTCCCAGTTTACATTAATGTCAATTCATATATACCTTTGCATTAATTTTCAAGAGCACATTAGTAACATATTGGTCATTGATTTTTGTTGGAGCAATACATTGTGTTGCAATCCCTTCAACAGCAAGACATCTCCTTTTCCAAGGACCTACATACTACAGATGTTATTAGGATTTCTTAACAAGTAACATCAGGACATGCCATTTGAACAATGATAAAAGTAACAAAAAATGAACCGATTCAATTGAAGCTTGTTGGTCTTACCATAAATCTCACAATTCTTACTAAGAGGAAGAATACACAACAGAAGTTGAGCAGGAGGGTACTTAGGGGGGCCAGGCATATTGGCGTATAGAATTTCATACATTTTGTCAACCCGGACAGATGCTGACGCATTCCTGAAGCGACCATCCTCTTCAAATACGTCGAATGGAGCATTTATGTGCTACATAAGAAACCAAAACGTGAAACACAAGTAGAGTAGAACATCGAAGAAGTGTATTCGCCACATAATTTTTTGAAAAACTTACCATCCCTTTCATCTGAGAACAATTTTTAAGGATCTCGCACAGACGTCTTGTGTCACACCTAGAAGAGAAGTTTACAATAGCCCAACGCTCAATCTTCACAGGTTCAACTAGTTTCTGAAATACTTTGTTCCGTATTAGAAAAGTAATTCTATATTTTGTTGATCTACAACATTAATAAAAAAACAATAATAACAAAACTCAACCTTCTTGTTGAAATTCCAGCATCCTTTCTGGGGATGAAAGTTCTCCCCCGTTCCAACTACAAGCTGCAAAAACAACATTGGCAAAACAAAGCAAGTCAGCAGTGCCTTGAAAGTTCAAACAAAATGGGAAAGCAGCAGATCATAATAACACATACAGTTGGAGCTTTCAGAACACGACCATCAACTTGAGTAAAGTCAGGCGCAATGGTAATCCCAGAAGAGCGAAGCATAGGATCATTATCATATCTGCTGTGTCTTAAGGACTGCAAGAACATTAACAACCATTTAAAGCTACATATAGCGTGCGTCTTAAAGTGAATTGAATCGATCAAATCATTTTTAAGTTCTTTACTTCTTGCAAAGCTGCTTTCCTCTCATGGGGATTTTTCCTTGACTCCACGATCAGTTGAGCCCTATGCTTACTTGTCAGTGCCTTGGTGTACCGCTGCAATGAGACCAGTGTGCATAGCTGGCAAAAAAAATAAATTTATTCCAATACTTTCGCATGTAATAAAGCATTTTAAATCACTGGTTATATGTTTTATTACCTCCACAGGAAAATAAACCGGGCGCTTTGGTTTTCCAACATTTATGCATGGCAAATCAACTGAATAGCGCAGTTCAATCTTTTTACGGTGTTTATAGTATTCATAAACGGTGATTTCACTATACTGCACTTCACCATTAGCATCCTTTCCTTCTTTTAATAAAAATCTGTTAAGACATAAATGAGGATCATCATTGGTATAGGGAATATTCTAATAGCATGAAAAAGGGTGGAAGCAGAATGCTATGTCCACTGACTAGAACTTTTACAAGGGATCAACCAACCTTGACGACATACTCAGCTAAAATTATCGTGCTTTAATATTACACATTTAGGAATAGAAAGCACAGCAAAACTTACGTCTGTGTCCTGCAGGGCTTCTCACTCAGTCCAGTGATTTTGTACTCAAAATTATTAGCCTTGATTCTGAGATTTTTCAGTAGTCTTTTTCCCTAAATTTAATCATGATCAAACAACCACATTTCGTAAACACAAAAATTTAAACACAAAACACATTTCGCTGTATGGAATAGCAAAATCACCTTGGCCCAATCAACTAAATTTGGACGATCAACATTCTGATTCATGAGAAGGAAGTCAACTACAGGACCAGGCTTTACAAGCAACGTAGTTGACACATCTGTAAAGAAAGAACAACAAACAATCAATAATAACAAAGTGGCACCCATAAATTTCCAAGCATTTTCACTGAAGAGTCTTACCAACATTCAGAGATAAACCCCCTTGTGTGGCTCGGAAGCTTGAATGGAAACCACGACAAACTTGAAGACCACCTTCTGGGCTACTTAAATTCCTTGGATCTGCATGAAAGAAGGATTGGCGAACAAGGAGACATCCCCTACAAAAAAAGCATCAAGGTAATCAAATGTGATTTCAAGCAATGAAAAAGATAGGGATCGAACGATACCATATCATAATTCCCTATCATTTATTATTAACTTCAGAGATAGACAAGCAATGAAAACAAAGGAACTAATTTTTTTTCCTTTGGACATACTGCTTTGCTGCATGCTGTCTAAGTATAATGTCCAGAACCCTCAATGCTTCCTGAGAGTGCTCAGAATTCTGACCACGCGATGCATTTGAAATTGCCTGCAGCGGAATTTTTGCTGCATAACTTATCTCAACCTTAAAAGTTTTGGACCGAGATTGGCGCCTCATTCTCTTGGTTGCTTCATTAGAGCTTTCAGGGCTGCCATTCCTTCCAACCCTGAAAAACAGTTTGTGCTCCAAGTCAGTGCTTGTGGCTAACACAGAAAAGTAGGAACACAATCACAAATGTTGATGAAACCACCCTGTATTTACCTCCTTGAAGAAACTTCCTCTAACACAACATCGAATTCCTGCTTAGTGTGTTGTAGAGAACCAAGAGTGAATAAGCTTTTCTCGCCATCATATGCAAAATTCTTGTTTTTTAATACATCATATGTTTCACAAAGTTTATCTATGACCTTTCTTCCTACACCCTTGACTTCAACCGGGTGTCCATCTTGATAAGATAAAGCAACCTAACCAACAATATTTGAAAATTCATGATGTTAAATCAGAATAGGATTGCTTCACATGCACAGACACAACAACACAAGATATATGGTGAGAATGAAAAGGACATACACTATAATGATAGAAGTAGCCATCATTCTTGCTCAGGCCAACTCTACAATGGTTAGCTAAGAGTTGTATCCTGCTTCCCTTGGATCCAAGACCTCTCCTAGCCACTGGCAAACGGTTTGTATTAGATGTAGATGTATTTTTCATTGGCCGCTTGCGTGGCAGTGATTCAAATTCAGCAGGTTTTTTGGATTCCATTTCTTAGATCCTGTCATTACAAAGTATGCTTGTCCTTACAAAGTAGTTAAATGACAAGAAAAAGTAGATAAACTTAATGGACAGCATAATGCATATTAATTGTTGCTAGATTTGAGTGCAGTTACAGAATAATATGCAGATTAGGTGAGCTATATAACAAACTTTATCTGTTTCAAAATACAAGTAATATCTATATGATTTATGAACATCCAAGACGACTCAGTCCATAAAACACCTTCCTAGAAACAAATAATGAGTTAAGATGCAGATATTAAACTTGCAATAAGTAGAGATGCAATATCTATTTTCACTGTTTTCCAAAATAGAACGAGCTATAAAGATCACGTACATGAAAAATATAAAAATGTCTAATAGAAATTTGCAAAAATAAAAACTATTCACGGTTAGATTAGATGGTGAACATGCGAACACAGAGCATCAAAAAATGCCACACATCAAGAATCCACAGGGAGTTCACCAAGAAACCATCAAGAACAACACAGAAAGCCTACATCCATAAAAATGAATGGAAAACCATATAACAGTAAAAGAAAAATAAAAAAATAAAAATAAAACCACCGAAAAAGAAAACGTAGCAAGCAAGGAGTCAAACAAAACAAACTCGTGCGAAAAAAAAAAATCAAAATCTGATAGGATAAAATCAAAGAAACTAAGAGTAATTCAGGAAGATGTTAAAGGCCACCAAAGAAAAACAAGATTCAAAAATTTCTGCAAAGAGAGCAAAATGAAACTAAAAATAAAAATAAAAAAAAGAAGCTGAAGAGTTAGAAAGGAAAACCGGTTGTTCACGAGAACTGAGAGAGGAAGGCAATGGCATTGAGAGAGAGAGACAGAGAGAGTGAGACTCTTACTATATATGATGATCGCTCTGCAATTCGGTGCACGCACGAAACGATTCAAATGCGTCCATGACCAATGAACTCGCGACCCGTGTCCATCTCTTTGTCCTTCCTCTCTTCATTCTAACTAACTGCATTGTCGTTCTCAACTGTTTTTTTTTTTTTTAGAGGGAGTGTCTTTTTTTTTTTTTTTTTTTGGGTACGATTTTAGAGAGTGTCTTTAATATCACAAGCAGGTAATAATAAAAGAAATATACTCGTATAACAAAAAAAAGTATACTATTTCTTTTTTTGTTGGTATACATATAACAAAAAAACATGTTTTTGTTTTGAAGGGAAAATTATAATGTAGTATTGTATAATTAATTTAAGATATATTTGTGTTTTAGTACAATTCTATGGAATTGTGATATAATATTTTTCATGTACAGGTGTTACTTTTTCCTGAAAGTGGCGTAGGTCGTAAGAGTTTTGGATTATTTTTTAAGTATCGATATCACGTTGTGTTAGCTAAAAATAAGTTTATTGTGCCCATGATATCTATTTGAAGAGTCATATAGTAGTGATTTAATATAGCCGTGAGATCCGACTCCTCTAAAGTGAGCAATTCATTTTAGAGAATAAAGTAAGCAATCTCAACCATTGATGAGAAAATCAAGAGTTGGTATTAACTACATATGCATAACAAATCATCCTTGATTTTCTCATAAACGGTTTGATTACTTACTCTATTCTCTACCCATTTCAGAGGAGCCAAATCCAGTCGCGTGAGTCTTCTTTGAGGTCAAGAAGGGACAAAAAAACTAGATGGACCCCAACACCTCATAGTCCCTGAAATAGATAGATTCCAATATAAAAGATTAATTACTAGTCTAGTTTACCACTATTATTAACACTTGAATGCGCCTCGGATGGAAGGGGGTAAGAGATAGCCAATGATGGTTACTGCAGTTGGTAATGATACGATGTATATCTCATATCTTATAAGGATGTGAGTTTGAATATTGCTGTCGATATAAGGACTTTGTTAGTGGGTGATATGTAAGTATTTATATAAGCATTTTTTTAAGTTTTGAGATTTTATCTATAAGCCCTCGAGACCCAACAATTCTAATTTTTTTTTTTCCTATCAAAAGAAAGAAAGGAGGTAAGAGAGAGCTTTTGTTAAAATTACATGAGACGGCACAGAGGAAGGCAAGGCCATGGGCCATGGCATAGAGACTTGCCTCTCAAGTCTTTGTATTGATGGGAAAATTATAATATAATTAATTTAAGATATTTTTGTTTTAATATAATTCTACAGAATCGTGTTGTAATATTTTTCATGTACATGAGATACTGTTATATTTCGAGTATATATTGGGTTCGTTAAAAATAAGTTTATCGTTACCATAGTATCTATTTTAAAGAGACATATACGAGATAATAGTGATTTAATATAACTTTTGAGTACAAAAAATTAAAAAGTCGTCTTACGTTTATATTGCAAAAATTTATTAATATTATTACACAGTTTTACTAATTTTAATTTAGTGGTTCCATTAAGGGGTTAAAATCAACAATTAATTAAGGGAAATGCTGAATGTCCCGAAAATTAACATCATGAGACTTTGCGAATGACGTGGACATTATTTTCAATTTCTCTTCTCTTTATTGTTTTCGAATTACCTCCAAAACATTTGTGGCCTACACGGTCTCCAATTATTTTCTACCTCTACCACCACTTCACCAGCGATGATCCCATCACAGCCATCGTCATCAGAAAACGTACAAGCACCAAAAAATTATGCCAATGCTAGCCCCATCTCTACTCTTTTTACCCCATTTCTCTTGACTATACAAATTACACGAGTTATCCCATTTCCTGAATAGATGGATTTTCTTGCAGTTTTTCAAGAAATGGGTGGCAACACTATCACTTTAGTTATGAAATGGGTGGCTCCACTTATTCTTCATTTCACCTAGCCATTGGATTATTAGCACACTCTCTCTCTCAGTTTGTGTAAGTTGTTGCTTGATTCATGTGAAAATGAAGCTTGCTGCTATGTTCTCTGTTATCTATAAATTTTTTTGATTGCATGTTCAGATTGCAAACACTAGGTCAAATATCATTGACTGATTGTTAAGGTAGTTACCATATTAAACTTAGATGATTACTGATCATAAGCTACAAAGCAATTTACTTGAAAGTTGAAACCTTCTTTCCCATAAACAGATGAAGTTTAGTAACAGGGCGTAACCTTCAGGTACTCTATAATTGGAAGTGCCACTAAAATGAATGTCAGTCGTATTGTTGTTTAATTATTCTCCTCATAGATGAAGTTTAGTAGGGTGTAACACTTGTTTGTGCCCTACTAAACTCACTGTGAGCTATGAATGGATCAACTTAAGAGAGAATTTCATATCATGTGGTGTTTGTGTCTTTGGTAGTCTTGCATTGAAACAGCTAGTCACGCGGTTTCTATTTTTCTTTTTTTCTTTTTAATAGTTTTTTAAGAAACAACGTCAAACACGTCATTCGCGAAGTTCATGAGGAAATCATTTTGAGAGGAGGCTTCTGAGAAGGCCCTCCCAGAAGAATCCTCACTAAACTCATCAAACAATCGTCTACCCCTCTCAATTAGGGTTTCAAGAGGAGGCTTCTGAGAAGTCACCGAACGCCTATGACAAACGAGCAGTTCTTCTTGTTCCTCTTTCCCATTGTCATAAATAAAAGTTCTAATCATATTCGACAAAGTTTGACAGCGTAACAATGGCGAACAAAGGAGAAGAACAACGCAGTTCAAAAACGGAGTAAACAAAATCCAAAAAAGATAAACACAAAATCGACGATAGAAAGCTGATACAATATTGATCCACTAACGAAATGGCGAATTTCAGAGCAAAGCTCCAGTATTCTAAAACCCAACTATGCGAAATAATGCGGCAAACAAATCCCCAAATTCGCTAGCAAAAGGGAAAAATTAGGATGCAAGAAGAATACCTTGTGGAAAATGCAGGAACAAAATCCTGATCCTGTGAAAGGCTTCTTGCGGTGAAGCCTGCAAGCAGGAAGTGAGAGGAGGAATCGCAGAAGGAAGAATAGGAGAAGAAGAACCGCACCAGTGGGTGTTGAAGAAAGCGAGAAGTGAGAAGGAGAAGAGGAAAATTAGGGGGAAGCAAAGATACAACTGGTTTTATAAACAAACTGGCTAATCTAATGGTCAGAAATGATACCACGTTTCCATCTAACGGTTGCAATTTCAAAGATCTCAATGGTGCAGGTTGATAACTTTTCATATTCATGAAGGGACACGATGATGCCATGTGTCCATCTAATCAAATCATTTCGAATCACTGCGAGAAACGAGGCGGTACATCAGGAATCGTTTGGAGGCGTAAATTTCCTCAACAGTCACATCGTGTCAGATAACCGGTCGTTCAAAAAAAAGGGGGGAGAGAGAGAGGTATAATATTGACTCGGTCAGTCTGCTTAAATGCAAGGCAAAAAACGCTATATGGGTTTCATTCAAAATCAGAATACAGACTTGGTCAGCCGATTCAAATACAAGATAGAAACACTGCAATCTTGATATTCATTTGACGTCCTTTCTTTTTCTTTCCCGTGGTGATCGAACGGCCGAACGACAATTTTGCTCCATCCTTCAATTGTACCCCGGACTTTGCTTTTCTGACCTGGCCGAAAAGCACGACCACCTGGTCGAAAAGGACGGACGACCACTCTCTACACCCAATGCCTAAAAGAAGCATTGGCACCACCATCAGGGGGCTTGATGGTACCTCCAACACATGATAAGACTGAAAAAATATTAGGTGCACTGAACATTTCTGGCGTAAATTGATGAGTATAGAAGCAATTGCCAAACCAACAGGACAATGAGGAACTATCTCCCATGCTAGATGCTCTGACATTTTCACCAAGGAGTCATTAGGCAAAAATGTTTAGAACACCTAACAAAGTAGCAAGCACCTTGCCCAGGAATAAAGAGGCAATGAGCTGAATGGGAAAGCAAGGTGCGACACCTATATATAGCAGATTGAGGCGGAGTAATAGAGGGAACTTCAATAAAAGGGTCAAGGTTAGGAAGGTTACACATTTAATGCGTGAACACCTAACGCAATGGTTGAGAGTTGACGTCTTTGTTACAGTCAACGAAACATTTAAAACGTGATACAGTTACTAAATGCTCCAGTTCGGCTATTTTCCAAAGGGCTGTGATCCGTATCCGTTTTTTCGGCCCTAAACTGAAGGGCTGAAGTTGGTAGAGCGCTTTCGCCCATTAGGCTCGGCGCTCGAAGGGTTGTGATCTGTATCCGGTCATCCGACCCTAAACTGAAGGGTTGAAGTTGCTGGTGGACCGCTTTCGCCCCTTGGGCTCGGCGCTCGAAAGGCTATGATCCGTACCCGACCGGATGGTCGTGTACTAGGAGGATCAGCCGGCCTATGCCTCTAGTCCTTGGGAAGCCTACGATACAAATACCCGGGCATAGTTTCTGGCCGACCGGACTATGGATTGGGGGCTCATAACCTTTCGACTGGACTCCTATGTACTGGAAGCTCAACAGACTTCATATGACGTAGGGCTACATGTTGCCCTACGACAGGAGTAGTACCAAGTCGTACTACTCTCATACCTTCCCCTTATACCCAGACGATTTAAGGCTACATGTCATCTGGCGATAGGATAGCACCAAGCCCAATAATTGCCCACGATCCTCCTCCAACAGTCTGGGAGAAGGAATGATTGGGTGCACTGTAGAATACCGTGTGAACAGGGGACACCCCTATATAAAGGAAATTACTAGGTCATAAAAAATGGGCCTGAACTTTTACCCTAAAGTTATTCTCTATTAGGCGACACCAAATCTGGTGGCGACAGTACTCCCATTACTCACACTAGAGAACAGTGTTATATAGCACAACGCATTAATTAAACAGAGAAGCATAAATAAAAATATTGTTAGTCTTGTATGAGTCAGTTCAATAAAAAAAAAAAGTAACGATATGAAAAATGAAATATTTTACTAGATTAGTCTAACTTTTGAATTTGATTTTGAAAAGCAATGAAAATTATTACAAAATAAATTTATATATCATTCTCATTGATGCTCTGTGCGACCTGAAAGCGACTTTGAAAGCGACACACGGGCTCAATAATCTCCATGACATTGGCTTCTTCAGACTGCAATAACAATCTACAAATATAGCCATGTTAATGTAAAAATATCCATCAACATGCATTTTAACCATCAGACATGAATAAAAAGCACAATATAAAACTTAAAAAATACCCATGGTTGCAATAAAGAATAAGAAGCACAAAATCACAATTTGAAGTGGGAATGCCAATGCAGTTTTTAATTTGAAGCAGCCACTGCAAATGCAATGAAGATGAAAGAAATTGTAAAATAAATTGAAGAAGAAAGCAGCTGGAAAATTACCTTTGGATGAAGAGAAAATCCTCCGCTCAAATCTTCATTTGTCACGATTTGGCCATTCCAAAATCATACTCCAATGCGTTCTTTGCGTTTTTGTTTTAAGATTATATAAAATTATTAAAGCTAAAATACACTTTTGGTCTTTTGCCTTTCATTCAATATTCGTTTCGATTCTTTATCTTTTAAGAGATTCATTTTAGTCTTTTATCTTTGCAACGTTATACAAAATGATTATTTCCGTCAACTTTGTTAAATTTGGTGACGAAAACTTCTGATGTAGCAAGGAAATCCATGTAGTTATCATATGCGGCATCCTACGTGGTTAGCTAAAATACACTTTTTATCCTTTATTTTTTACTCAATATTGGTTTTAATCCTTTATCTTTTAGGAGATTCATTTTGGTCATTTATCTTTGCAAAGTTATACAAAATGGTCATTTCCGTCAACTTTGTTAAATTTGGTGACGAAAACTTCTAATGTAGCAAGAAAATTGTCCTAAGTGATCATTCTTTTTCTCAACATTTCTAGGGTTTCATCTTCAAATGTTTTCTTACAAAACTGAAGGGTTTCATCAATAGAGGAAGGATTAATTGGGCAATACCGTGGAGTCCTCCTTGGCTTAAACAGAGGTCGGAGGGTTATATCAGTGTTGTAACATGATCTCTTTTTAGTTTTAGGCAATGTAATGTTATTTTATGTATTTCCTTAAAGGTCAAATTCAATCCTCAATAACAAAGCTAAGAATCATGTAACAAAGCCCACTTTATACTCTAATCACACTAATTTGCATCATCTTTCTCTTAGATAAGGTGTCTCGATGATATTGGACATTTAAGAAGACTTCACGGGGCATCCACAGGGGTTATCTAATGGGCTAATTACTCACTCATAATCATAAATTAAAACCACGGAATTGCTAAATCACCCAAATGTTGATTAATTGTTATAATGGGTTGACTTAAATTACATTTTTTTTTGTAATTGCATTTGTTTGCAAGATAGATATAGGAATACTCTTTTGCTACGGCTTGAACATAGTTGGATATTTTCACGCAAAAGGGTGGTCTAATGAAGCTTAATTGTGTGGCAAAGAATATTAGTGACCACATGTTGCTACTTTCGCCAGGTTCATTTTTATTTTTTATTTAGGACTTCTTGGGACTGCTTGAAGGATCGACGAGTATCCCCACAATCCATCACGAGTCATTTCTGTCTTCATCAATTATGCAATTACATTATCCAATCACAAACTTGTGAAGTCTCTGAATCTCTCTCCTCAACCACTCACAGTCATTTTCATTAATTTTCCATAAATTTCATAAATTCTTTTTGATTTCAAATCCATGAACCCATAAGCCTAACCCAATCACATGTTTATTTTTTCATATACCTTATTATCACATAGTCATGACTAGAGATGAGACACCAATTGCTTATTTAGAAATTATTGTTTTTTTTTCTATTTTATGGAAATTTCGTGGAATAGAACGTCATTTTAAAAATTGTGAAATTCAGTTTAAGTGTTATTGAAAAATTTGTGAAATTTTAAATGTTAAATGACACTATATTTAAAATTTTAATTTTTTTTTTGTCTCATGACTCATAAATCTAACCAGAACCAGCCCGCTTATCAGTAAATTGCTTTGGTTCTGGTTTAAAAAAAAAAAAAACTACCAATTTTCAACTCAATACAAACCGAGAAAATATTAATGATTGATAGGGTTTGCTTGCGGTTTCAATGCTCTGCTTTGTTTGTTTTTTTATAAGGAACAAATGCTCTGCTTCTTCCATTTTTGTTAATACCACTAATACATACAATTTGCAATGCAATTTTCAGAACAATGGAAGTCCGTCTTCCCAATAGACATAGGAGGAATTGGAAACCCTCTTGTTTGCTCTAACCCTAGTGCAGTGGGTCCTCTCTTCTTCAACCCTGACCCTAAAACCCTCACACACATCTTCTCTTCCACTTGTCTATTGCCCAATCTCCATCTCCCTCCTTGTCTCTCACCCTCTCGCTTCCTTCTCTCCTCTGACCCTTCTTCCATTCTCCCCTCCATCGCTTCCTATTTCCTCTTCAACCGCATCCAACTTCTCCACTACCCCAATCGCCCATCTGTCCTTATTTTCTTCCCTACCGGTGCCAATGATGATGAAGTTGGTTTTTTTATCCTTTCCATTAAGGATTCCAAGTTGCACCTTCAGCCTGATCATCATAATGCTGATGTTTTTCGAGCCTCGATTGGATCATCCACCACGCATCGTATCTTGAGGATTTCGGTGAACCCTGTTGCTCATTCGGATCGTCGTGTTATCGGGTATTTATTGGTTTCTACACTTTACTCTGTTCATTGGTTTCTTGTGTTGCATCATTCAATTTTGGATAGGCCAATTGTTTCCTATGTCGATGGTAAAGATTTTAAGACTTGCCCTGTTGCGCATGTTTGTTGGAGTCCTCATGTATTGGAAGAGTCGCTGATCTTGCTAGAAAATGGTGACTTGTTCTTGTTTGTTTTGAAGTTGAAGTCTCCTGGTTTCATCAAGGGGACTAGGTTGAGAGTACCCTGGACTGATGATTCTGAAAACAAGGTGGTATGGCTGAGTTGTGAATTTAGTAGGGACAGAAGGATTTTGATTGTTGCGCGTTCGGATGCCATTTTTTTAGTTGATTTAAGATTGAAAAAATGTAATGTGAGTTTCCTATTGAAGATTGAGACGTTGCGTAAGCATGCTCCAGATGAAAATGAACAGTTTCTTGCCTTGTCAAGGGCTGGTCCTGACAATAACTACTTTGCTGTGGCTTCTACCAGTCTTTTACTTCTCTGTGATGTGAGGAAAGAGATGTCGGTATTACAATGGGTGCATGGTATTGACAGACCATACTATATAAGTGTAATAAGCTTGTCTAGTTTGCGGTCTCACTCGAGGGAAGATACTTTTAAGTTGGCTTCTGATTCTGGATTTTGCATTATATTGGGATCATTTTGGAATTGTGATTTCAGTCTCTTCTGCTATGGATCTACATTGCCATTTCGAAAAGGATCTATTGCTTACGAGCTTTCGAAGATTGATGCAACCGTATGCGCTTGGGAGCTTCCATCTGAGATCAATTTATCTAGTCATCATGAGTTTCCGTGCGGAAGTTGTCTTTTGAGGGAAGAGTTGTCAAAGGATTCTCCTCCTGAATGGATTGATTGGCAACTAAAGAAAGAGATGGTCTTTGGCTTCTGCATTTTAAGCAATGACCTTGCTTCCTTACTTTGTGAACCGGATGAACATGGTGGTTTTACTATGATTAGGCTAATGTCGTCAGGAAAGATAGAGTTGCAGAGATATCATTCCTCTTGGGCTCTAGCTAGAAACTCAGATGATTGCCATGGACAAGAATTATGTTTGGACAGACATGTACTGTATCCCATGAGTGATGATGAGAAATACAAATTTTCAAAGAAATTTCATTACCTAAAATTGGATTACCTTAGTAAATATGCAAGAGGTAAGCTTACTCGATTCCTAATGAAAAGGCTGAAAAAGCTGAAAAAGCTAAAAAACACCAGTGTGGATGCTAAGGAGAAGGAACCTCCTTTTGCTGCTGAAGTGCATGAGTTCTTGTGTGAGAAATTAAAGGCTTGTGAATTTGGTCGATTAAGATCATGTCCTGCAAGTTATGGTGTTTTTAAAGATGTAAATCTACCAGCAAGCTTCCATGAAGTCACTTTAAGAAGATCGTGGGCTGACCTGCCTTTGGAGCTATTACAACTGGCATTTTTGAAGTATTCTGCGTGTCGCGATGTTGTTGGAGCTTTGGAATTTTTAGCTCTTCCAGATCTTCCTCAATTGCCTCCATTCTGTTTAAGGAAAACTTCACCCCACAGCAATGATGACATTGTGGGTCCAGTTATTCCTTTATCCGTTCTACTCGTGCTTAATGAATTTCACAATGGATGCTCAGATTTGGAAGGAGGAGGTAAATTTTCAGTAGAATCAGAGCTTGGCCTTAAATACAACGAAGTTGTGCAGGTTGCTGGTGAGATTTCTGTTTCAGCTTATGGCTCTACTCAACTTGATAATCATGCAGTCTCCCTCGCTGATGATGGAGCAGAAACCTGGGTTGGTTCTTCAAAACCAAAATCTTTTTTGTCATACAGTCCAGTTGCATTCAATTGTTCTGCGACTGACCTTGTCCAGGAAAACTCTGCATATAGTGATAGAATTTATGATACATTTATTTTTCATGTTCCGGAGAAGAAGTCTAGTGATCAAACCAAATCTGTTGGACAAGAGATATTTGATGATCTTTGCCCTGTTGAGTTGAGGTTCGATGCTCCTTTAAAGAAGTTTGAACCTCAGGGTTTAAAGGCATACAATCTATTGAAGAGACAAATGTGTAAGTGGCAAGGAGGTTTTGATTTGTATAAAGAATTTTGTATTCAGTCTAGGTTTTGATTCGTATAAAGAATTTTATTTTATTTTTTTTATCATGTATAAATGGTTCACTTTGACACCATCACATAATTTATAGCCAATGAACCCAAACCCATAAATGTGGAAGTTTTGTATTTTTCAAATTGATACTTTCTGAAAAGCTCATGTGGATTGACTGATTGAGTAAGATGCATGGCACTTATGTTCGGACAATTTATTTAATTTGAAGAAAGTGGTTCATGTAGTTTTGACTGGCATGAAATGCAGTTATACTTGCTAGTATTTAGAAAAATGAAGGACTAGAATCTTCTTTCTTTATTTTTTCCTTTTTTTCCTGCAAAGACTTTCAACTCTTTCCCGCCTTTTGCTTCGTGGAAAAATTTCTCAAACTACCTTGAACAGTTTCTTGACTTTTCCCACTGCAACCTTTGTTATTCTCTGCCTTCGCGTCGTTTGTCTCTAATGCGAACCCGAAACACACAGCAACAATTAATAGAGAAATCAGATCAATAATAGAAAACAATGAGTATATTATTTCTGAAAATAAAAAGAACAAATACGGAAGGATGAATATCCTACTGTCCACGGAACTAAGCTCCTACAGACAGAGAACAATGCTCTTTGCCCAAACTAACTCAAAATGATTTTACAAGATGCTCTATCTTTCTCCTTCACATCCCCATATAACAAAACCATTACACACATCAAACACATGATCCATCTCTCTCTGTGCCTTACAAGCCCTTTAGGAGGGGCAGTCCTCGCGGTGGTTGTGGATCCGGAGATAGGTGATGCAGTTTTAGTGTTTTTTTTTTTTTTACTGCCTTTTCATGAAACTGTTAAAAACCTAGAAAACTTGTCTTCATTGTTTAATTAATACAAAATTCATATGTTTAGCCTCTTGCTATGATTTTAGTTAGGTGAAGCAAATACTGCAAATTTCTTTTTGTTTAGTTGTTTGCAGTATAATCTAAGGAATTGGGTATTCACATGTTATTCATAACTCATCAACATATGAGCCATGCAAAGCTTGTGTTTGTAGCAGAGCATGCTGAAATGTTGTCCACAGGAATGCAAAAAGAGGGTCTGCATGGGCGAAAATTGACTCTTAAATTGAAAACTGCTTCTTTTGAGGTACTACTAATGTATTGGCTCTGTTTTTTCAATATTTCCAATGCGATGTTTAAATTTTCTGCTGAATAATGAATGCTGAAATGGTTACACACTTATATTCATTCTCATCTTCAGGCAGATAAAAAAAGGACATAAGTAGTAACCATTAACCAATAGAACAAGGAGCTAAACACCATCAGATAGTAAAAAAAAATTAAAATAATTCAAAGCTTAAACTGTAAATTTCTCTTTCTTTTATTCCTTTAATTTCAGCAGGTAGTCAAACTTCTTGCATTATCAGTGATAAAGATCTTTTTGCAGAATTTACAGGTCAATTTTTCTTATGGTGGTATATCCTATCTCTATATTTGGTTATTCAATGTTTGTTACTAGATTTAATTTAGGTGACATCAATATTTAAGGATCATTTGCATGCTTAAGTGTGAATAACTGATCCTTTTACTGTTTCAGGAATTTGGGTCATCAAATATCCAGTTTCTTAGTAATGTGTCTATGGTCACTCAAGCTCTCGACAAAATGTCAGGTTAACAAGAAGCTCTTCAATTATAGGGTGCATTTGGATAAGCTTTGAAAAAACAAATGGTTTTAAGATGGTACAGAAAAATGATTTTTCTGCAGAGATTTTTATGAAAAACAGATGTTATCGTGTTTGGATACAATTACAAAAAGCACTTTTTTATTTTAAAAAGTGAAAAGCAGAAAATTGATTTTTCTAAGAGCAACTCATCTCAGCTGGTGATTAAAAGCAGAAAAGTGATTTTTTTTTTTTTTTTAGATTTTGATTTTATAAAATCATATCCAAATGGTTGTACATGTTTGAGAAGTGATTTTTCTTTAGATAGAAAAGTGTTTTTCTTGCAAGTTAAGTGCAACCAAATGCACTTATAAGATGCTTGGTGCATAACTTCCCTAAATGGAGAGGATGGGTTTGTTACATTTTTTAGAGATACCATAGTTTTAGGTATGAAGTGTGATAGTGGGCTCAATTAGGCCCAAATGTCAAGTCCAATTAGTATCTCTTATTTTTATTAGACATTATGTTATTTTTATTTCTTATGTTTTTATGTTTTCCTAAGATCATGACACTTGTCCAGTCAAAAAGAAAAAAGATCATGACACTTGGATGACTATCATCCATTTAGAATAGTTTATTAATTGTATCGTTTTCTTTGGAGAAATCAACTAATGAATGAAGAATAATTCTAATTTCCAGTAGCTAGTTTCTCTCTTCCTTCTTTTACGTTCAATTCTTAGAACCCTAGCAATACAGGACCGCTAACAATGCACCACCGTTCGAGAGCCGAAAACCCTTCACCGGTCAAAACTCAAAACCCTCTGTGGGTAGCACTTTTCGAGAAGTCAACCCCTCAACAAAAGCAACAATGTTAGGAGCATAAGCCCAAACAGAGATCTCATTCCATAAGACTAACCTATTAGGTGGGATAACCCCTAGACTTATAAACGCCACTTGGTAGGTGATATGGGACTCAATGTAGTGGTTTGGGCTGAAGTAGGCGAGATATTAGAGGAATCATAGGGTTAAATATTTTAATTTTTGGTATAAGAGTGATTAGACTTAATGTAGTGATTTATCCATTGGTTAAGGACTTTATACCTTATTAGGCATTACTTGTCATCTACCCTTGTGAGATTAGACTTATATTCTCCCTTATTTTCTCTTGGCCACCGTGTGGCCTTGTGTTCCTTGGGCTTGGGATTTGTTTCTATACTTTAAGGCAAATTGGTTTAGTATTCCATCATTTTTCACTTTAGGCTAAGTGTTGGTAAGTTAGAAAACTTAGAACACTCTTCTTCTCCTCTTTCAAGCGCTGGACGGCAGCTCCATAGGGGTAAGAAAATGCTTCAAACCTTCCTTTCTTTTACTCCTTTGGTAGTTTTGTATTTTGAGGTTTATGTGTTCAAAGTTTCCAAAAGAAAACAAAAGTTTTTCATCTTTTCCTTCTCTTTGTGGCCGCCCCTTCATCATTATTTTGGGGTGAGGAATCAAATTTTCTCTTCCTATTTTCTTGTAAAACACGAATGGGTGAAGTGATATTGTTCATTTTTCAAAGGAAGTTTCAAAGAAAATGGTTTAGTTTTCATCTTTTCCTTTCTTGAGCTTAAAATGAAATGGTACTCTTGTTTTCCCTTTCAAACTTCATTTTGGGCTATGAACACCTTAAGTGTTGAGCCTTTATTCATGAACATAGTATCTTGAGTTAGTAGTTGAAAAGTTCAAGTTTTGAACTAAAGGTTTTACCTTACACTAAACTCTAGTGATGTTGTTGTTAAAAGAAAGAAATTTTTTTGGATCTTAGCCTATTTTCTTGAGGAGGCCGTGAGGTTGAGGCAGGGTTATACCCTATGATCTCAGGTTTGTTTTAGTGCTTGACTTGGTTTCTTGATCTTGGGTATGGTTTATGTGTTCCCCATCTAAAGAAATTGGAAACAAGCTTCCATTTTCCTTTCTTTCACCTAGAAGAAGTGATGAACATGTCTTTCAAAGTGGTAACATTTTTCCACCCAAGATTCATGAATAAATCCTCTTTAGCACTTTCAAAGTTTAATATTGACTTCAAACTCACCAACACATAATGATTGTTGGAAATAAAAGACACAAAAACCCTAGGAAAAAGGGATGAGGTCATGGGCCTATGGATGCTAAAGGCTCAATTTTTGTTCATTCAACCTAAATCATTTGATGTGTGAAGTGAAGGATTGGTATACCTAATGAGTTGTGAAAAAGGTTTGAATTTTCTTGAGATTTTGAGGAGGAAGCCTAAGGCTTATGATTCCAAACCTTAAGGAGTTGTGGTTAGATCCTTGATAGGAAATCATAACCTAGATCTAATGATCTCAAATAAATTTTGTTGTTAAGTTGTTCTTGTGGAAATTAGCTAAGGAAAACCACTTAATAATCCTACTTCTTTTGCATTATCTTAAGCTAAGTTTAAAAGGAAAGGAGTGGAAATTAATTCCTCCCTAGTTGCAAGCTTAGAGGCCGTGAGCAACACTAGGAATTTTAAACCCTAGATTTTCATTCTAAGTGTGTCTTGGTTTGGTTGAAGGTGTTGAGTGACTAGGAGATCTAGAGTTTAAAGATTAGCTTGGAAGGAAAACATTGAGGTAAGGGGAATACTCTAATAATGAGTTCGGGCTTTCCACGGTTGCTTGTTGTGTGATTGATTGTTTTGGTTGTTGAACTATTATTATGTAATATGTGTAATATATTACTTGATGAGTTGTTGTGTTGTGTGGCCTATGTTGCACTATGATGATGGTATTATCATTGTGATGATTGTATGTATGATGATGACGTACTTGAGGTTGATGCACAAAATAAATATCGATTGTAAATGGTTTGACGGCATACACCAGTGTGCCCGATGCGATCCCACAAGCCGCGCTAGGTTTTCGGAAGAAAATATAAGGAGTTTTCTTAAAATAAATCAAGAGGTTACTCATAAAGAGATTGAAGTTAAACAAGTGTAACTATTCTTCCAAAGTAAATTAATTAAGAGTTAGGAATGAGTTTCGAACTTCTAATACATTATGAAAACCCTAATCACGAATTTCTAAGGAAACAAAAGACACTTTATTAAAGAATTTCCCGAAAAGAAAAGCAAGAGGTTTCCATAAAAAAAATAAGTTTCTAATGGAGTAGGTGACACTTTAATAAAGAGTATTTTTTCAACCAAAAAAAAAACACAAGGAGGTTTTAATTAATAGAGAGTTAAAGAATAGAGTTTTTCAAGATGGAGAAGGATTTAAAAAGAAATCCATTTCAAAAAGAAAGAAGAGATGCTACGTTAAATTTTTCAAACTAAACCTCGGACACTCTTTGTGAGTGAAACCATCTAATAAGACAATGACGTTGGTTGTACTAATCATGGAGCATCGATACGTGGCCCAACCTAAGGTGCGACCACGTACCGAGGGTAAGAGAAAGGGCAATGTGACCTAGGAATCGGGGTTCGACTAGGTTGCGAATCCCATCAAGTTGGGAGTTGTTGTTGTACGACCTGGGAATTGGGAGTCTGACCAGTGCCTATTGCCTCATTATAGGTGTTTACGCGTGCAGACATTTCATGATGCACGAGCATGCACATACTAACCACATATGGGAGTGTGAATTGTTGTTGATGTTTGTTGTGTTGGTATGTTGTTTGATCACATGTTTGCTGTATTATGTATATTATTTATTTCTCATGTGATAGCCTATGATAAACTCGTATACATAAGATTTACCTGTGTTACTTGTTTGTTTTCTGTTTTGTTGCTGTACTTCTGATGTCGACCCTAGATGGAGAGGGGGAGGCGGATGTCCCACTCGGGGATGACGAGGCTTGAGTTCCCAGGCGGGAACGACGAATACAGCTAGGATAGAGACCCCGAGACCCAGCGAGTTGTATACATCGAGGAGGTCACTAGGACCGAGTGTGACGACGATGACCGTTCCTTGAGTACTACCACCCACATGACTACCATGCATTTTATACTGTCATTCACCCGCATTTGGAGAGCACCGAGGACTTATCCTGAGATGACACCGACAGATTCGAGCGACCCGTCTGAGGCACCAAAGGAGAGTCCACCCACGGGGATACACCAGCGTTTCTACGGATCCCACCTGAGACAAACCTTGCGGAAGAGCGCGATCCCTCGATCTTCTGTTGGTGCTTCCTCGTCTGCTGTGGCATCTGTGCCCGTAGAGCCCATTCATGTCTTTCAGAACCCGTAACCTGTCAAGGTCCCTGTGTCTGAGGTGGCACATGTGCCTATGCCAGAGGTTTATGTTCTACCTCTAGGGTTTCTTACTCCTTTGACCCACACACATTCTCCTGTGTCCGTCCCTTCGGGGGAGGGCAAGGAAAAGAGCTTGTACCGAGTTAGGCAAGTGTGGAAGACCTATGAGGTCCTCGATCTATCTAGTGAGGATGAGGAGGAGGTTTCATCTGTAGCTCCTGGCTTTGTAGGGGAGTCATCCAACAAACGCCATGTGAGGTGTCTTTTTTTTTTGTAGAGGTCAGTTCTAGATGTACATGTTGATGACCTCTGATAGTCATTTTGGAGTAGTCTACTGTGGTAATGTGATATGGGGTGTATCTGACTATTGGGTCAACTTTTGCTTGTAGTTGTACTACATTTTCAGATGCATTTCCTTTCAGTTGTAATTGCATTCCAAAACTTGTATTCGCCTTCATGCGAGACTTATGTATGTATTGATGGCAGTTCTAGTTTTAAGATGTTGCATTTACTTTTCCGTACTCAATATTCGAAAAGGTTTTTAAGAAAAAAATTTACTCACATTTTTCTATTTCAAAGTGAAAAGATATTGTTGTAGCCGAAAGCAAAACTATCATTATTTTAATTCTGCATTTAGTTGGGTTGGAAATGTAGTGTCCAAAGTTGGGGTGTTACAGAATGCGTCGAGAAGGTCGGAAATGTTACAGTATTATGCTGTAGCATTTCTTTAAGCCTTAGTATTATCTTATATTTTTACTTTATTTTAAGTATTAGTTTTAATTTATGTCATTTTACCCATTTAGCCTTAGATGGTTGTATTTAGCAAGGCTTTGTGCCTCATTTGGAATCAATCAAGATTTTCACAAAATATCTCTTCTCTCTACTCTCAACTCTGAATATTAGTTTTATTGTTGTTTACTCATTTTGCACCAGAATTCACTCAATCCATTGAATTCTCTGCTTGTGGGTGTTGGGTCTTTTCAGATTTTCTCCCTAAGATCTAAATTCTGTCACAATTGGTATCAAAGCATCGACCTGGTGCTTACCCATGGAAGAGGTGTTGCGCAATCACATAAGGAACTCTAATATAGGGTTTCCCAGGTTCAATGGGGTTCGAATTCATGAATGACTACACAACTGTGAGCAATTTTTCTTTCTGAACAATACCCCCCTTGAATCTAAGGTGCGGTTGGTTTCTCTTCACTTTGAGGGACTTGCTTTACAATGGCATTTGCACTACATGAATTTGAGGTACAACATCTATCCCTATTGGTACGAATATGTCACCACTGTTGTTCGATGCTTTGGGAATACAAGGGAAGAACCACAAAATTCTTTTGTTCAAGAGGATCAAATGAAGTGCATGCAAGGTTTTTCAACCCAGAACAGGGATGTGTTTTTCAGCAAAAGTCGTGGCCTACTTATAGATCTGTGTGATATGTTTCAAGGGGATGAACGCTCGTCGAGCCCTAATTCGGCATCACCAAACATTGCGCTTTAGAAATAGAACGAGGCACATGAGGAGGATCTGCTGGAAATAGTTATAGACGCTGTAGAGGAAGATCTGTTCAATGAGATTGACTACCAGCAAACCCTCAATGATGACCCAATTGTTGACTCAGTCACGGCGGTCGTTGACCAACTAAAGGAGATTACCCTTGAAGTCTCCAAGGATCTAACTCTAGTACATCCATTACCAGATCGCCCCGAATTAATCTCTACCTGCTTCGAAATTCCTTGCAGCATGGTATTTTCACCATCATTTTTGGTCGCCATTTCCACCCGCAGCGTCCATCCACATTCACTACATAAAGAATTTGACTCAACATTGCAAAAGGGGCAGAATGGGTTTATGCGGGTAACTGAGCAAGGGGTTTTCGTCACCCCTTCAATGCAAACTTTAACGGCGATTCCACTGCTGGAGCCACCAGATGGAGTTGCCGTCCCGGAGCCACCACTTAAACCACCTTTGTCAATGCCACCAAGCAAACTCATCATGCTACTATGGAGGAGAGTTCCCTAACAACAACACCAGGTGATGGTGACAATTTTCCAAGCAAATTCATCTCTTGCACAACAGATTTTGCTCACCCTGTATGTTCGAGGGAAGTGGATCATGCGGTTACTACTTATGTGAATAGTTCTGGTACTCTTCTTGCATTATTTTCCATTCTCACTTCAGCTAATAGTGAGTCTGTGACTGCCACAAAGAGTCCTGCAACATCCCAACACCAAAATGTGTATTCATTTTCACTGCCTTCCAAATATTTGATCAAATGCCAAAGTGCCAAGTTGCTGTTGGGAATGACAACATTACCGGGTGCATGGTTAATGAGGAGAAAGATATTTCTTTTTATTTGTTCAAGGACATGCATAAGATGGGTATTAGACCTGGTAATTACATTTTTTCCAGCATGTTGAGTTTGTGCTCTTTGGAGCTTTTGAATTATAGAAGTCTACTAGTTGCATCACATTCTTTGCAAATCATGGCGATGCAATTGCAACTTTTTAAAGGAAGGACGGAATTAGGACCAAATACTGATGCATTAGCTATTACACTAGCTCTTGATCAGCACCATGATGCTGTTAGTGGCACAAGAAGGAAGCATGTTACCGTTGATTGGCATTTTTTATGTAGTATGACGATGTACAAGGTTCACATGGGGCAGTTTCATCATGTTTCAACATTTTTTATGGAGCTTGAAGACCAAGAGGCAATTGAGGACACTGCCAAAAAGATGGGTGTTGGAAAGGTCAAATTTATTTGCAAGGAAGAAGAAACAGTTGATGCTTACAATACATTTTGTCATATCATGGAATCTAGTGGAAGTGTTCTCATAGTTGTCATATCAGGTCTAGACCTGCCTTAACATATGTTGAAATAGTGGTAGAAATGTTTCAGCAGGGGTTTAGTCAGTTCAACAATAATCTTTATACAATTCCAGCAGTGTTGGAAGGGAAGAATGTTGGTTATTGTAGACTCTGGGATGATTATCAAAGGTGGATGATGGCAAATTTGGCTCCGAAAAGGTCACAAATTGATGCTGAGCAATATTTGAATTTCACTTATGCTGAAGACTATGATATTTTTGTTGCAAGAAAACTACAAGAAAATCTTTTGAGAAGTGTAGATGCTTATGATTTTAATTCTTCTACAATACAACAAAAAGGAAATGAATTATTTCGGTTCCATGGGGCCTCAAGGAACATTTACACTGCATATTCTCCAATTTCAAAGATTCACAACATGCTCCATGTACCCCAGCTGAGCATATGCACAAAATTTATTCCTATTATTACTCACCCTTTACCAAAGAGATCCCTACTAGGTCGTAAAAGAGGAAACTATGTGGTTGTTTGGCATAGGAAAATGGTTCACAGGGGAAGTGTTCAAACTGCTAAAGTTCTGATCAAATGGAAGGCTTTACCTCCTAAACATGGCACATGGGAGTGCTCATCCTTGAGGACAAAGATGTTTTGAAGGGAAGGGAATTGTTACAGTATTATGCTGTAGCATTTCTTTAAACATTAGTTTTATCTTATATTTTTACTTTATTTTAAGTATTAGCTTTACTTTACGTCATTTTACCCATTTAGCCTTTGGTGGTTGTATTTAGCAAGACCTTGTGCCTTATATGGAATCAATTAACATTTTCACAAAATATCTCCTCTCCACTCTCAACTCTAAATATTAGTTTTATTGTTGTTTACTTATTTTCCACAAGAATTCATTCAATCCATTGAATTCTCTGCTTGTGGGTGTTGGGTCTTTCAGATTTTCTCCCTAAGATCGAAATTCCGTCACAGGAAATGGGTGGAGACAGTGACGATGGTCATATGAGATGATGGGGTTGGGTTTTGGGCGGAAAATGAAAGTGGGAGGTTGTGGAAAAGGTGGTCATGGGAGAGGAGAAGGTGGTGGTGGTGGTGGTGGTGGTGGGGAAGGGGAAGAGGATTAATTTGGGTTTTTTTAGGGCTAGAGGTATTATTGACTTTGTACAATTAAATGGAAGGTGGCAAAATTAGTTGGGGTATGGGTTAATAACATTTGGCCTTTTTATATTTCTTAGTATCGTTTATCATCAGACATTTTTTTTTGACCATTATTAAATGCACCCCCACCTATTGAGTACACCCCCAAATTGTGAATTTTCTAAAATAACCCCTACAAAAAACAACAAAAACCAACTTTCTTTTTGTTTCACTCACTTTCGGAAATTCCAAATTCCTGAAATTGAAAACGCTGCGATCTTACTGGAAATTCCAAATTTTCGGTACGTATTTTTTTGCTTTTTGAACTTAGTACCGAAAATTGTAATTTTTGATACACAAATTGTATACCAAAATTAAAATTTTCGGAGATTTCATGTTTTACGCTTTTGTTTATCGGAAATTCACAATTTTCGGTACACATTTTTTTTAACATATATACCGGAAATTGTGGATTTCATGTTTTACACTTTTGTTTACCGCAAATTCATAATTTTCGGTACACATTTTTTTTAACATATATACCGGAAATTGTGGATTTCATGTTTTACGCTTTTGTTTACCGAAAATTCACAATTTTCGGTACACATTTTTTTAACATATATACCGGAAATTCACAATTTCTGGTATATATGTTAAAAAAATGTGTACCGAAAATTGTGAATTTTTGGTACTTTTGTGTTTAAAACTTTTGATACCGAAAATTGTAATTTTTGGTATACAATTTGTATATTAGAAATTGCAATTTCCGGTATTAACAGTTTTAAACACAAAAGTACAAAAAATTGCAATTTTCAATATTAACAAATTTTTTTGCATTCCAAAAAGGTGTAGTTTTTTTTAATGAATTTTAGTATAATTGATTAATTTTGTGTTTCAGATATGCTTAGGTCAAGAGGAGGGAGAGGAGGAGCTTTCACCGCTGATAGTGCACTACCTCGTAGACAGCGACAACCTCTGACTGTCTCTGAGCGTAAAAGGCGTGTTGCTCAGAGATAGCCTCACGACGAAGAGCCGCTACACCAGGAACCACATGCTCTGGAGGATGTTGCTGGAGACCAGGATCCCCATATTGCAGACGAGGCTCCAGATGATGTAGCTGGTGGAGACCAGGGTGTAGTTAGAGACCGGCTCCCTTTCTTGGAGGACCTTACGATGGGTCGTTGCTTACAGACTTTCAGCATCACGTTGCCTATCAGATATGGTAGGGGTAGGTATATATTTGGTTGTTATTTGATCAAATGTTTATTTTTTTTTATATGATTAATGATGTTTATTTGTGTGTAGGAGCGTGATGCACTTAAGGTGGCCTCCCACGGCCTGAAGTTGCAAAAATGGTTGCAGGGAAGAGTACCAGCGCCTCGTCAGGAAGAGGATCATGTCATGGCAGCCGGCCTAAACTCCTTGGTATACTGCAACTTCATGATGGTTGACAAGGCCTTAGTGTCCGCCTTTGCAGAAAGGTGGCACTGGGAGACGAGCAGCTTCTATCTGCCCTTTAGAGAGATGACCGTCACGCTTGATGATGTGTCTTGCCTCCTACGCCTTAAAGTCAGCGGCTCTTTCTATGTAGCCCCAGTGATGGATGTGGACATTGCCATATCTTATTTATAGGCATTGCTGGGGTGTACATATGACGAGGCACGCACGAAGACTAGAAAAATGAGGGGTGCTCACATGAGTATTGACTTTTTAATGGCGAGATATGACAGGTGCAGGGACGAAGGACAGTGGGACTATGCAGCAAAGGCCTTCATAATGTTGCTGCTGGCCTGTACCATTTTGGCAGACAAGAGCCATATATACATTGATGTCAAGTACCTGGACCTGGTACATGACTTACAGACGGTTGGTAGTGTGTCATGGGCTAGTGTTGCACTATCCGTCTTGTACGGATATCTGGGCGACGCTAGCCTACATGACACTAAGCAGATTAGCGGATATATGACACTTCTTCAGCTACGTAGCCTATTTTTGTTAACAATTATTTATTTAAAATATTGGTATGGCGTGTTGATTCGTTATTGTTGTCACATGCATGGATATATGAGTATTTCCCTACCATCTGCGATAGGAAGGATGTTGGCATCACCTAGGGTATGGCACGTGCCATGAGGTGGTCGCCTGTTAAGGGTGACGGCCAGGTGGAGCGCTTTAGAAGAGCACTGGATGCGTTGACATCTGATGATGTTGTTTGGACATCGTGGGTTGGCCACAGGACGCATTGTCATCCCGCGTGCCTGTTTTCGGGGTACATTCGGTGTGCTTCGTTTATCGTGCCTACTTGCTTGAGAGGGTAGTCAGACAGTTTGGCTATATCCAGGACATTCGCCGGCCACCACCACGACGTCCCACAGCTGAGGAGATTACGGATGCATGGATATATTTTCCTTTACACTCTATCATTTCGACTGTCCCACTAGACGTGGCCTCTTATCCAGTGGAGTGCACTGAGAGGTACATGGAGTGGTATCGCAGGATATCGCATCCACTTCTGATCAATCCAACTGCTTTTGATTATGTAAGTGTTTAGATATACATTATGTATTTTTTGTATTTATTTATTTCCTCTGATGTCTCTCCGATGTCTTATAGTAATTTGCAGCCGAGTTGTCATGATATGACTGAGAGGCTGAACTCATTCACCGACATTCTCCAGACGATGTCCGAGGATGAGATGATAGACCCCGCTCTGCTTGCCGAGTATATTGCCCAGGCACTACAGATAGCGCAGGGTGGGATGGAGGCATCCACATCCGCAACGAAGCGTCGACATAGGAGACGCTAGGACGATCATATTTGTTATATATTTGCTTTGTTAATTTGTTATATTTGCACATCTTTCATTATTATATTTTCATTTTATTATATTTGCGCTTGTTTCGCTACAGCACGATTACCTTCTGAGAGAAGTGTGCTGGTACTACTTAAAAGGCCACTCGCTCGCTCTTTTTTTATCCGCGTAATCACCGCTCCCAAATTGCAAGAATTGCTCAACACTTTTCTCTCACATGTTCGTTGTTATATTTATTTTAAAAAACCCTACATAAAAAATATATATATATTTTATAAAAAAATATTTGTACACCAGAAATTTATAATTTCTGGTGTAAAATAAAAAAACATCGTACTGAAAATTCCTAATTTCCGGAATGTAAAAAAAAAAATTTGGTAGTACCGAAAATTACAATTTCCGGTATACAAATTGTGTACCGAAAATTTCAATTTTCGGTATAAAAAGTTTTAAAACAATTTAATGGAAATTGCAATTTTCGGTATACAAATTGTATACCGAAAATTTCAATTTGTATACCGAAAATTTCAATTTCCGGTATGAATAGTATTTAAACACAATTTTTTCGGAAATTCAAATTTTCGGTATACAATTTGTATACCGAAAATTGCAATTTTCGGTAAATTGTTTTTAAAACTTTTTATACCAAAAATTTCAATTTCTGGTATACAATTTGTATAAGGAATATTTTAGAGAATTCGTATCGTTGAGGGGTGTACTCAAAAGATGGGGTGCATTTAATAATAGCCTTTTTTTTGCATTGTTGTAATGCTTTTTTCACTTTTAATTGTTTACAGCCCAAGCCCATTGTAAACTTAACCTAATCAATCTCTTTTGTTTGTCGATTTACACCCGGTTTAGTGTCTATTTGGTTCCGCGTTTGACAGCACCCAATGCACGTCAGTTTGCTTCAAATGTGATTTAATTGGGTTGGGAGTATGTTCGGTTCCCTGCTAAGCAAAATGTTTCCTCCCTGTAAAATCAATTCTAGTTGAAGCTAAATGGCGTAGCTTTCACTGCTGTTGGAATTGATTCTATGGAAATCACATAGCAGTTTCACAGTTTTGTCACTTCTGTCCTTATTGTTGGTGTTGCAGCGCCGTAGCCTCTCTCGTTATCTCTAGGTTGAAGAAGAAAAGAGGGAGCATTTGGGCTGCTTTATTTTAGTTACGCTATCAGACCCAATTGTTTTTCAGTTACACAAAATATATCAAAATAACGTTTAGCAAAAGCTTTTGACTAAAAAATGGTAAAGCGAAAGCATATATAGATATGAACCTACATTATTATAACCGATACAAAACTAATATTAAATAAATATGTTTATGAATATATATATATATATATATATATATTCTTACCTATTATTTAATAAAACAATAACATACAGCATAAAATCAAAGATAAATATTATATCATTATATTAGATTTATATATATATTATATCATTATATTAGATTTATATATATATATATATATATATATATATATATATATATATATATATATATATTCTTACCTATTATTTAATAAAACAATAACATACAGCATAAAATCAAAGATAAATATTATATCATTATATTAGATTTAATAATTTTACAGAAATTTAATGGCTAAATTATAAAATTGGTCCTCTAAGTTTATTTTAGGTTTCAATTTGGTCCTCTACGTTTTATTTGTTTCGTTTTGGTCCTCTACGTTTTATTTTAGTTTTCAATTTTGTCATTTCCGTCACTAAAAGTCAGTTGTCCGTAGCTAGAATTTGGCTTTTAGCTACGGACAACTGGCTTTTAGTGACGGAAAGGACCAACATGTTGTAACTTTTAAAACGCAAGGGACCAAAACGAAACAAATAAAACATAGAGGACCAAATTGAAACCTAAAATAAACATTGAGGACCAATTTTGTAATTTAGCCAAATTTAAATAATTATTTAAAATGGAAAAAAAAATATAGTTTCCTACACACATGTTAAAACCCATTCTGGTAATTTTTCATGCAAAAACAATTTTGATCCAAATTATCCAAACAATATTAATTGATAAAAATTATTTTTTTCTTGAATGTATACAAACATAAATCACGTTACGTTTAACTCACTTTTAAAAAAAATCAATTTTATAAAATCAATGTCCCGCGTAGGTGGCTTGTTGGTAGCCAAAGGGACATTGAAGGAGTTTTAATATAGGAGTTTGGGGTTCGAATCCCTCCCCCCACCCCATCTAACAACTAACAACTAATTACTAACCACTAGGCTGTTTGACTATAAAAAAAAAGTTACAAAATCAATTCACTTCAAATTAATTTTTGATTACGTAAGCACGAGTTCAATGACATCCCAACTCTAACAGCTTGACAGGACTCGTTGTGTGTTCGGTTTCCAACCGGATCGATGTGATCGGCCGGTCCAAACTACCACACTTTCTCATTCTATGTTTCTGATCCGGAGTGGGCCAAGGCCCACAACCAGACTAGAACTACCGATTCAACCCTAGAATCGATATGAACGCGATCCACGAAACATGCCTAGAATCACGAATAGTACTCAACACGCTGATCACAAATATATAAGCCACTGGACTCGTCAGAATTAGCATTATTCCTTATCTTTATTTCAGACTTCAGCATCGGAGTGTGTGCAATTACACTCCGTGGTGCTTCGCTGTCCTCGGCCGTCATCCTCACCACTCCGGTCAACACCGAGTTCCACTTCGTATATGTTTGCACCAGGCTGGCACCGTTGTTGATGCTTCAAACATGGAGGAACACAACACTGACACCGCTAGCACTATGTCCAAAGCCCGCAAGAGGAAGCCGTGCAAACTCCACGACGACGACGGCGGCGGCGGCGGCCCCACGGCGGCGCGTGAAAAGCTCGCTAAACGAATCCCATTGTCGGTCGCTAAACCATCTTACGTTCTCAGACTCTGTCCCAAACCTCTGAGGTTGGAACACCGTACGAGGTTGCTTTTCCTCTTGCGGAGACTCGTTAAACGACATGACTGGGTCGCAGCCAGCGGTGTTCTCAGTGCTTACTTGAAAGGAACAGTTAATGACAGGTCTCCTTCAAGGAACCGTCTTAAGTTTTCAGTATGAGTTTCTTCACTCTTTTGTCATTCTGGCTTTCGTTTATTTGCACTTGTCATTTATACTTGCTGCATTAGGGGTTATGTTTTTTGAAACAATGAGATTAACATGAATCCAATTGCAGAGTCTTTGTATATAAAAAGATGATGAAATTTTTCTTATATATGTTTGTTGGCACACATTCTTAGACATTATTAGTGTATGTATGGACTTCTGGGAAGGCCAATTGTCTGAGTTTTGAACATTTTTTATAAGGAAAAGGAAGTTGAAGTTCTTGAAAATATAGTGTGATGTCTCATTGGCTGATGAGATGAAAAGGGTATATTCCGTCTTGGAAGTCCGGCTTATAAACCATAAACCTCGAAGACCTGGAACTTTGCAGCCTAAAAGACAATTGGGACATGATATATAACATTAGATAAGGCCAATTAGCTGGTGGCACAAAAAAATATGTGAAAGTAATTTCTTTAGTGCCTTATATGGTTGAGAATACTGGGCCCTTAATGGTTTTAAATCTGCACTTCTAATAGAAGTTAAATGCTAGCATGATTCTTGCGTGCTTTGTACAATTTATTTAGATACAAATCAAATTTAAATGAAGTTATCTTAATCATTGAAGCACCTCATCCTGACTTGTAGTCCTTTTACCCCCATCTTTTAGAACTACAATACTTTGTTGCTGTGATTTCTTCTATCATTGATATCCCAAATTGGCTTCTGAACACCAGAACGTATGCTGGTATATATGTAGGTTTTACTGGAGCTCCTCAACCATGTGGGAAGCCATTCTGTCGATCCAACAAGCATCAAGAACCTCTATGATATTTGGTCTAAGAAGATTGGATCAATGAAGACTTGGCCAGTAGAGGTAATGAAAGTCAAATTTGGATAACATAATAACATTGCAGGTTAATAAAACTGCATTGGTTATGAATTTATATTGCCAGTTTGATTGTCACGGCAGTTCACGAAATTTAGTTTTACTCGTGGAGCAGAGTAGATATGCGGTTAATTTGCATGCAGTTTAATAACACTGCATTGATTAGAATTTATATTTGCCATTATGATTGTCAAGGCTTCAGTTCATGCTTCAGTTTACGATATTTAATTTTACTTGTGGAGCAGAGTAGACACGTGGTTAATTTGCAGTTCATGTTATTCTGTCTTATGCAAGGCGATGTTGGGGATGCATATCAACTTGCTCTATGGTATGTATTATTAATTTTTAATACTATGTATTATTAATTTTTAATACTTAGTCCTTTGTCCCCCTATAGAGAAATACGAGTCGTATCATGATGCCAAGGAATGGAATGTTTCATGACATGTCGTTGCTAGATAAAGTTGTTAACCGGTTGTATTCCATTATTATTATTATTATTATTATTATTATTATTATTATTATTATTATTATTATTATCGTTTAGGAATTTACATTGCACATGATTGTTGATAACGTTTTGCTCATTGTCATTAATAGTCTAAGTATTCTAATTCTCCAAACGTTTAGGAATAGTATCTTAATTCTTAAGTATGGACTAATAGTACTTGTTATGAAAGGAGGACTATCTTTAAATTAAGATACATAGCGTTGCCACCTCATATATCAATGGGATAAGACACGTGCGTTTAAAGTAGCAAGTTTTACCACACAAAAAAGGACACATAAGCATAAAGTCAATATTCCAAGTGGTTGTCCTGTCACTAAAGAGGATGAAATGGAGAAGGTTGCACACACTGAAAATTTGGCACTCCTAAACACCCTAAAGATACAGGAAATTGTCTGCTACCTTAGAGAGATTCAGGGCTGTTAGGGTTCTCACACTCATAAGAATTTATCCAAGTGATACATTGAAGGAACATAACAGTTTCAATACTCTGACAATCAAAATTCTTCTTATTTCATTTGTAGCCATGTAACAACCCCACTACTGGTATAGTAAAGTGTCTATATACATTCTCTCAAATAAATGCAACTTGACTCAAATATGTCTAAATTACCCTTGACATATTTTTTAACCCATGTCTAATATAAAATGTTATTAAATGCTCATTTTCCATTGATAATAAATACATTTTTCCCTTCGTTAATGATGGTTTGCATTTCAAAAATACATCGTTAGATGGGTTACTGGACTCTAATTGTTTTCTTCCTGTTATTTCCTTTGCTCTCTCTTCCCTTTTTTGTTTATTTTGTATTTTGGTTATTCCTATAGCCTTGAGCAAGATAATGTTGATATTGATCCTGTGTCAAAGATGATGATGGGCTTGACATTCTATGAGCTGTGGTATTCTTCTATCCCCATAGAATTCCAGTGGAGAGATTCAGACCAGTTGGACTTGCAAGAGAACTCGCATATGGAGGGAACCTCATTCAGCAATGAATTTGGACATTCAGAGTGGCATAATACAGTTAAATCCCAAACGGCAGACTCCCAATACGAATGTGATTCAGATGCCTCTGTCATGAATTGTAAACAGATATCTAAGGATGTTGGCTTTAATGAAGTTATCGGAGTTTCTATGGAGGTTGATGTTAACCATGAAAGAGAAAAACCACATCAGAATTTTCAACCAGGTTTTTACTTGGATTCCGAAGAACATAGTGTTGAAGACCCTTTATCTAATCTATCGCAAGAAACCTTATCTGCGCTTGGTAAGTTTTTATATTACTTTCCTCATTTTTTCCAATTCCTGCAGAAGATGTCCCTTTTTTGTCTTCCTTTTGGTGGTACACATTTATTTGCTGGATCACTTGGTGGCAATTTTTCACTGGAATGTGAAAAATAAAAAATAAAACCCATGACTTATGTAGTATTAGGAATTCTTGGTTGAAGGCTCTCTAAGCAGTTAAAATTATTACTGGAAGGATGAACTTTGAATTGATTATACAAGTTTATGACTTCGAGAAATCGATGTTATTCGTAGAAATTTCTTGCCAGTAGCAACAAAATACCTGGGTCTTGGTCTGTTTTTTGTGCTTAGGATTTGTACAGATTTAGGATTATACTTTCAAGGCCTGGAAGGATTTCTAATTTTTCTAGATATCTGAATCCTCTTTGCAAAGTTACACACATTGCCTTGCATGGATTGGTAACATGCATTCTTTATTTTGCTGTATAATTCTATCCAGCAGCAGACAACATTTCTGGATTTTTTTTTTTTTTTTTTTTTACTTTTTGGTACAACTACTTAAATTGTTGGTTATGGGTCTTAAATTTTATCTTCGCTAGTTTCTATAAAATCTGGAAATAAGGGGATTTCTGATTATGCAAGCATAGGAACTGAAACTGATAAAATTTAACATATTGATTTTCCTACCTTTTTTTCAGAGTGAAAATATTGATTTTGTCTTGATCATTACCTCGATGAGACTACATTGTTATTTTTGACTTGTCCGTGATTACTTTTTTTGTAGAAACCCTTGATTTGTCTTTTCAGTGTAAATATTACTCAGCATTTTTAGGTTTAAACTCTTTGGTTTGCCTGTAACTTTATTATTGATCTTCTTATGCATGTATTTAGGGAGACTTGATAAGTGGTTGTTTCCCCTGCATTTTCCTGATGAGAACAGTTTTGAGGAGTTCATGTACGTGCAGAGAAATCAGCCCAATGACCATTATACAAGTGCAGTGAAATATTTAAAGCTAGCGCTCAGCTCACCAACGACAGCATCAGCAGCAATACTTCCATTGGTACAGGTATGGAGCATACATTTCAAGTAATTTAGGGACCATTTAACTACATTTTGTATTGCATTTAAGGAGTTGTTTGGTAAACTAATAATCAGGTTCAGAATTGTTCAAGTGATAACTAGTTTTATAACCCCCACCCCCCAAAAAAAGAGTTTACTTGTCCCACTGTAAGTATAAAGCTTTTGTACACTATAAAGTGAATATACATTTGAACTCATTTCAAAATAATGTACTTTGTCTTTACTCTACTTTGGAACTAGTTTAGTATTAATTATTGATTATTGATGAATGAATCATTTTTTAAGTTTGTTAAATTACTCTTTTAGTCCCTATACTTTTACTAAATTTTTAAATAGGTTCCTAAGTTTAAAGTTTTTAATGGGTACCTATACTTCTATAAATTTTTAAATAGATGCCTACTAGCTAGCGGCCGATTGACTCCGTTAATGGATGTTTACATTCCCCTGCAGGTCATTCTATGTTGTGTTTGAGGGACTTAATTATAAAATTTATTTGTAGGGACCTAATTGAAAATTTAATTGAAATATACAAGGCTTATTTAAAAAAAATTAGAAGTTCAGGGTTAACTACAGGGACCATTTTGAAAATTCATTGAACCTATAGGGATTAGGGACCTATAGAGTAATTTATCTATTTAAATTTCAAATAATTTAGGAAAAAGAAGAGGAGAATCAAATGAAAGTATGGTTCAAATTAAAACTTGTAGTGAAACTACTATATATAGGATTTTGTTTGAACTTAAATCTGATCAGATAAGAACTAATCTTTTAAATTTTGAGCAACTACCACACACAACAACTAAAAGCCAACTCCACAATGTACTTAATTATCTAATTATCAATTTTTGAAGTTTGGCAAACATTCCGTAGGAGTTTCTCAAAATAAGCAAGCCTTATTATGTTACTCTAGGTCAGTGCTACATGTTTCCTATCCTTGCATAATTCCTGGAAAATATCATGGACTGCCACCGTTATAATCCAACATGCTATCATTGACAGCCAGTCCCTTCTGCTTTTTCATATTTTTGCAGCTTGCTTGCAATTTGTTTGTTATTTTCTTTACATTGTCTTTCTACCCTACCTGGAGCAACATAGCTATTTCAGTGTGCTTTATTATTGTTCATGTACCTCATCTATAAGCTAAACTAGTGACAGCCATAAAAGTACCTGAATGAATTAACGAATGGCTTAAACTTTAGGAATACTTGGTCCTTACCATGGTATCAATGTGTCCACGATCAAATGGATAGGATTTCCATGCTTGCAAACCCCTTTCATCGTAATTAATTATATTTCAGCACCAGGTAAAGTTAGACTGAGTACAGCCCCAATTATATTCTTGCATGATAGGGTTCGCTAAAGATAAAAAAAAAAAAAATATTCCTCTCAACTTAACATCTTAAGCATGTGGGATACTTGGTCCTTTGCACATATTATTACTAATTGGCCCATACGCTTTCCATCTGCACATATACACACATAAAATGGAAGTATCAGTAGCTTGGATTATTTTAATTAAATTTTACATCTGAATAGCAAATAGCAACTAATTGTTTCAGCAGTCTCACAGTAAGCTTCCTTTTCTGTGCAATGCTTGTATACATATTTTGAATCTGCTGTAAACATTAAGTTATATGACAATTTGATAGGTCATCTTAGTTCGTTAGTTAGTCAGGGATGAGTTAGGGGAAATAAGGCATGTTGGCTATAAATATAAGAGAAGAGATTGAGAGGGAGAAGCATCTGGGGATGAGTTAGGTGAGGTCAGATTATCTCGAGTAGCCTGAGTTAGTCTTTCTTTCATTCATTTTCAATAAAGATTCATTGTTTCTTCTTCTTTCTTGTTTTTCTGGTTTGGGGGTTCTATTGCAATTGTTTTCTTGGAATATTAGTGTTTGGGATATCAACAATTGTTTTACTTTATTTTTGTTGCTAGCTGTTACTGATGGGAGGTGAAGTTGACGAGGCTCTTAATTGGATTAAAAAGCTATGTTGTAATTCAGCCTCCGTTCTCCCAAATAGGTACACGTCACTTATTATTGTTAATGTAGAGCGACACTGTCATTAAACCATCAATTTCTGAGATAAATAAGTGGAGGTATTTTACTCATAATGCTTTTTGTACCTCTACAAAGTTACTGATGTACACACTTGCAGATTAAGGGCTGCTCTCTTGGAGAATTTTGATCGAAACAACTCTTTCTTGCTTGTTAGCTGTTTTGAGGATATATTAAAGAAGGATCCGACATGCTGTGATTCCTTAGCGAAGCTTATCAAGATGCAACAAAACGGTACTTCCATTTTGAATCATGATGTCTTTATTTGTTTTGAATAATTTTATATCCCTCTTCCTTATGTTGAGACCAATTGAAGAGGGGTATGACGATAAAAGGAAAAAAAACGAAAGAAAAGTAAGTGATCTTGAAAGGGTTTGAGCTAGAGTTCATTCAGAATTATTGAATCCTTTGATTGGATAGTACACCTGGCTCCTCTCGTTGCAGATTTAAAAAAATTTGCAAGTGATAACTAAATTCTTCTGTGCTAGAGACAAAGTGACTACTTGATATGCTTAGTGATACTCTATGCCTTTTGTCATTAATTTTTTTTCTTTTGATATTCTACAGGAGACTATAGTATCGAATCTTTGCTAGAAATGATTGCTTTACATTTGGATGCCACCTATGCAGTCTACAATACATGGAAGGTGTTCTCTTCATGTTTCTTTAAACTGTCTCTGTACGAAGAAGACATCATATCTTCATGTGCCGTAAAAAATGATGGAGATAGCCAACAATATTCCTTTAGCAAAACTCCAAAACTATTTACACAAGGAATGCCAGGAAAGTCTTGGAGACTTCGTTGTAGGTGCTGGTTAAGAAGACATTTCAACAATAGCATGCTTGAATTAGAGATTCAAAAAGGTAAAGTTCATTTTTCATCTACTGTTATATCCTATTGTCCAATCACATGTTATCACATTATTTGAAGAGTTTTAACATGAAAACAACTAATTGTCAAAGTATTACATCGGTTAAGTATATGATCAAAAATCATTTATAATAACTTGGAAAATCCTTTCTCAATGAGCTAGCTTTGCTTTTATAGTGGAGTTAGGCCCCGTTATTCTAACATGGTATGATGTTGGGCCATTGGCAGGTGTTTATTCTTATAAACTTCACGCCCCAAATGTCTAGTGTCTAGGTGAGATGGAGAGAGTAGGTAGATGTAGTTAGGCATAATTATTCAAACAATAACAACTACTAGAGGTCAAACTCTTTTCATAATGGTAATTGGAGGAGTTTTACTAAAATTTATATGGAACAGGTGATTTGGAGCTACTCACATACAAAGCAGCATGTGCATCCTATATGTATGGACGAGAGTTCAACTATGTTGCGAAAGCTTATTCTTATTTGGAAAAAGAAAATGAGAAGGACTTATTGTTGTTCTTGGATGAGCACAGACGGAATTCGTTTGGATTTTATCAACAACATTTGGAGAAACATTTGGATTTTATCAACAACATTTGCAAAAAGCTACACATATCTTAGTAATATACAACTAATGATGTTTACTTTGTCAATAGATCTACAGAAATTGTCATGTCTCGATTTGCAGTTACTTTATATTTTTAAATGTTTTCCCATTTTATTTGGTAGACAATAGCTGATACTTATATTTATGTGTTTATTAAATAATTTAATAAGTAATTATTATTAGTTAAGTATTTTATTTTATTTTTATTTTATTTGGTTTATTCGATTTATTTTAATTATTTTTACTGGTGTGTTGACTAGGGGTGTAAATAAGATGAGCTATTCATGGACTATTCGGGCTTGACTCGTTAAATGCCCAATCAAATTCTTTTTAATTAAATGAGTCAAGCTTGATATATCTTAGCTAAGGATGGCAACGGGGCGGGTGCAGGTAGTATTTCCCCGTACTCAAACCCATTAATACCTACGGATATTTACAACGGATATTCATGGATATTTACAGGTATTTAATAATTTAACATAAAAAAATCATACAACATAATATAACTACATGTTATATTAATATTGTATAATATACTATATACATTTACAAAATTGTATTATTATGGGTCCATCCGCTAAAAAATATTAAATAATGTAGGAAATAAAAATTATTTCATCTCAAAATAATAAAAAAGTCATAATATAATATATATTTAATAAAAAAATAATTGTAATGTATATGCGGGTATCCGTGGGGTGGGTACCATGAACACCACCCCCATTTAATAACTATCTGTTTACTACCCATTGTGGGTAATTCATGCTGGTGTATCCAGGGGTGCGGATATTTTTGGCATCCCTAATCCTAGCTCAAGTCTTGAATGCTCGACATTAAACGGCTCGTGAATAGCTCGTAATGATTTTTTGTGGTGTTTAAATTTTTTATGCTAGCATTGGGCAAGATATCTCAATAAATAGATGACAATCATGCTTTTTTTGGACTTATGTTTTTATAATAGTTAAGTTCTTAAACTCATGTTTTTGTAATGGTCAGACGTAAATTGCATTTGGCAATAGCATATATTTTATGATGTTTTGGTCAAGCTTTTGAAGTTTTTTTTTTTTTTTTGTATTAGTCAAGAAATATTGAATTTTTGCATACCATATATTAAGTACATATTTCTATTTTTATAGATTATCATATAATATTAAAATATTTATTCAGTACTAAATTAAAAAAATTTAAAAGTAATTAAAGAAAAATTTTCATAAATGCAAAATTAATTTAATTATAAATTATAAATGAGATAAACATGAGTCAAGGTCAAACTATTTTTTACACTCCTAGTGTTGACATTGTGTTATTGTAATGTATGCATGCGCGCAAGACAATAATATTACACTTGTTATCATGTGGATTACACTTGTTATCAGGTGGCTTTTAGGTTGAGAGAGCAAGTAAGTTCCTCACCTGCGGACCATCGGTTTCCTAGTAGATTAGAAGTTTTTTTTTTCTTTTTTCTAAAACTCATTTCCAACTGTTTTCCTTTGCCACCCATCGTCCACCACTGGTTGTCTTGTTGATAATGATAATTAGGCTGGAGTTTGCATCAATTTGGGATGGGTTAAACAACATCATCCCTTCAAATAATGACCATATGTGAGTTTTCACTTAATGATGGTGCTGTTTCGAGTTCCAACACGACGGTGACCAGATCTGTGCTTCACGTGGCGGTGTGGTGTGTGGTCCAAAAACGCCACGACAACGGCAACCAGTCCCTTTGCCTCCCTGATTTGGGAGGGGCAGTGGAGAAGCATTGCGACCCATACATTGTCATTTAGCGCTCTTCCGCTTCAGCCCGTGCCGTGCGGCCGATAGCCCTTCAAGAGGAGCAATTTCTTCTTCTCTGATCCAATCGAGAGCAGAGCCACTGCAAAGAAGGCAGCTTTGGCAACGAGATCCCATTCTCGGCGCCGCTTGGAGGGTCTTACTTGAAGAAGGGGATTTCAAGGTTCAATACGAAGTTCCATGGAATTGCTATCATATTTTCTTTCAGAATGAACTTCTTTTGCCTTCTTGGAGTTTTTGATTTGGGTACATTAAAATTTTCTCCTTTTAACTTCTTTTGATGAATTACTTGTAGTTGTTTTTTGACCGTTAGGTTAGTTATGGCTGTTAAGCCCTTGTTAGTTTCTCTTATTGACAGTTGTTACTAGTTTGTTATCACTCATAACAAACTCTTAGACTAGGATTAGCATTCATTGTATTCCTATATATAGGTGTTAACTTTCTCTGTTGTATTCATTCAATTCATATTCAGTTCAATAATATGAGAGGTATAACTCAGTATTCCTGATTTCTACATGGTATCAGAGCCAAAAGATCTTGAATTTCTACGTGATACTGCTACAATGGCTGACGGCGAAGAAGAATCCGATCACAATTCCTCACCTGCAAGCAGCAACAGTGGCGAATCAGCAAAATCCACTAAGATGACCAAAGAAAATAGTGCTCAGATTGATACGATGTCTCCTATATACCTTCATCCATCCGATCATCCAGGCCAAGTCTTTGTCAGTGAGCCATTGAATGACGGCAATTATGGAGAATGGGTAGTGGACATGAGCAATGCCCTTTGTGCCAAGAACAAAATGGGTATTGTTGATGGATCCATTCCAAAACCAGGAATCGATTCTCCTAATCTTGCTCATTGGATGTGGTGCAATGCCATGGTGAAGGGATGGCTTAAATCTGGCATGGATAAAGAAACTCGGGTCAGTGTGAGATATGCAAACACTGCTTATGAAATGTGGAAAGATCTTGGAGAAAGATTTGCCAAAGGGAGTGCTCCTAGAGCCTATGAGCTCAAACTTCCCATAGCCCTCCCCAAGCAAGAAAAATTATATGTTTCTGCTTATTACACTAAACTCAAGGGCTTATGGGATGAGATTCAATCAATGTCACCCTAGCCCAATTGCACATGTGGTGTGTGATGTGCAGAAGAAGCTTACCAAGATTCGGGAAAGAGAGCAATTATGACTTCCTCATGGGTCTTGATGATGTTTTTAACACAGTCAAGACTCAAATTCTTAGCACTGCATCAACATTCACTCTGGGCCATGCATACCACTTGGTGGCTGAAGATGAACAACAAAGACTTATCTCTGCTATGCATAGACCAACAGTGGAGAATACTGCCTTCCAAACTCAGCATGCCCGCTACTCTGGAGATGATCAGAAAGGGAACAAGAAAGAATGGCCCAAGTGTGATCATTGTGGAAAACTGGGTCACACACAAGAAGGCTGCTTCGAGATCATTGGTTATCCTCAAGAATGGAAAAGATCCAACAAAGATAGGAAAGAAATATCGGGTTTCTGGGGCAATAAGAAGCAGGCATCAAAGGCTACCCAAGTCACCTTAGAAAACAGCCATGTTCCAGGACTAATCATGGAGTTATATGACAAATTGATGCAACAATTGAAGGCTGACCATGAAGGCAAACCTAGAACAAGCCAATCCAAACCGGTTGTGAACATGGCATGTATACTCAAATCTAATAAAGCATAGATTATAGATTCTGGTGCAACAGAACATGTTACATCACTACAAGAAAACGCGGGGTTACTGACGGCCAAAAGCCATCGGTAGAGCGAAAAAGCCGTCAGTAACCCGCATTTACCGATGGATTACCGACGGCTACTTGCTCGTCGATAAAATGGGCGTCACAAATAATTACTGACGGGTTATTTTTTAACCTACCGACGGAAATAGCCGTCGGTATATTTCGACGCGACTTTTGTTTTTTTTGACGGAGAAAGCTGTCGGCAAATTCGTCTGTATTTTTTTTAATTTTTATTAAATAATTAATTAAATTAATTGATTTTTTATATGTAATGTGATTTAATTAATTAATTGATTTATTTATTGATTTATTTATTTAATTTTTGAAATAATTATTTTCTTTAATTAATTTATTATTTTCTTTAAAATAATAATAACCGTAAAATAAATTAATTAACGATCAAATTGTAAATCTAATTATTTGAGCTTATAACATACTCACAAGTTATAATATAGACCAGACGAAGCAAATAGAATAAAATGTGTGTTATTTTGTATTTTTCTATGACATGATTGCCGCGTTTTTTGACTTCCTCCCATTTTAGCAAATAGAATAAAATGTGTGTTATTTTGTATTTTTCTATGACATGATTGCCGCGTTTTTTGACTTCCTCCCATTTTCTTCTCAAATTGGAGAGAAACCATTTGTGGGTGGGTCCCACGTTTTTTCCTCTTCTTCTCCATTTTGATTGGTAACCAAAGGATGGAAGCCTCTATTCCCAAAAAAAAAAAAAAAAAAATTTCGGCAATGTTTTTTCAATCCGCTGCTTTTCTTGTAAAATTTCACTCAACGAAACTTGTCTCGTGAATCATTGCGCGATATCACTCGAAAATCAAAATTTGTGTGTGGCTCCTGGACGAAATACCTAACCCTTTGTACTCGCCATTCTTGTGATGTGCAGATTTTTTCTCGTCTTTACACATCTTGTTGCTGTTGTTCCTAATTAACTTAAGGAGAGAGAAAGAGACTTGGAGAGGCCGAGAGAAGAGAGACTATGACGGGATCAGATGAGTAAAGAAGGAGCTATCTTCTCATGCGCGCGAGTCGAGTCCTGGGGTTTGGGCAGTGGCGTGAGAGTCTTACATCGTGGGGGTTTCGCGGTGTGTGTATCGGCCTTGCTGTTGCTATACGATAGTTTATCAGAGGAACGGTGGTGGGAACTGCTTGCGCACACTCTGGTGAAAAACGAGATATAGAGAGGACATTTTGAAGCTGCCTTGATCCCTATTAATGATTTTAGTTTAGAGGACATTTTAGTCTAGATCTCCTGTTTAATTTATTGTTGTTAATGTAGGTTGTAAAGATGGAAGCTGACATACTCATTTTTTTTGTCTTTGTTTTTAAGTGTGTGTGTGTTACTGCAATTCAAAATAGAAAACAACAAGAAGCGGGTATGGGAAGGTGAAGGATGGTAAATTGGTTAATGGGCTTGGGACATTTTACAAAGTTTCAATTTTGGGGTTTGTTTTGTTTTTATTGTGTTTGCTTGGCTTCCTATGTGAGTTTTTTTTTCACTAAGTATGTGGGTGTTGGTTGTTCTTCCAAATTGCAGGGCATTAGAAATCTTGCTGACACTACAAGGCAAGTGGACCAACATTATTAAAAAAAAAAAAAGGACCAGCATTATTGAAATATTTCCAGAATAGTTGGTATATTTCCTGAGTTTGATCGCTACGTAATTATTTCAAAACTGTTTGTAATCTTAAGTGAATTTTGATCCCAACTTTAATATTGGATAAATTTCATTTGACAGCTTTATCAAGCATGACAGATTTTGCGTTGTCATTTGACAATTTTATCAGCTATGAAAGCTTTAGTTATTCAACTCATTACTTTTTCTAGTGAGGCCGGTGGCTGGTGGCACCATGGGATTTGATGCGAATGTTTGCAAGTGAAACTTGAGAGCTGATTACTCATCATTGTATTAGCTAGATAGATATTGGTTTCGATTGTTATTGTTTCTTGTTGATTGGCACACTTCCCACAAGGGGAAAAAGATTGTTTTTGTTTCTTGTTGATTGGCACACTTCCCACCTGGGGAAAAAGAAACTTCCTTTCTACCATATTATGTTCTATTTTATTTCGTGTGGTGTCTGGAAATGGCCGATTTCATCCCTAAGCTCTACCTCCATTCCGTGGAGGATCGTGTGAGGAGTATTACTCTGTGTTTTTCTTGTTCCAATGAATTATGAATTGTATTTGGAGTATTAGAATTGGTGTCTTCTGTGGTTTTCTGGTTAGATTTTTTTTTTTTTGGAAAAAGTGAAAATTGTGGCGGTTTCAACTGCCATTATTTTCCATTATTTTTTGTTTAGAAATGTAAATTATGGCGGTTTTAACAGCCATTATTTTCCTTTTTCCCCCTAGCAATGTAAATTGTGGCGGTTTCAACCACCATTTTTTACAAAAAATAAAACGTCATTTTATACATGGTCAATTATGGTGGTTGACCATGAACCGCTATTTTATACAGAATGACGGACGTAATTACGGCGGTACGGGAAACTGCCATTTATGTAAATTATGGCGGTTCAAACCACCGTTTTTTGCAACAAAAAAAAAGCCATAATTCACACTTTTTTGTAGTGTATCATGATACACTTGATGTTTAGATAAATGGATAGCACTTTGGCTATCACAAAATACTGTCACACAGTCTTGATTTAGCCCAAGTTCATCAATCAATCCCTTCATCCGTATGGCTTCTTTAACACCTTCATGAGTGCTATGAACTCAGCTTGAGTTGTGGAAAGAGCCACCACAGTAGTGCTAAAACTCTCCAAAACTAGCCAGTTTTCGGTCCTTTTTCGCATCTTTTGTTCCAAGTGGTGTCTGCATGATAATTCTGCATAATAAGACATAATTCAGTACCTTTGTGCATTATTTAGCGCAAAACAGTGTAATTAGATACTAAAAATGCCCTATAAATATAAACAAATTGGTGTGTTAACACATCCCCACACTTGAACTTTGATTGCTCTCAAGCAAACTACTTGGGTAGTCATAGTAAGAAAAACTATTTCTACTGAATAGGGGCAGAAAAATAAGTGAGACAACAATATGACGCCACCAAAACATGCAGTCAAAAGAATGCCCAATTAGAGGTGTAAATTCAAGGAAGCTAACAATCTACGATTTAAAGTCACACTCTCACCAATCTCAAGGTGTTTGAGGGTATAGTCATTAACACTCAGATTTTTCAAATGAAAAGGCATTACTATAGGCTTGCACATTGACCAAGAACTCTACTATTAGAATCTATAAGACATGCAAAAGAGGAAATAAGGTCTTTCATTGGTTGTAATGGGGCCAATGTAATAATGTTTGGTATGATAAAAGAAAGAAAATGTCATGCAAAGGGTCAGAAACAAATCAACCAAAACAAGCAACTTAATTCTTTTCACCTTTTAGAGCAGGCAATAATCCTAATTTTTCAAGCAGTTTTTTTTTTCTTCTTAGCAGATTATGAAGGCATGAGCATTATCATAATTTTTTTTTTCTTTTTCTTTTTCTTTCTAATGCTCTTTCTTTTCTCTTCTCTTTTTTTTTTCTTTCCTCCTTCTATGCATTTATGTAGCAATCAATAATTTTCAAAAACTAGGAGGGGAATAAAATTAATGCGAGCCTTCTTTTGGTAAACAATTGAAGGGATTTTTGCACATTATTCAATAAAATTTGCCACTAATTGCTCTGAAATAAAGCTTTCTAAGATTGCCTTCACAGAAGATAATCAATAATAACAAGAAAGGTACCAAAGGAATCAAACATAATACTTTTTTGGCTCGAAAGTGGTCAACTAGTGGGATAATAGAATCAAATGGTAGTGGCCTGAAGAATTCCTAAAAATTGTCCTTTTCTAAATTCACATGCAAATAAATTCATATTCGCTTCGTAATAGTCTTAGCACAAGTTCTAGAATGCACAATTCATGAAAAATATCACTCAATCAAAGAAGAGAGACAAAAGCATGATGTTGCCTCTTATTTCAGGCTCAAAACTCAGATTTAGTAGCTACACAGAAAGTCAAACTTACAGAATTTCAATGCTAATTTTTAGCCAATTCTAAAACTAGCAACGAATTGATTCAATCAAAAGTTGTCATAAAAAAAATTGTATAGCCCCTAAATTAGCAAAAATTTAAAGTTCTTCTATAATTGTAAGCAGTTATAAGTACAGCCAAGTAATGGGCATTATGTAAAACTCCCTCCCCACACTTATTTCTAGCAGTGTCCCCACTGTAACTATTTCAAAGCAAGCACAACAAAATATGATAGAATTAAAAATATGTGCTATAAAAGAATGTGGAAAGAGACTCCCCTCTGAAAAATATCATGAGTAGATTTGTTGGGGATATTGGCTATTCTGTTTTCTTGTCACAATACCGATAGAGCTGATAAGCGGCGGAAGAACTGTGCAACACCAAACTAAAAAGAATTAGAAATATAGAAATAAAATATATAAACTAAAACTATAAATAAAAATAAAATAAAGTGTATCTCTTGGAGTGTGCCAAAATATATACATCTCTTTTTAATACAAAAGCAAAGCCTAAGTACAAAAAGAGAAAAATAAGGAAAGGTCCTGCATCACTCGGCAGGAGGAAAAGGCTGGAAGCGCTGAAGGTGCTCCAAAATGAGTGTCAGCTGCTGGTCTACGTGCGTCCTATGCTCTACAAAGCTAGTCTACATCTGGTCAAGACACATCATGACGTCCTCATAGGAGTGGCCCTATGCTGCTGGCTGAGGCTGTGGCTGTGGCTGTGGTGGTGGTGGTGAATGCTCCTCTACTAGGGGAACGTAATCTGCATCCTCATCCTGCTGCTGTTGTTCCTCTGGTCTAATGACCACATACTCATCATGCCCCAGTCTCCACAGAACACCAATGTTAAGAAGGGTCTGAAGGCCAATTGGCTCCATCTGAATCATCTTAGCTCCATCTCCAGCTCGAACTCCGAGGTGATGGGCTAGATGGGAGAAGAAAGAACCCAAGACAATGTGCCTTGTGTTTTGGATCTAGAGATGAACGCCCAACTGGGTGCACGTCCACAAGAAAAACATCCTGGCGTCGCAGCGGTGTCTGGTAGTCATGGCCCAACGCTGAAATAGGTCTGGCCTCGTCACCGTGTCGTCGCTCAAGGCTCTCCCGTTGATAGAACAAGCAATTCATATGTGCACTGTACGCACAGCTGGGTCTCTGATCCTGCTGGCCTTGGCATTGCTGGGAATGTAGTGGCCATCCCGAGTGAGAGTCATCCAACTCTCTGAATCCTGCTATCCCTCTGGGATCTCCAAAAGGGCCTCAATATACTCCGACATCTGGACTGGCTGCGCCGTCTCAAATCCGAGCCCAATGTTGAACTCAGCCAGTGTCATCTCGTGGTGAGTCCCATGGATCCAAAATGTGACCACGACCTCCTGCTCTGGCTCCTCCTCTCCGTTAGCTCGCTGTGGCTCTCTATCTCTCATATGATAGCCACAAGTGGCTAAAAAGTCAATCACTGCCTCCACATAGAAGGGTTGTCTAACAAAGGCAGCCTGAAGCCATCCTATCCCTCGCAGCAGGGTCTCCACCTCCTCCCGCAGGCCAACCTGCTGAAGGGCATCAAAATCAAGGTGCCTCTAGGTGTGGGTGTGGAAATCCCTCAGCTGTCTGTATCTGTCTCTGAACTGAGGTGGGATGAAATTAGGCACGGGCCTAGGTCCTTGTGCTACTGCAGCGGAAGAAGAAGAAGCGTCGGTCTTTTGGCGCTTAGGCATTTTCCTGCGAAAATAAAACATAAATTAATATTTCAAGTAAAACTGTGTAAGATACGTCCGTGCTTTGTTAGGTACGGTCCTGCTGATGCTTTAAGTACGCCTTGATTCAATGGGTCAGTACGGCCTAACTTAAGGTATATGTACGGTCGTAGTCTACCATAGGTATGCCCGTACCTAATGGCTGTCTAAAACCCTAAGGCCAGTACGACCTGTTCTTAATAGGTACGGTCGTACTTCGTACGATTTTGTGAAAAATCTACCCTATGATCAAATTTTCTCAGTTTTAAGCCTAGATTGTAAGTCTCTAGTCAATCCTAGGGTCTCTAAGCATGCAAAACTAAGCAAAAACTACTCCTAATTACCTAAAGTAAGAGTGAAATAAAAACAAAAACCTAAACTAACTAAAAATATAAAATAACCAGTAAAACCTCCAATTAATCCATAAATTGAGTTTAGAATGAGTACCTGGATGATCTTGTGGGTGGAAATACGAAGAAAATGAAAGATGAGGGTGCTTGAATGGAGAGGATTTTGGGCGTACGATGTGGGGGTACGCCCTTACCTCTCTTTGTTACCTTATATTTAGCCTTTGGATACGAGTTACAGTCATACCTGGTTTATGTGCAGCCGTACCTGTCTGTTTCTCCGTGTTTTTGAAGATGAAGTCGAGGGGTACGGGCGTACATGGTGCTAGGTGCGCCCGTACCTACTGGTTTTCTGGAAAAAAGAATTAATTTTTTAATTTTATAATTTTTTTTGTATTTTTTTTTTAAATATTCCTAAAATGAAAAATGAATAGAAATAAATCAATAAAAACAAACAGATAGGAAATAAAATGTTAGTAACCAAGGTTGCCTCCTGGTAGCGCTTGTTTAACGTCCCGAGCCTGACGGGTCAGAGGACTTAGGAATCAGTCCTCAGCGGGCAATGACCTGTCATAAATGTTACCTTTTTTTCTTCTCACCATTGGGAATATAGCCAGATAGTCACCTGTTTCTGCGTGGTACATCCATGCAGGTCCTGAGCACTTTTTAAGTGGGTTCATTGTATACCCACAATCTTTACAGATGTAGATTGGCTTCTCTAATCTGGGTGTAAAAGTTTTGATGAATGTGGTCACCACGTTATCCAATGTGTTCACTTCCTCAACTGGTAGGAGATAAAGCCAAACCTTGACTTCCTCATCTAATAAGAATGGGAAAATCAGTAGGTTTGCTCCTTCTAAAGATAAGCCTTCAAACCCTGCATTTCTCATCTTTCTATAAAATCGTCTCAGGTGCTCAATGGGGTCCTGTCCTGTGGTTCCCTTAAATTGCAAACTTGACACTTCTGAGATTATAGATGGATCTAATTTAAAATCTGAAAATTCCTCTGGAGTGCCCTTCTTGGATGCTTGAAAGAGTTGGAATAGATCCCTTCTTTCCTCTAGTGTGGACTTGAAAACTCTTAGCAATTCTTCCTATAATTCTTTCCCATTTGAAAAGTGATGCTTGGAGTAGGTTGAGAACCATTCTTTTGCTATTCCTCCTAGAGAAAGAGGAAACATTTTGACCTTTACTCTTTCAACTTTGGCTCCTGCAAGATTGTTAGATTTTTCCAAGCCATAAAATCTCAATAAATGACAAGAAGGTTCATCATTATCAAGTCCTTTAAACTTGGGAATTCATAAAACATCTAGAATTAAAGAGGGGGTTATGTCTTTATCTTGCTCTATAGAATCGTTGTCTTGTTCTTCAATTTGCACTTCTTTACCTTTTCCAGCTTTTATGTCCTGCAAGAAACAAGAAGAAGCAATACTAGAGGGAGAAATTCTGTTAGAATTATAAATATTAAATATTTCTTCCTCATCTTCAATTTTTAGAGTCATAGTTCCCTTCTTCACTTGGATGGTAGCATCTCCTATTGCCAAAAATAGTCTTCCCAATATAATAGGGATATCCTTGTCTTCCTCCATATCTAAAACTACAAAATCCACAGGGAAAATAAATTTTCCTACCTTTACTAGTATGTCTTCTATTATTCCTCTTAGGTAAACAAGAGTTCTGTCAGCTAACTGCAGAGACATGTAAGCAGGTTGTGGTTCCTGCAAATTCAGTTTCTTCCAAACAGACAAAGACATTAAATTTATACTTGAGCCTAAATCACATAGTGCCTTAAATGTATGATTACCAATAGAACAAGAAACAGCAAAATTTCCCGGATCCTTAAGCTTAGGTGGTAATTTCTTTAAAAGAATAGCAAAGCAATCCTTATTTAACTTAACAGTCTCGTCTTCTATCCTATTTTTGTTAGAAATTATTTCTTTCAAAAATTTAAAATATTTAGGGACTTCAGAGACCATTTTAGTCAAAGGAATATTAATAGGCAATTTTCTGAGTTTATCTAGCAATCTCTTATCTTGCTTACTTTTACAAAAAAAAATTAGAATCTTGGGAAGAGTTACTTACCTGCTGAGACTCGGGTTGAGTCTTCTCTTCTTTTGGCTCCTCTCCTCCATCAAGATTGCATTGCACTTTGCATTTGGGTTTGGCTCCACTTGACTTGGGAATGCTCCTTTTTCTCTTTAAGTCGCTGCTTTTAGCACAAGTTCTATTTGTTCGCTCAGTGCCTTCTGGCCTGCTGCTTGCTCAGTGGCTATTTTCTCAAAGTTGCTACACCTTTCATTCATTTGTCCCATAACAGTGCTAATATCATTTTCTTCGGGACTTTTGTCATGTTGACCACGATTTTGCATATGTTGGGGCTTATAGACATTCTGCTTCTGGCCGTGGGGTCTCTGTTGATCTTTCCATGAAAAGTTCGGGTGATTCATTCAACCAGGATTGTAGGTGCTTGAATATCGGTCATTCTGCTTATGCCCAATATAATTCACTTCCTCAGTGCAAACCTTTGAATCATGAGTTGTAACTCCACAGAAATTGCAAGATGCCTTGATTGACTTATTTTCTATTGCCTTTAGTCTTCTCCACAAAACCGGCTAAAACTCCCATACATGGGTGTCCGTGTCTTTGCATATATTTAAGCATGACTTCTTGCATCCCCAATTTTGGGTCAAAGTCTTTCTGGCTTATAGCGTTGACTTCTTCGAAGTGATCTTCAATTGTCATACAACTCCAATCCTTCTTAGAACTGGACTGGCTTTGTGTTGCCATCAAAGTCTCTAACTTCTTAGTCATAGCCTCTAATTTCGCTTCTAGAGCTGTGTTGGTTTCCACTTTGTAGATATCTGCTTGCTGGTTCTTCTTTCCAGGATGTCTTTCATTTGCTGACCAAAAGCCTCAGTGGGTGTCTTCTTTCCGAAAGATCCTCCACAAGAAGTGTCAATAGCTCCTCTAGTTTGCATATTGAACCCATTGTACAAAATCTGAAGTTGCTGCCATTTAGTAAAACCATGATGAGGACAGCTTCTCATTAAATCTTGAAATCTCTCTCATGCCTCATGCATTGATTCTCCTTCATTCTGGGTGAATCCAGACATATCAGCTCTCAGCTTTGCAGATTTTACGGGAGGAAAGTACTTTTTCGTAAACTTCGTTTTCAGGTCCTCCCAAGTAGTAATAGAATTAGGTGGGAATGAATCCAACCATAGCTGTGTTTTCCCTTGCAGCGAGAAAGAAAACAGTATTAATTTGATTGCCTCTGGTTAAACTACTTCACATTTGACAGTATTGGCGACCTTCTGAAATCTTTTAAGATGGACATTTGGGTCTTCAAAAGGTAAGCCTGAGAATTGCACTGCAGATACCATAGAGATCAGTGCTAGCTTCAATTCAAAATTATTGGCCTCAATTTTTGGATAGTTGACACTGTCTGCCACATCTGTAGTTAGTGTGAAGTACTCGCTCAACGTCAGTTCAGCCATTGCTAACTGCTGTCTTCTCAACAATCTGCGTGTTCTTTCAATTTCAGGATCAAAAATCAGTTCATGATGTCGAGACCTTGTCTGCATACACCAAAGAAAACCAGATTAGAATGTTCGAAAAAAGAAAAATAAAAATAACAGAAAATTAAATAACTAATTAAAATTATGCCTAATGCGAATAAAATCTATAATTGTACTAATATTGCTATCATTCCCCGGGAACGGCGCCAAAAACTTGTTGCGGCTCAGGCAAGTGCACTTGATCGTAACTTGTAATAAAAGTGGAGTATAATTAGGACTCCGAATGTCGAACCCATAGAGAATGAGCAAGTACTAGTGAATTATAATTCTATCCTATTAGGCGAGCAATTATTGTGATTAAGCAATAGTGTGTGCAATTGAAAGTAAAGTAATAACGAGTGAATGCAAGAATGGTTTAACAAGTTATGGGAAACCTAGGGGGAACCGGGTTCACCTATACTATACCTTTGAATTCGCAAATCAATTAATATAAGTTATTTATTATGCAAGAGCACTAACCACCCACTCTAAATTACTAGAGGCTGTCTTAGCTTACAATAGCCTTCCTCCATAACTAATTATTTCGTTTGATCCAGGAGATAACTAAGGGAAAGAGCATTAAGTTCAGATGGGTTTGCTAACTTAATAACTGATTAGAAAGAAGCTCTAACCTATCCGGCGTATAGCGCGAGTTCTTTTATCCTATGGTTCCGTTAACTAATCATGATCCTGTTACCACAATTAAGCCAACTAAATAAAGGGTGACTTGGCCTTATAGGAATAAGCACAATAGGAATAAAATACTCAAGCAATTAATAGAAACTCATATAATTAAAGAACAAAGTATCAAAGATATTGTAAAGGATCTCCCATCAGGCCTAGTGATGGGTTTAGCTACTCATTCCTAATGATAGTAACATAAACAAGAGTACGAATTTAGGGCAATCCATAACAAGAGACTAAATTCTAAACCGGGACACCCTTTCGGTATGACAACGGTCCTAAGCAGTTCTTCACGTCCTCACAAGCTCCGGTAGCGATCTGTGAATGGTACCAAGCTTCAAGGAGACAGGAAATCTTCAGAATGGGGCAAGGGTTGCTATTAGCTCTCTATTCGGGGCTCTTGACTCAGGAAATCATCCAAAGGTCTTTGTAACAGCCCCTATTTATAGTGTAGATTGCGAATTAGGTTTTCAGACTTCAAATATGCACTAATCAGGGACGGGGTACGGCCGTACCGAGCTTCGAAGATGACGTTGACCCGTATCTGTGCGTGCTGTTGCCCTGACATCATTTGTGTACGGCCGTACTGACTTGGATACGGCCGTACTGGACTATTTTATCAGCGCCAGGTCATACAAACTAAGGGGGTATGCCCTTACAAGGTTTTTGCTTTAGGTACGGCCGTACCATTGGTAGGTCAAGCCGTACCGCTTGTCCAGTAGTGCTAAAACTCTCCAAAACTAGCCAGTTTTCGGTCCTTTTTCGCATCTTTTGTTCCAAGTGGTGTCTTCATGATAATTCTACATAATAAGACATAATTCAGTACCTTTGTGCATTATTTAGCGCAAAACAGTGTAATTAGATAATAAAAATACCCTATAAATATAGACAAATTGGTATGTTAACAATACCTCACATCCTCCAGCAAGCTTTCCTTGCCATTGAATATCTTGAACCTTATAAATCATTTGCCTTGTATTTTACATGGTTTGTTGTTGCCAAGAAAGACAGCTCCACCTTCGCATAGGTCTATAGATTCAAAATAATCCTTCTAGGACACATGTGGAATGTGCAGCCCGAGTCCATAACCCAGTCTTTTTCAATCTCTAAGTTTGAAACAACCAAAGCCTCAGCCGATTCATTGCCAGCATCAACCAATGCAGTATTACCTGAATCTTGAGTATGCTTTGTATTCTTGCCTCCTTTTTCAGGAAAATCTTTCTTAAAGTGTAACACCTGAGGACGAGATCGACATCGTATTAGGACGTCGGATCGAGACCTCGACCAAGACCTTGTGTCGAGATCTCGTACAAGATCAAGCCACGAGGTCATTTGCCGAAATGAGGAGGTCGCGTAGATCGAAATGATGAAGTCGCTGCATCGAAATGAGGAGGCCGCGCGTGCACGAACTCGTGTTAGAGCCTTGTCGCGCTGCACGAGCATCCTTATCGACATCGTGTCGAGATGATAACTCGTATTCTTTCGAACGTTATCCGCTATTATTATATTGTTTGTAATAATTATATTTGTCGCTGCCGCTCTCGCCGCGCGGTTCAGACCGCTGAATCGGCGAGTAGGGTAATTATGAGAGAACGATTAGACGGGTAGATTGATTGATGGGATTGGCATCTTATAGGCCGGAAGTTACGATTATACCCTTTTCTCACCAAATGTATACCACTAATCGATTCCCCAGATACTCATTTCTCTTTTTCTTCTTTCTTTCTTCTTCCTTCCTTCCGCTCCGAAGTTCCTTGTTTTTCTCCAGAACTTCCATCGACGAAACCTTGAGTTCCATCGAAGCCGATGATAAGCTTTCTTCATCAACCTTGTTCCTCATTATCTTACTCGACATATCTCGCCCGACCATCATCAATCGAGGTATGAAAACAGATTTTCTCTTCTTCGGTTATCTTGTTAGCGCTACTTCTTCCTTCCATTTTTAGCTAGTTTTATGCTTCCAAATCATGTCAAATTGATGGGTTTTCTTCTTCACGATATTACCTATCTTTCTAACCGATTAATGGGCTTGTAAACAAATTTTCTTCTCTGCTTTTTCCAAGGGTCTAAACCCTTCATTTTTGGTTTGTTTGATTTCTTGTTTTTCGCTTGTTGCTTCTCGGTTATTGTTGTTGTCGATCTATCCGTTGAAGCATCGATAACCTTTTTCATGAACTTTTGATCGAAACCCTAACTTTGTGTTAGAGGAAAAATATATTTCGATTAACGAGTTTTTATATTTTCTGGGTTGTGGTTAAGTTTGGGATGAGAGCTAAGTGTATTAGAACCCATAGATCGAACTGAGTTGTGTTTGTTTTAAGAAGTCTGATTCCCGAGATCGAGTGATTTCCGAATCAAGGTGTACGGGAGAGCGAATCCGAGGGACGATGGAAGCGCGGAATCCAGATCGAATCGTGATGCGTGTCGAGGTCGGCGAGAAGTGTACGTGTCGAGGTCGGAAGTTGCAATGGTCGAAGTCGATTGAGGACCGATGACGTGTCGAAGTCGCTTGTCGAGCTGCGAAGAAGACAGCCGTGTCGAGATCGGTAAGAGAAGTCGTTGTCGAAGCTCATTTGAAGACAATCGTGGTCGGTGTCGTTGTCGGCGAGCAAAGATTAACTTGGAGTTCGGTAAGGGCGCTTCACATTAATACTTTCATAGTATGCTAGCGTAAGGGCAACTCTTAGACATTATTAAGACTTTATTTTTATTGTTATATTTATGTATGGACTCCTTGATTGGTGTCGAGATTGGAATGTTGTGATATGATTGGGTTTTTGCATGTATTTGATATGTGATTGAATATATGTTGTGAATGGTGTATTGCTGTCGAATTGCGTTTCTTCATGCAGAATGTTTTATTGCTTAAATGTCGAATTGCGTTTTCTTCATGTTAAGCATGCTCTCTTTATTTGATATGTGATCAAGTAAGTTGTGTTACTCTTTGACATGCGGCGAGCTAATCATCGAGTGAGAGAGCTAGGGAGTCGATGACGTTTTGAGCCGGACCAATAATCGAGGTGCTAGGTCCCCTTTGTTTATGGTGGATTGGCTAGGCGTTGTAGCATTATCACTTTGGGGGATGGACTCACGATTAATGTATGGAATTCGGTTTGGGGATGGACACGCCACTACCTATTACGTCATTGGGACGGACTGCCGACGATATTCCTAATAAGAGTCAAAGTCGAGTCTAGTGAGATGGTCGAGTCACGTGGTGATTGAGATACATTATTGTGTTGCTTATTTCTTTATGTCGAGCTTATCTTGAATTGTTGAGAAGTTGACCACTTTCCTGTGGTGCCTTCAATCCATGACTGCTACCCAGCGTGTCGAGCGCGGAACTCGACGACAAACGATGCCGAGGAGGAGCTTGACAGGACCCGAGTGACGACTTCTCTTGTCGTGATTGATTATGTTGTTGGATGTTTGTTTTTCTCGATAATCGCGTGACTTTGTTTTTCTTTTTGTGTTCGAGGTCGTGACTCAGCTGGGCTCTGCTATGTTTTCATGTTACTGTGTAGATCGGTGGTCTTACTTTTGGGAGCCACGCGTGGGAGTCTTCCTAAGTACCCCTGTGGTATGATGATCGCTCTTTTGAAGTAAATCGTACTAGGTGTATTTCTTTATACATTTGCTACTCGTATTTTGTATACATTATTATTTCAGTGATATATATATGTATGTTATGCATATATGTTTTATTAGAATTTAAGTCTTGTGTCTTAGTTGCACCATGTTTCAAAAGTTTGTAATTACTCTGATGTGCACGAGTTGGTTTTATAAAAAAAAAAATAGACCGTACTTTTTAAAAGGCACAAGAGTTTCGTTTTAAAACACATCTCATACAGGTTTAGTTGAGCTCGATGTGCTGAGCTCGGTAACTCGAGCTCGGTATATTGAGCTCGGTAGCGGTCCGGAAACGGGTCGTTACATAAAGTGTCCCTGCTTATGGCAGAGAAAACATTTAAACTTGCCTTCATTTTTGTTTTTCGATTTTGATCTATTCTTGTTTCTATTCGATCCCTTCTTCTCAGTTCTGCCTCTGATGACACTGAGACTCTCAGCATTATTGTCAATTTTGATTCCGTGCCTTTTCTGACTTTCTTTTGTTCGGATAGAGGTTTGCACTTCTTCAAGAGAGATGGTTTGCTCTCTCCCAAACAGTATGGCATCCTTGAAATGTTCATAAGAGCTAGGCAAGGCACTTAGAAGAATTAATGCCTTGTCTTCATCCTCCAATTTCACCTCTAAATTTTCCAAATCCTCTGGGATCAAGTTGAAGTCAGCAATTTAATCTATAACAGATTTTTCCTCATTCATTTTGAAAGAGAACAATTGTTGTTTCAAGAAGAGTCTATTGGTAACCGTTTTGGTCATATAGAGGGATTCAAGTTTGAGCCATAGAGTCGCGGCAGTAGGTTCCCTTGCAACTTCCCTTAGAGCTTTGTCTCCAAGACACAAGATGATTGTGCTCTTTGCTTTCTCGATGAGATCTTTCTTTTCTTGATCGGGCATCGTGGCAGGAAGAGCAGCTTCACCTTTCAAAGCATTCACCAAGCCTTGTTGAACCAGCACCGCGTGCATCTTTATCCTCCAAAGGCCAAAATCATTTGATCCATTAAACTTTTCAATGTCGAATTTTGTAGTTCCCATGATTGCGTTGTTCCCACAGATAGTGCCAATTGTTATGAATTGAATCCTGCAATCAATTAAACAAACAGAACCATAAAACTTCAAAGCAAACAATGCAGTAACTTGTTATGCAAGAAATCGCAGATTTAACCAAATTGAATTATGCAGAATTGTGTAAATGAAATGAGGGAGATAAGAGGAAGAATTAACACCAAGAATTACGTGGTTCAACCTTCAATGTGAAGACCTACATCCACGGGCAAGAGAGCAAGATGAATCCACTATGGAATAGGAGTTACAAGATCAATGCCTTGTCTTGGATCGATTTCTACCCTTGTATCATACACTGCCTTGATTGAACCAGCAACACAAGCATACCTAGAAATCTCAATCACTCAATTTTCACACTTCCCTTAATCTCTCTATTCTCAGAATTACTATGAATCACAATTGGAGAATGTACATGAAAACCTCACTCAACAACCTACTCCCAAAGGCTAAACCTATAGCTATATATAAAGAGTAAACAAGAGTAAGTTAAGATACAAGCTGAAACTGATTTGGTTACAATTAACTCTGGCCACAAGCTGATAACTATAAACAGAAAATAACTAACTTAACCAACTATTGATCATTGAGGCACAACATCACAGATTAAAAGAGGTTTTTGGAAATTCCAGAATGGACAACAGCAATCCAAACCCATCGTCTTTGGATGTTTAATTCGTTTTGTTTCGTGTATTTAAATTTTGTATTGCTTTCTTTTACATCAACGTTACTTGATGAGAAGGGACCACATGTCTGCGAGAAACTTGGGAATGATGTCTGGCTTTATGGAATTAGCCTTGAGTTGCTGGACTTGAATTCATACATACTCTGTGATCCATGAGTTTTGTTAGCTTTTCTACTTATATAAATATAAATGAGATTTGAACCATGGGATTAGTCTTGAGTTGCTGGACTATTATTTTCTTTAGCCTAAATAAATTTATTTATCATCTACATTAGTATAAATTTTTCAATACAAATTTTTTTATTTTACTTTATTATATACCGTGCATAGCATAGCCACAATATTATAAAAATTTTGTTACTAAAGTTTACTGTTAAAAAATTACTAAAAAGTAGTTTTCTAAAAAAGTTATATTTCAATTTTAGTTATTATTCTTATTTCCTGTTGGAACCTTATTTTTTCAATGAATGGAGTAAATCTTAACTATTAGTATTACATGTTTATGAATGATTATATACATGAAGAACTCTTGACATTTTACATAAAAAAATAAGATCTATACTACTATTGATGAATATCTTAATAGAAACTACATGTGAAAATACTAATTATTTAAGATAGTTTTTCATTGTAATTTCATAATAAAAAAAAATATAAGCTTTTGAATGAGTTTGCACGTTATGCATGAAGTTGTGTGGTTGTACAAAGATATAATAAATGAAGTAAATAATAAATACTATAGAGGGAAAATGTTAAGTAAGTTTTTTTTAAAGTAATGTTAAATGAGTTTTCAAAATGCGATTATCGTGGTTCTTCTTGTAAATAATAACTTATTGGAAAACACATGATTCTTTTTATTTCTGCTAACAAAAAGATTCTATTTATTTCTATGCATTCTTTCTATTTTCTTTTCATTCAGTTTTTATATTTTTTTAATTATTAATTTTGTATATATATAAAAGTTGATACCCCGTGCATTGCACGGGTCAAAACACTAGTTTTTTCTATTTTCCTATCTACCCTTTTTCTACATGGTGAGAAGTCGCCTATGCTATTAGCGACTTTTCACCTATGTTATTTCTTTTAAAAAATACTCCATCTGTTCCTTTATATCTGACGTTTAGGCTATGTTTGGATGGAGAGAAAGAAAATGGGAGGATAGAAAATTTCATGGAAAACCCAAAAATTTGACATTGATAAGTGTGACTAACCAATTATGATGTAACACATATGTCATTTTACACTTTAACTAAGAAATTTTATTTCCCTCACTTTCTTGGACCAAACATAGCCTTAAGGAAAAAATGCACAAACCAAGACGGTGGTTTGATGGAAAAAAAAATTCCTATTATACCGTTATACTTGGTGTCCCAATGTACCCATTTACTCTCTCTCTCTCCCCATTAAATTTAGCCGAAATGTAACTGCACCTGTTTTTTGGAACTTGCGAATGACAACATGCAAGTTGTATTTTTAGCTTGGAAAGTCCAAACATAAGCCAAAGTTCCCTGCACTTGCACTCAGTGGCGGATCCACTTAGATAGGGTTGGGGGCAATTGCCTCTATGAAATAATTATTTTTTAGTTGAATATACTTAATAATTTTCGTTTTGTCCCCATAAAAAAATTAGGTATTGCCCCCATAAGACACATTTTTTTTAAATAAGTTTATATAGTTAGTATAAGAGATAAAAGAGGGATAAATTGGTACTAATTTCATCTCTACAGAGAAAGAGATTAAGGAACCCGAAGAGCAGAGATAATTACTTGATGATTTTCTATAAATGTCATTACACTAAGATATACACAGTGATAGTGGGAAAGAGCATATAAGGGATGAATGGTTAATTTTTTTTTTTTAAAAATACTTAAATAGTTGTGTTGCTATATACATAGCGATATATATTTTTTTACGGGATTGACAACGAAAAATTATATAACATTTTCAAATCATGAAAATGTTTAGAGGATAATTGTAATACGTAAGAGTTTTAGATATTTTAATTTTTTTATCATAAATATTATTTATTTTGTAAAAGCTTATAATATTTTTCTTGTATGAAAACATTATAAACTATTTCTTACCCCCATAAAAGAAAATTTCTGGATCTGACACTGCTTACGCTCCATATTTATGCTGTGAAAACTGTGTTAACGTAAATGTTGCAGCACTTCTAACAAAAAAAATATACTCATTTGTATCACTTTTTGCAGCTTCTTCAAAAGGCTTTTTTTTCTCCTAAATAGGCCTTTTCACCAATATGTCATGCATTTTGCAGCTTTTTAATCAAAACTAGCCAGATACCCGCGCTAATCGCACGGGCTCTATCTACTTTTTACACTTTTTATAAAATTAAAATTTTTAAGTTCTTTAAAAATGCAAGGTTTTCCTATCGCGACTCGAAAGTAAAGTAATTATTTATATATTGTTTTTCCGTTGAAACTCAAAATCAAAATAATAAAATATAAATAATGAAAACATTTATAAAATACTAAAAGATATTTATACACAACAAATATATTTATAAAATTGATATGTGTCGAAAGAACATAAAATTATACCGACGACAACATATAATATTTTCCCGTTGCGACACAAAAGTAAGATAATCAATTGTACATAATTAATGACGTTTATAAAATTGATATGTATTTAAAGAGAATTAAATTATACCGACAACATGTAATGTTTTCCCGTTAGAACTAAAAACAAAAAAATCATTTACCATTTATAATTAATAAACAAATTTAAAAAATAAAAAAAAGAAACAAAAAACATTAATAAAAAAAGAAAAGAAAGTAAAAATTATAAATATAAAGAAATAAAAAATTTAAAAGGAAAAAAATTTAATTAATAAAAAATAATATAAATTCAGAAAGTAAAAAATAAAGAAAAAAATAACAAAACATTAAGTAAAAGAAAAAATACATAGCATAAAAGAGAAAGATGCAGTGACTTCCTGATACAGTGACTTCTTGATGTAGAAAGGAGAAGAAAGTATAAATGGAAAAAAAATGAGTGAGTTAAAAAAAGGGAGGAAGAAATTAAAATTGAGAGCGTGGAATGAAATGAAAAAGAAAGAAAATGATGAGGAAAAATATGATGCGTGTCATAAACAAAAAACAAAAATAAAAAAAGAAAGAAATAAAAAACATTAATGAAAAAGAAAAGAAAGTAAAAATTATAAATATAAAATAATAAAAAAATAAAAAAAATAGTTAATAAAAAAATAATATAAATTCAGAAAATAAAAAAATAAAGAAAAAAATAATAAAACATTAATTAAAAGAAAGAATGCATAGCATAAAAGAGAAAGATACAGTGACTTCTTGATATAGAAAGGAGAAGAAAGCATAAATAGAAAAGAAAGAAAATGACGAGGAAAAATATGATGCGTATCATAAACGTTAACAAAATCAGTAAATATCTAAATTGGTTCTTGATAAAAATCGTGAAGACCAATTTAGTTTCTAAGAAACAAAAAAACTAAATTGGTCCTCAAAAATCTTAAATATCAATCAAATTAGTTATTTTTAGGATAATATTTATGAATATTTTAGTCCATATTAGATATTAATTTGATTAATATTTGAGATTCTTAAAGATTAAATTAATATTTTTTATTTTTTTAGTATTGAAACAAAAGAGGACAAATGGACAAATGAACGAAAACTGTGTCGCTGTTTGCAATGCAAAAAAAAGAAGCAAAAAAGGGCAAAAAAATCTGTCGCTGTTTGCTATGGAAAAAAAAAAGAGCAAAAAGGGCAAAAAAGTAGCAAAATGTGATTGAGCGAAAAGTTGGAAATAAGGACACATGTATCAAAGGGTCTACTTTTTACAAAGTAGGTTGATTATGGACTCTTCGGCAAGTGTGTCACTTTTGCTTGGATCAATATAGAATCACTATAATCAAACGTATTAACATCAAAGCAAACTAAGTAGATTATGTTACTCATCACATAATACAAAGGCTCCACCAAATTCATATGTAAACACTCTACACCGATTGCGTAAGAAGCAGAAAGAAAATTGTTACCAAAAAAATAAAAAAATAAAAACCTTGAATGACTATGCGAGTACATTCGGTTGCCTTTTGACTTTGTTGGGACTGGAGTAATTTTTTGGGAGGGGATCATAATTAATTTACCTTTGAACATTTCAACTACTAGTAATAAATTTTATGGAAAATGTATAAGCAGTAATTGAGGGAATAAGGGATAACTGACAAAATACAATCTTAAACTACCAAAACGACAATTAAATAGTAATAAAATTCTTCTAAAAAATCGACAACTAAAAAGGAATGCAGGGAGTAATTATCAAAAGTCGTTAATGACATAGTCGTCTTCTCACCTTTATTTTAAAATTAAGGGTAAAAAAATGTTTAATTAATCATGTGATTTTCGATGTTAATGAAAGGATAAAAAAACTCAATATATTAATTAAAAATATTAAATACAAATTAATATTGAGCAGGATTCCCAGCACTTTTGTGTTATGACCTTCGGCCCGGCATAGTCCATATCATTTTGGGTGACCTTTTTTCCTAAGTCTATCTCGGTCAAGGATGGCAAAGCGGCCGGCCCGCCCCGCCCCGCCCCGCTTTGCCATATGAGCCCGCCGAAAATGGGGCGGGGTGGGCCGGCCTGCCAATTGGTGGTGGGTTTAAAATATGAGCCCAGCCCGCCTCGCGAGGGTTGGCGGGCCGACAGGTTGGCCAAGCTTAAACATAAAAAATTAAAAAAACAAAAAAAAATAATTTTGGGCTAAAAACTGGCTGGTTGGCCTGCCTAAACCCGCCAAAAAATGGGAAAAAATGGCGGGCTGGCTCGCCTAAACCCGCCCAAAATATAAAAAAAACGATTAAAATTGGTTTAAAAATAAAATATATATAGGCCCAGCGGGCCAGCTCACCCCGCCCCGACGAGTTGATGGGTTAAGCGGGGCAAGTTATGTGGTTTAGCGGGCTAAATTATCTAACCCAGCCCACCCCATTTTGGCCGGCCGGCCGGGCCAGACCCACTTTGCCTTCCCTAATCTCGGTACGAAAGTGACTAGATTTTGGACGACCTTTGAACCTCTCTGCATGTCTGAATTGTGGCACACCTGTTCTCCTTGATATTGCGACCAGTATCCTTCGTTTGGCACCATCACAAACTCTTCGATGTAGACATTGCATATAATCTGCAACTTGTACACATTTGGCACTAGCGTCATATAGTCAAGAAGACAATGTGATCAAACAGCAATAACATTCGAGTATAGAATGTGTAGCATCTAAAATATTTCGCTCTCACAATACCTTGTATTCAGGTCAACCTTAATTTTCCCCGCAGACCGCCCTTCGTGTGGGTTAATCTCATCCACCAAGAATCGACAGTGTCGCCAATCAAATTCACGAGCTTGGTGAATTTTTTTTCTCTAAATATGCCCCTTTTGTTATTTACTTTTTTTATTTTTTTAATATGCACACGAGTTTTTTAATTTTTAAGTAAAGTGTCCTTTTAAAATAAATTATTACTTTTATTCAATAAATTGTATCTTTTTTTTACAGGGAATAAATTGTATCTTTATTATCACTTAAATTTGACGATTGAATAAGCTTAACTGAATGATTGCCACATTTCCCCTATCGATGTTATGGTTAAAGATGTGTGGAAATATCAACCGATACTTTTTCAAACAAGCATGCTTTATACTCCCTTCGTCTTTCATTATAAACAAATTTGGACTAAATACATAGACTTTTTACTTATAATAAAAGACTGAGGGAGTACTTGTTTATTTAATTAGGGCTGTTGAGAGATGTTTGGCTAGAGAGGATATTTGATTCTCTTACTATGTAAATTCGTCTTCTCCCTAATTGATTTTTTTTTATGTCCCCATTACTTTTAGAAGCATTATTGGTTGTAAATTTGTTGTTAGTACTAATGCATAGGGGAATGAACACGAACAGTAAAATGTCTGTAGTTTTTGGAGTTACGATGTAATTCTGTTTGCTTTTTATTTGAAGAATTGAATACAATGTGGATTGGATGATTTGTTTGCGCATTTCAAAGCATGAAGTAATGGAAGATTGAAGGCAGTTATAGTATATTGTTTGAACATTTCTCTCTGTAATTTTACATTCTTAAATTAGGTCAATAGTTGTCAAATTTTTACCATAAAAAAAAATAATGGTTTGCTTGTGGTCTCTCTCTCTCTCTCTCTCTCTCTCTCACACACACACACACACCGATAATAGTATCCTAAACCCTTTTACTTTAGCATCTACAGTTATTTCATGTTCAATTAATCATGGTTTGGGCAATGTCTATGTGACCGACCATTCTTCTTTCTTAACTGAAAAATGCAAGTGATTGATAATGTCCGAAAGCTATAGATATGTTCACAATAGCAGCATAAAGATAAGGACTTCTTATTTCCCTATTTTTGATTTTGGGGCAAAGTAAATGATGTGCGAAGGTACACTATTGGGATAATAAAAGTATATGATAATGCTAAATTAGAGTTGTCTGGTTGAGAGTAGCATCAAATATATATATCTGGCTTCTCTATATCAAACAAGAGTATATTTTCCCCCTCTTCCCAACTTTGGCCATAATTTGTTTCTGCTTCTATAACAGTGGTTACTGAATACTGATGATTCTGTCCTCTTGAGCAACCTCACCTTTTACAAATAAGATGGTTCTTACTTGTTCAAGGAGTCTGCAATCAATGTTACATATTATATATTGACTGTCACTTTCATTCCTTCAAATGTTTCAGTAGCCTTTGAATTGCCTTTAAAACTTAGCTAGTCAACACAAGCATGAGGTCCTTTACAATTACATACTGCCCAAAATGGCATCCTGTGTAAGACTTGGAAATGATCTGAAAAACCTTCATTCCCTGTGAGTACAAATTCCTCCTCTTTTACCTGGGTGCACTATTTTGATATTATGGGCAAGTGACTTAACACTTGGAATGTTCAATTTATACATAAATTCTGACGTAATTCTATGCTTTACTACAAGGAATTGATTTCCATTCCAGTGCCTTGGCTGCTTCTAACCCACCGCATGTCTACTTGATACGCACCGCAGTTCCAAACGGGTGCTATAACTGATACACCTATACGAAATCATACAATCAATCTTGGGGTTAATGTATAAAGGCATCCTACAACTACAACCAAATTCAAAACCTAATCTTGGGAGACAAATAGAATCAGGCATAGCTCATCTCATAAATCTTGTACTCAACCACAATTGGTGCTGCCTTTGTGAAAGAGTTAATGTATCGCAATGAAAAATGTCAAGGACATGTGCTCAGGCTTCTCCAGGCTGCAATAACAGTCCACAAATATAACCATGTAAAAATATCCATCAACATACATTTTAATCATCAAACATTAATAAAAGCCAAACATTTAACTATACTTGCAATGCTTGTGCATTTGAGAACTTGTAATTTAATTGCTTAGAGTTGAGACTTAATCTAGTTGACCTGCAAATGGTACAAAAACATTATATGGTCCATCATTCATAGGACTATTCTTCGCACACAGGCTGCAACAGCAATGGTCCAGCAAGCTATGCAATATATTGATGGTCTCTATGTTATAACATGTATGTTTAACATGCATAGATAGGATCTCCAAACAATGAACCAAAAAAAAAAAAAAGAGATGCCAGGCACCAATGTTATCGATTGCAGATGGCGAACCATAGCGGAAGTCCAAAATACCTCTATTTTAAGCCGCTATAAAACACCATGATGCCGCCATCCTTCACAAAATGGCCATAGCAGTTGGCAAAAATTCTGCCACCGCAATCCGCCATAGCGCCGCCATGGCCGCTATTTGATAACACTGCCACGCACCAAACTAAATTTAGAAACCTAACTTTATAAGGGAATATTTATTGTCGAACTTGCAGGACCAAAATCAAGGGAAATGAACAACAGTACATGATAAATGAAAACGGTCCCCATTCAATTAAGCTCACAAATATAATCTCTATGTCAGTTAATTGTTTCATGCTTCTCAGCAACTTCATCAAGTGTTCAATCACGGTTCCCAGATCCTCTTATCTACCTTCAGTTTTCTGTCTTCCTGAACAGTTTGCTAAATGTTTCGCTCAACAATTCATTAGCTCATCTCAATGTATAGTACTATAGTTTCATAAAGGCTAAATTACAAAATTGGTCCTCTATATTTATTTTAGGTTTCAATTTGGTCCTCTATGTTTTATTTGTTTCGTTTTGGTCCCTTATGTTTTAAAAGTTACAACATGTTGGTCCTTTCCGTCACTAAAAGCCAATTGTCCGTAGCTAAAAGCCAAATTCTAGCTACGAACAATTGACTTTTAGTGACGGAAAGGACCAAATTGAAAACTAAAATAAAACGTAGAGGACCAAAACGAAACAAATAAAACGTAGAGGACCAAATTGAAACCTAAAATAAACTTAGAGAACCAATTTTGTAATTTAACCTTTCATAAATTATAATACATTAAATTGCATTGTAGAGAGATTTAAATCTAGGCAGTTAAAAATGTTGTACCAAGGGTGCTTATGAATTTGGCTTTGCTGTTGTTTTATATGCAATAGACTGGAGGAAGAATCACAAGATATATGATAGAAACCAACTCGTATATTGCCGTAAAATGAGGATTACAATTATGTTCTCTGGATATTCGAGAGATCCAGAACTCTCCCAATGCCTAATAGGCCCCCAAATCCATACAAAATGCCAAGATAATCCCCTAACTGCTCCTTACTCCCTATTTATAGGCAACTAACTCCAATTCTAACTGCACATAGCAGTTACATATGACAGTTATTAATAAACTGCCTACTAAAACTACATAAAACTGTCTAAAACTACATAAAATTGCCCATATCTTACAACATATTCTCTATTCTCTAATGAAACTGTAGTAAACTAATAATGTCTTTAACACAATTTTATAAGAAAAATAGCTTACTGGAACGGTGACACCGATGGAATGCTTAATAGCCTCAAGTGACCAAACTTCATGACCAACCACGTACGAGTCGAATACATGGCTGATCAAGAACAGAAAAAATGTCCCCGACGGATAGCCCAGTGGTTTGGGTTGAGACACAGAATGAGTATTAAGAAAGAGGTGCAAGGATCGAATCCCTACCACTAACAAACCACTAACATTTGCTATTAAAAAAAAGAGAACAGAAAAACTGATCAATATAGTTTTCATTCAAGTATAAATACAGAAACTGAAATACCACAAAATGAAAAAGCAACAGAAGACACTTCCATGGAAACATAATTTTCAAATATAACGAACTCAACTTCATTCTCAAATCACTTAGCAAATTCATATTAAAAGTTAGAGGATACCAAGTCATTGTAGTTATCTAATTGTCATATAAACAAAGCCAAAAGTTGTCAATTTCCATGACTTAATTTTTTTGCATAGGACTTACCTTAAAACAGTTGCTATAAAACAAAACCTAAATACTTTTCCAAACCTATGTCACTCTAAGCTGCAAATGACCATTATCTATAGCTTCTTACCTATTTTGGAGAGAGTATTAGCTAGTCGACTAGTCCCACTACCACATAGCTAGGACTATGAATGGTTGAAGCGCTCCCAAGCCAAGGGTCCAAGCCAATTCAAGCCAATGTTAAAACCTTATTATTGATTGTAATTAATATGGATGGTGGAGTCCTATACAATGTATTCTACCATTCATTGTATCTATTCCTCTAGGACTTAGCATAGGCTTTTATTTCTCTAGGAATCAGGTTCATATCCTAATGTGTGTGTGTGTGTATACATATATATATATATATACATATACATTGTACTCATGTTGTATCAATAAGTTAATATACAACTCTTTACATGGTATCAGTAGTCTAGCTTTATTCCTGTGTCTGTGCATCTTCAATTTGCATTCCAGAACACACTGCATTTCTGTCACAATGCTGTCACGGTACTTTTTTTTCAAACTCAGTCCAGGAACCCCTTTTCCGGTGCGACTCACACTGAGTTACCACCACAGACAGGTGCGCCTCCCTCTGGCGAGTACAACTGCAGCTGCCCCATTTCGGTCCGCCGCTGCTATCTCTGGGCGTGAAACCCACGCGCCCACCAGATCCGCGCGTGGGAGCACGTGCTTCCACCGTCGTTCACCGTTTTCATCTCTGGCCATCGCAGAGCCCCCTCTGCCTATTTCCGAGGTCCGTTTCATCATTTGGTGATTTTCCAACAACCTTCCCTCTTTCACGTCGCTTAGTTCATCATGACGGGAACCGGATCTGCTACAGCCTCTTCTTCCGCTGTCAGTTTCACTACCACACCACTGATTCCTTGCGAAAAATTGGTAGGTAGTGCCAAGTACGCTGGTTGGGCTACAGCAGAGTATCAAGAGTACCTTAAACTCAAAGCACACCAGCAGTCCACCACACCCGTTGCCTCCGTTACTCAGACTGGTAACCCTGTTGCCTTTGTTTCACAGTCTTCTTTACTTGGCCCTTGGATCCTTGACTCTGGCGCCTTTGATCACATGTCTGGTAACAAAATAAACCAAAATTCTGCCTAAAACTTCAGTCTAAAAAACGGTAGAATCGTCATTATACGCCACCTCATTTTCTTTCTCTCTCCTCTTTAATTTTCTCTGTCTCATTTAATTCTCATTAATTCTTTCTTTATATACACGTGGGACATGGAAAACACATTATGGGGTAAATAAAAAATGAGGTGTAGCGTAGTAACCTTATATTTGTGGTACCCATCACAAGCTGCATTTCCATTTTCTCTTTGTGCATACCCTGTTTATTAAAAATGGTAAAATGAGATTGACTTTTGGAAAGGGGACGATCAGTAACTACTATGTAAAAAAGTTAATCTGGATGACTATACTAATTGTGCATAATATTCCTTTTTTCCATAATGTATTCTCAATAAGGATAATAGTTTTCTCCATCTCTTACACTTTGTCTACACATGAAGAGAACATAAAGAGAAAATTTGATACAAATGTTTTAATTGCGCATCATTGGGAAAATATGCAATACACATGTACAGAGCACATCACAAGGGAGCACACTAGCCACGACTTCTCAGTTATCTCAGCACTGATGATTAACCACCACACCCACTATTACATGGTTTCGAGATACAAAGGATTCCTTTATCAAGGGAATATTATTTCTTTCTATATTAATTCCGATTAATATCCTCATCTTTAAACCATATCACATCATTACTTACCAACAAAAAATATTTAAAACTTACCAAAAAAAACCATACCACTGCATTACCACGACTTCCTCTTTTTTCTCTGTTTCATTTAATTCTTATTTATTCTCTCTTTATATAACCCTAATTCCTCCCACTCTCTCTATTCCCTCTCTCGGTTGCCCTATGCTATCTCTCTGTGTCTCTCCTTTCTTCTTCTTCTTCTTCATTCTTCTCTCTCCAAAAAACACTTCCCCATTTTTCCCTAAACCCTAGCTGCCTCCTCTTCCTTCTTTCTTCCTTCTGATCACCTCCCACATCAAACCCTACGGCTGCCTCCATATCTCTCTTCTTTTCCCTGAAAACCCGCAACCGAATCGAATTGAATCCCTTAGATTTCAAAACAAAGACGGAAAGGGAAAATCTGCAGATTTGTTCTGAAATCAAAAGGGATTATTTTTTTTTTATTCTCTTCCTCAGATTCCGAATTTTCATTTTTTTTTTCTTCCCTCAAATCTTGAAACAAAGAGGAAAAGGGAAAATCTACATATTTGTTCCCAAATTGAAAGGGAGTATTTTTTTTTTCTTCCTCAGATTCCAAAGTATCAATTTTTTTATTTTAAATACTTTCCTTTTCTTTTTCAAATAAGGCTATAAAAAGGCATACAATATAAGGGAAAAAGGAGGAGGAGGGGAGACGGAGCTTCTTTGAAAAAAAGCTGAAGAAAGAAGAAAACAGAGAAAGAGAGACACAAAAAGAAAAAACAACATTTAGGGCCTGTTTGATTTCTCTTCTTAAAAACAATTTTTAGTTTTTAAAAATTTAAAAACAAAAAAACTTGTTTGATTGGTTTATTTTGTCAAATTCTTTTTAAAAACTATTTCTATTTTACTGTTTTTAAAACTGAAAAATGAGAACTGGCCACAGCTGTTTCTCGTTTAGATTTTCAGTTTTGTTTTCTCTTGTGAGGACAAATGAAAACACACGGAGAAGTGTCAGTTTTTATTAATGGCAATCCCGTAAATAAACGAAAACGAAAAAGTTTTGTGACTCGTGAGATTCAACTTTCAATACACCATATCGACGTCTGCCATTTAGCCAGCTCTTATTCATTAATATGCTTACATCATCCCAAGTAAAAATATTATCGCTCTTTATACATTGCCCTCTATCTTTTATTTTCTTCTTCCTGTGTTGCTTAAATAAAGCATTCTCATTATAAAAAAAAAAAAGGCATTCTACTTTTCATTTTTTTTTTGTTTCTCTTTATTTTTGATTAATTAATTTTGACTTTGATATAATTTAGTGAATATTTTCGTTTACACTCATAAAGGCAAGATTGTTAAAACCGAACCGGAAATTGAACCGAATAAGGCATCGGTTCAAGGTTTAAAAGTTCGACCAGGGTTAAACCGAGGTCGGACTGAAAATAAATTAAATAATATTTTTAATATAATATATCAAGCAATAATAAACAAAACATAACATAATAATCATCACTTCTCAGTATTAAAAATTAAACTCTACTTAAAATATTATAAGTCAACATATAACATGTAAAATTACATATTAAATCAACGCAAATATGTCATAATAACATTCTAATATTTAATAATCGCAAATACTACAATGTAAGTACTCTGATAATAATATTAATGTATAAATTTATTTTAAATTTTTTATAATATTTGATTTAATCCATCAATGTAAAAAAAAGGATAAAAAACATCTCATGTGCCAAAAACAATGTCATTTGCCATTTTATTTTTTAAATTGGATTTTTGATTGAACCGCCAGTTCCCGGTTTTTCCCCGACTTTCCAGTCCGATTCCCGATTTTTGTCCGGTTTTCCGGTTCGATCTCCAATTTTCATGCAAAGTGGTTCTCAAATTCGTTTGGACTGGACAGGAATCCAGTTCCGGTACTGTCTGGTTTTGATAACACTGCATAAAAGAGATAATTCTTGTTTTTTTGTTGAAGAGATAATTCTTGTTTCGGAGTTATTAAATGAGTGTTTGGACAAATAATTTCATTAAATATTTATCTAATAAATTATTTTAAATAAGTTAATTAAATATTTATTTATCAATACGTCACTAGTTATTATTATAAATATATTCATACCTTTTTATAACTTAGTAAAAATGTACTGATTTTGTAAAGTGTACATTTTATTTTTATTTTTATTTTTCAAAATGATTTAGCGAAAAAAGTTTTAAAAATGATGTGAAAAAATAATTTTTCTTCTTAACCTCAAAAAAGTAATATATATTCAATTTATGTGAGTCTCGTAATAATATTGACGTAGCGTTGGTTTATTTTATTTTTTGATGAAAATAGTGTTTTAATTAGTTTTAGTTTATAATATATGTATATGTTAATTTGGAGAATGAATTACATATATATATATATATATATATCCACTTGTTAATTCAATAAATTAACATTTCCTAAAAAACTCAGTTGCAATTACATTCATTTTAAAAATATATATCAAACAAGTTTTTTAATTTTCTCATCTCTAAAACAGTTTTTAAAAATAGGACTATCAAACAGATTTTTATTTTATTTTGTTCTTAAGAACAGTTTTTAAAATTGATTTATAAAATAGTTTTCAAAAACTAAAAACTAAAACTGAATCAAACATGCCATTAGTTTTTGTAGGTTTGTTTTTATTCTATTGTATTTTGTTCGGTATTGGTGTCCAAAAACCGAATCGGGTTCTTCCACGATGTACGAGTGTTATTAGGAACTCTTTTTCATATTTTTTGGGTATTTTATAATGAACGTGAAATTTTGACACAATTTTAATTTATATTTATGTATTATTACTTACAGTTGTTGAAAATCATGATGCTCCTGTTATTCTTTACATTTTTATCGAGATAAAATATTAGTTCACCAACCTATTTCTCCATGCATCGTACGAGTATATGTACTAGTTATTTGTAAAGAAAATATTTCAAACACAAAAAGCAAATGCATAAAACTTTAACTGAGATCCATGAAGGCTTTTTCTATCCACCCCCCCCCCATTTTCTAGCCACACCCCCCGTCAGCTTTTTGTTGATGAAAAGACTAAAACGCCCCTATCCCCAAACCTAATCTCCAGCCAAACTCCATCGTCCCTCACAGCCTCCATCCAGCCAAACTCCATCCTCATTCAGAAATTTGGTTTTTTAATCTCTCCCACCCTCTCTCCCACACTCTCTCCCATCCACTGTGACAATTCTCACCTCCACCATTTTCGTTGGTGGCGCAACCCACTCCTACGACGGTGGACGACGATGAGCGGTCAGTTTTTTTTTTCTACACCTGCGAATCGTCCGTAAATTCAATTCACGTACTCACACGTGAATTAAATTCACGTATAGTTGTTTTTTACTCACCTCACGTAAATTCAATTCACGGAACGTCCGTAAATTCAATTTACGGAACATCCGTAAATTCAATTCACGGAAGAATATAATTTGTAAACTGTTACGTAAATTCAATTCACGGAACGTCCGTAAATTCAATTTACGAAACGTCCGTAAATTCAATTCACGGAAGAATATAATTTGTAAACTGTTACGTAAATTCAATTCACGGAACGTCCGTAAATTCAATTCACGGAACTTCCGTAAATTCAATTTACGGAACGTCCGTAAATTCAATTCACGGAAGAATATAATTTGTAAACTGTTACGTAAATTCAATTCACGGAAGAATATAATTTGTAAACTGTTACGTAAATTCAATTCACGGAAAGTCCGTAAATTCAATTCACGGAACTTCCGTAAATTCAATTTACGGAACGTCCGTAAATTCAATTCACGGAAGAATATAATTTGTCGGATGTTCCGTAAATTCAATTTACGGAACTTCCGTAAATTCAATTCACGGACGGTTATAATTTTTAAACTACTCTCGTAAATTCAAATAACGTATGTTCTGCAAATTCAATTTACGGATATTACGTAAATTAAATTTGCGGAACATACGTAAATTGAATTTACGGATGTTGAAATATTTGATTTCAATTTTGTACCGCTTTAAAACAATTCTAAAATATTGTGAATGCTTTCCATGCAGTAAATGGAGGTGGATCAAGATAATTTTGATGAAGTGGATGACAGTGTGGAATACGAAAATACTGAATTCGAAGTGGATTGTACTGAAAAATTTACCACGGACAATGTAATTAATTTTTGCCTCTAGCCTTTAGCAAATTTACATTGTTGCAAGTATTTGTTTCAACTTTGTCATTTTTTTCTTTATAGGTGTTTGCCACGCGAAGTGATTTGTTACAATGGGCTAGAAATGTTGGGAAGGAAAATGGAATAGTTGTGGTGACTATTAGGTCTAAAACAGCAACCTGAAACAGCAACAGGACGTTCAGCAACAAAGACAAAATTAGTCCTTGGTTGTGAAAGAAGCGGCAAATACAGACCTGGGAAGAACCTTGAACTGGCGAGGAGTACGGGTACCAAAAAATGTGATTGTCCCTTTAGATTGAAAGGGAGACCCACGAGTGGCAGTGAAGGATGGATCCTGATTGTATCATGTGGGTTGCACAACCACGAGTTGGCTGAAACACTTGTTGGCCATTCTTTTGTTGGTCGTTTGTCATGTGAAGAAAAGACTTTACTAGAAGGCATGACAAAGAATATGGTTAAACCGAGAAACATTTTGCTAACAATGAAGAATAATAATGCTGAGAATATGACTACTATGAAGCAGATTTACAATGCACGACAAGCATATCGGTCATCCATTAGAGGTAATAGAATCGAAATGCAGCAACTCATCAAGTTGATGGACCGCGATCGTTATGTCTATCGATATAGGTTGGTGGAAGGTTCTAATGAACTTCAGAGACATTTTCCTGGATACATCCAGATGCCATCACCCTTGTCAATACCTTCCACCTTGTGTTGATTATTGACAAAGACATACAAGACTTGTCGATACCGCTTGCCACTACTTGAGATTGTCTGAGTTACATCGACCGGATTGACATTTTCAAAGGGCCTTCGTGATATTTACGTAACGAGCAAGACCGATAACTTTGCATGGGCACTCTTGATGTTGAAAGAACAGATTACAAGCGGTGATGTCGAGGTCATCGCATCGATAGAGACCTTGGCTTGATGAGCGCATTGCGTCTTGTTTTTCCCTACGCGTACAACTTATTATGCTTGTTTCATGTGTGCGAGAACGTGGGGGCCAAGTGCAAGACTCTTGTTTCGCCCAAGAAGAGACAGGAAGAGGTCATGGTGCCATGGGATTCTCTTGTGAGGTGTTCTGACGCCTTGAGTATATAAAGCGATTAGGTGTGTTTGAACGTATTTGTCATGATTCTCCTTATTTCTATGATTATGTGATACAAAGAAGTTGATTGAAATCTCACAAGGAAAAATTTGTTGAGGCATGGACAAACCAGGTGATGCACTTAGGGAACACGACGACAAATAGGTATAATGATATATGGTGTGCATTCAAACAAACAATTATGCAACCATCACTTATTTTGTGATATTGTCTTTGTTGTTTCTTAATAGGTTAGTCCGCATTAATGGAGTTTGAAGAGGTTGTTGCAAGATAGTATGGGTGACCTTTGCAGTGTTTGGGATCTTGCTTTCAAGCAAGATCATACTACAAAGACACTGAAATAAAGGCATCATTCCGTAAAAGCATAGTTGTACAAGAACATCGACATAGTAGCAGATTGTATGCCCATTTGCGTGGCGTTGTGTCAAGGAGTGCATTGATGCACATTGCCAATGAATTTGACCGTGTTAAGTATGTTGGTATTGATAAGTCCTTATGTGGTTGCATCATTAGGAAGACACATGGATTGCCATGTGCTTGTGAGCTTGCCATTTACAGTATGATGCCTGCCGCCATTCCTTTGGACACGGTTCATATTTTTTGGAGGAGCTTAAATTTTGTTGATGAAGGTTTTAAGTCCTCAGTTTTATCTTTAAAATCAGAGTTAGAAGTCTTAGAACAAACATTTGATAGGCTTGATGTATCTGGTAAAATTGCACTCAAGGGTAGGGTGCTCGAGCTAGTATTCCCAGCAACCACCTCAATGTATCCACCTCCTGCAAAGGTAAAAACAAAGGGTGCACCGAAAAAGGGGAAAGGTAAGTTGTCCGCCTTACGAAAGGCGGAGAAAAAAGAAAAATCAACAAGGCGTGACCTATCATATTGGGAACGTGTGGATGATTATTTTGGATGTAGTGGAGTAAAGGCATGCGGTACTCAGTCATCGATCCATAAAGTTATCCGACCCATCTTTGTTTCCACCATAAACCACCTAGTGTTGAATCGGTCCCTAGTGTTGAGCAACCTAGGGTGTTCCCCTATATGGAGTGGTTACCCGTGGAGATCCATCCTTTTATTTCTAATGTCGTGGATGCTCGGTGACGACGGAAATTGTGGGTATCATTGTGTTGGTGCCTTGCTAGGTAGGGTGAGGAATCTTGGCCTGAAATCCGCCACGAGTTGATCATGGAACTTCAAAGAAGGGGTGATTATTCGAGGCTTTTTGGCGGTGAGTCCTGGTGTACCACCTTATTGACTCTTTATATGTTCGTGATGTTGTAAGATATGATAACCGGATGACCCTTCCGGAAATGGGACATGTAATTGCTTCAACATATAACGTTGTCCTGGTCGGGTTTATCGCTAGGCCAACCGTTGACTTTTCTTCCACTTAGACGTGGACCGTCTACATCGTGTATTCCCGTCATCGCGATTGCTTTTGTTAAGCAGTGTCACTTTGTGCAGGTACTAAAACCTTTATGTATCACACAAGTTGCTATAAATATTTGTTTTTTTTTCAAATAAATTAATTTATACAATTGTCCCATCATGGTAGGTTCATTTGCAGCGTGATGCGCCAATACCTCCTCCAACAAGCCTATGGAGACAGTGTGCCTATGAAGATGCCCGCACATGGGAGGCTCTTTGCGTTCCACACATACAACACTGGTTGCGAATATTTCCACTTACCGAGACGCCTCATATAAACCTTGCAGATGACTGATATTACTTAATAGCCTTTTTTACATTATTGTAATTACTTCTACCGACACTTTTGTGCTTTTTTGCGTATTGTATCGTTTCGTTTAAGTATCTGTGACTAGTCCACAAATCTGTAATTTTTCTTAAGTACCTGTTATCAATTTACTCTAAATATACTCTAAAGCAGTCTGCGAGCTCGACGTCCCCAATGTCACGTTGACCAATGTCTGCGAGCTCGACGTCCCCAATGTCTGCGAGCTCGACGTCCCCAATGTCTGCGAGCTCGACGTGCTAAACCTGCGCGCTTCTTTTGTCCCCAATGTCACGTTGCCCAATGTCTGCAAGCTCGACGTCCCCAATATCTGCGAGCTCGACGTGCCTAATGTCTGCGAGCTCGACGTGCTAAACATGCGCGCTTCTTTTGTCCCCAATGTCACGTTGCCCAATGTCTGCGAGCTCGACGTGCCCAATGTCTGCGAGCTCGACGTCCCCAATGTCTGCGAGCTCGACGTGCCCAATGTCTGCGAGCTCGACGTGCTAAACCTGCGCGCTTCTTTTGTCCCCAATGTCACATTGCCCAATGTCTGCAAGCTCGACGTGCCCAATGTCTGCGAGCTCGACGTGCCCAATGTCTGCGAGCTCGACGTCCCCAATGTCTGCGAGCTCGACATGCTAAACCTACGCGCTTCTTTTGTCCCCAATGTCACGTTGACCTCGACGTCGAGCTCTCCATTCGCACATCTGCGAGCTGCAGCAGCCAATCGCAACGAAGCGCAGCTTTCAAACACAAAGGGATACATTATATAGCACCACTGTTACTTAATAGCCTTTTTTACATTATTGTAATTACTTCTACCGACACTTCTGTGTTTTTTTGCGTATTGTATCGTTTCGTTTAAGTATCTGTGACTAGTCCACAAATCTGTAATTTTTCTTAAGTACCTGTTATCAATTTACTCTAAATATACTCCAAAAGATAAAGCCGCTACAGGCAAATATACAATACGCCATAGGTCCACAGATCACTGGGAATACGCCAAAGGTACCAAAATATAAAGCCACTACAGACAAATATACAATACAGGCAATCACTGGGAATCTCGACCTCTCTTCCTGTTCCTCACATATGTCCTACTCCAACGTCCACCACCAGTCTGCCGCTGCGTGCTGCAGGAGGCATCCCCCTGATCATGGTCACTGTGGATCAAATGCATCAACTCCCTGGCGATTGGCATCCCATCGGGTGAGATGTGCAAGTCCATAAGAGTCTGCATGAGCTCAACCATCCTCATATGTCTCAACTGCAATAAATAACAATGACCATAAATATATAAAGTATAATGTCGTTTTATAAGCTAACGATGTAAGTTATAAAACGTACCCCTGTATCTGGTGATGGATCTGGGGCTGGACCCGGAGCAGGCACTGGATCTGCTGCAGGTGGAGCATGTCGTGGGATGATGAAGGGGTGGGAGATCCTGCAAAACCAGTCCATATAATTAGCAGCGCACTGCCCCGGGTGCACTACAGGATGACCGTGAATCACGTGAATACCCCACTGCGTGAACATGATGTCCATCTCCTCCGGCGTGGTCGTATGACCTGTGATGTCGCTCGGTGAGGGCGGAATGGTCTGAATAAACCCGTACTGGCGCAGGACCCTATCACGGAGATGTGCAGACATATGCGGACCCCATCTGATCCATCCTCTGTATAGCGATGCCTCCTGAAAAGGCCATAAGGCTCTATGGTCAGCCGTCAGATGGGGTCCAAAGACACGACTCGTCTGCCAGATCCAATCGCCTCCTAAAAGGAAGTACAAGTTTCTAAGCCTCTTCGGTTGCCATCGAAGAGCTCGTGGTCAGCCTCATTATAACCTGGGTGCTCCTTCTTGCAGTCGTCACATAGATCAGGTAAATGAGCATATATCCAAGCCTGTAGAAACACAAACAACATGTTGCTCTAATGAGCATATAACTGAAAAAGGTTCACAAAAACATAACAAAATAAATACCTGCAGGAGAGTCAGATAACCGGCAATAGTCTTTGTGTGGTGAAGACTGGACTCGCATAAGTTGTCATACAAGTGTGCAGGCTGCAGCGCCCAAGCATATCCTCCACACCGCCCAAGTCCCTAAAACACTCCAGAAAAGCAACGTTGACTGCAAATGCACTCTTGTCGCTAAACAGTGTGCACCCAACTATGCACAACAACAAAGCCCTGGCAGCCTCCTCCCATCGCTCCTGGTCACAACGTCGTCTGTATATGTCAAGGAGCTCAGTATAGCGAATAGCTGCTTGCTTGTTAGTGCGGAACTCGAGGATTGCTTCTGATCTGGTGACTCCCAACAGCTCCCTCATGACCTCTGCAGCCTGATCCCTGTCAAACACGGTCACAGTGAAGAATGCCCCCGTGATCGGTATGTGCAGCAGTGACCACACGTCGTCCAGAGTAATGGTCATCTCCCCAACCGGGAGATGAAAGCGCTGGTGTCCTTGCCATCTCTCGACAAAAGCAGACACCAGCCCCTTGTCAACAAGGCCATAACTGCACTCCAACAGGGGTAGGAGCTGTGACCCCTGCACATATCGCATAACCCCGGCATGTACAACCACGTCCTTCAGCTTCTTCCCATTGCTGAACAGTCTCAGCTCTCCACGATCCTGAAATCACAATAGATTTTATCAAAACAAATTTTATTTTGTTAGTTAATCAAAGAATTCAATCTGACAACAAATAAATGTCTTTGGGACACAATACCTCTCCACTCCAGTCGAGTGGCCACATGGTCCGCATATGTCCCGAGGACAGATGTGTCAACAGACCACCAGGAAATCCCTCGATCGGAGATCGACATCATCATGTAATTGGTGCTCCCGAGGCCGTGAGTCTTCACGACTCCTCATGGGGTTGTGCTCGACATCGCTCCTCTGTGCGGTGGCTCATCTTGTGCAGTGCCTCATCCTGAACCATTGGCTCATCCTGCCGAGGTCGAGGATCGGCCTCCATACCGGGCGTCGGCACGGCCGCCGCCGCTTCTGGCACGGACCCTACGTGCAGAAGCATGAAGCATAACACGACGACCCTCGCCATCAATCATCATAGTCTTAACCATGTCTGCACATAGTTCAACAAGCATAACTGAACTTTTCTTCAAAAATGATAAAAACATAAAACCAAAAATGTCATACTTTTAACTCATACAAGTTGAAATTTGAAACCTAGATCAGCTATTACTTTTTTAGAGACAATAATTAGTAACCATATAGAGTCATGTCCATTTCGTGAACTGAGTTCACGTCTTTTACGTGAACTGAAAATACGGAAAGACAAAAAATATCCCATTACGTAAACTGAATTTACGTAGGCCACGTGAACTCAATTCACGTGGCCTACGTAAATTCAGTTTACGTAATGGGGTATTTTTAGTTTACGTGTATTACGTGAATTGAAAATACGGAAAGACAAAAAAAATACCCCATTACGTAAACTGAATTTACGTAGGCCACGTGAACTCAGTTCACGTGGCCTACGAAATTCGATTTACGTAATGGGGTATTTTTGTCTTCCGTATTTTCAATTCACGTAATACACGAAATTCAATTTACGTGGGACACGTGAATCGAGTTCACATATGTTACGTGAATCGAAAATACGGAAGGCAAAATACCCCATTACGTGGCCGAATTTACGTAGGTCACGTGAACTCAATTCACGTGGCCTACGAAATTCGGGCCACGAATGGGTATTTTGTCTTCCGTATTTTAAATTCACGTAACACACGTGAACTTCGCCACGAAAAGTTCAAAATTTTGGGTAAACAGATGCAGCAAAACCGCGACTGAAACCATGAAAATCTATACTCAACAACATGTAAACGAACAGATGTGGAAACATACGTGAACTGTGGACGCCTAATGCGTTGATAAGGACGCCTAAACGAACAGAAATCATAGGAGGAAAAAAAAGAAAAAAGAACGCAAGCTGCCTTACCTGCGCGATGGGGGTGGTGAGGCGCGACGGGAGCTTCTCCGGCGTGGGTGTGTTCAGCGTCGTGAGGGAGGGGAGGCGCGACGTCAGCTTCTCCGGCGTGGGTTCGTCAGGGAGGGGAGGCGCTCGGGAGGGTGACGGAGGGGAGGCGCTCGGGGTGAGGGAGGGGAGCTCGTGAGGCGGGCCGCTCCTAGGCTGATAAAACATATTAGGTGGGGGTAGGGGCGTTTTCGTCTTTTCATCCACAAAAAGCTGACAAGGGGGTGTGGCTAGAAAATGTGGGGGTGTGGATAGAAAAAGCCATCCATGAATCTTCAAGATACAATACATAAATTTCACGTATTCACATTGACCTCATTGTGTGTCTCCTGCTGAACTTCAATAGTTTGATTGTTAAGTCATGACAACATTATTTGTCATATTCCATTAAGTCAAACCAATCATCATAACCTAGTAGTTGTTATATTACTTATTTTTTTCTTAATAACATTCCTCGCCATTAAAATTTCTCGCCATTAAAATTTCTCCTCTTCGGTTATAAATTGAACAACAAGATGGTTATAGCTTCACTCCTTTCAACCATACTAAATATTTAAATTTGTTAAAATCTCTCCTCTCTTATCTCCTCATTTGAGAGTAAAAGTCATCTATATTTCTCAAAAAAAAAGATCTCCATTACTATAATTTTTTTTTTTGACATCTTTATCACTATAGTTTTGGCTCTATAAATATACATAAATGCACAAGTTTTTTCACCATTTTAAAAATGTATGCATTTATACACCCAAAATTATAGTAACTCAAAATTATAGTAATAGAAATTTCTACTTCTTTTAAAAAATGGAGAAGATTTCTCCCTCTCACTTTAACCAAACAAAGATGCTTGGGAATTGGGAGGATAAGAAATGGAAAGAATTTGAGAGAAAGTAAGGAAATGGAAAAAAAAAAAAGGGGGGGGGGCGCAAAAGAAAAACTAAAAAATAGACTTCCATCTTATTTGCAAATCAAAACCCCCCATGGGAGAAGAACTCCAACAAAAACAGTAAAAGGAGTTTTCGGATCCGAAAATTTCTCAAAAATGAAAATGATTATACCAAAATGATCATTTTTTTTTCCTATTTGGAAAATTTCTCAAACTAACATAATCATTTTTATTTCAATATAAATAGAATTAATTACTTTTTTAAGTCTAAAAGGCAGCCTAATGCACTAGGACAAGAGAGGATGTTTCCAGGATTTGAACCTATCCGACACAGCCTTTTAAGTCTTATTACTTTTTAAAGACCAAAAAATCTATATGCGGCTGAAAAAGAAGGGAATAATTAAAGACTGCAACTAACAGCATGTATAAACAGCATTGATATTAATGAAATATAAACCTTTACCAATAACACGCCCCTTTAAGTCTATTAATTAAACAATGAAAATCAAAATCCAAAACTTGAAACCAAATTATTGTACTATTTATGTACAATTTTGAGAAAATCTATCTGGCTATCATAGCCATTTGTGAAAACTCACTGGAGTCAACTAAAATGTGCAAAACAACTAGGCAGGGTTATTTGATGGATACAATATCCTAAGATTAGACTAATCTACAGCTTGCAAGGGGGTCCTGAATTCGATGCCAATACGCTGAAATGCAAAACTAATTATTTTTGGGCCCAAATTTCTCTGCAATGATGGGACGGACATCATCTACATCAACCAGTTTCTCCAGAAAGGGGAGCAAAGACATCAGAGCAGAATCAGAAGGATCATCAAACCAACTTTCAATAGGAATCCCATTGTTAACTTGCAACCTGAACACCTAATGTGAACAAAACGGAATTGGTAGTTTTAGTATCATAAGCCAGCCAGACAAATATAAGAGGACTATTTTTTAAATAAAATGGGCCGGACTGGCCCGCCCTGCCAAGTGGTGGTGGGTTGAGGCCTTGAGCCCTCCCCCACCGCGGGTTGACATGCTGGCCCACCAAAAAATAAAAAAACATAGGAAAACAAAATATAGAACAGAAAATTTAGGATAAAAAGTGGCGGATTGGCCCGCCCCAAAACGGGTCAAAATGCGGGTTGACAGGTTGGCCCACCACAACCCACCCGAAATATATAAAAAAAATAGGAAAAATGATTTAAAAATAGAAAAAATATATAAAAAATGTATTGGTCCGGCGGGTTGGTAGGCTAGGCGGGTCGTGTTATGCGGGGGTGGTGGACTGGGGTGCCCCGCCCCTCCCACTTTGTCATCTCTAACTACTGATGATCACTAATCTTGGTAAATTTAAGCTGAGGTAAGTATTTTCCAATAGAAGCAAATAATCTATAGGAGCTTCATGAATATTGGAAAGAAAATATCCACATTAATTATATAAATAAGGCATTTTTATGTAATTATATCCCAAATTAAGTGATACTAAATGTAATATCTGACATAAAACCACAAATTTTGGTTCATGAAAGAAATAAATGAACATGACAACCTATTAGAACACGAAGACCAGGGAAATACCTGAGGAGAGTTGTCGATTATGAATACTTTTGCCAGGTCAAGTCCAAGAACTGTCAAATCTTTGGTGTAGGTGCCATCTTGAAAGATGCATGAATCTCGGTATACTCGTCGAGAAAAAAGCTTTTTATCAGGATCAAGAACATCCAGCAATTTTTCAGCATAGAGCCTTTTACTAGCTGTGAAAATGATGATTTCAAACATCTCTGATACTTTCTCCAAAAAATCGCGGAGAAAGGGCCTCTGTCGTACATAGACAGTGTACTCCTTGTCAAGCAAAACCTGAATTGTGAAGTCAGCACTATCACATCGCGCCATTGAAGAGTGGATCAGCGTTTCTGTCAAGGCAAACAAACAATATTATACATTTTGGGAATAATAAGGTTCAAGTGAAACAAATAAAAGGACATAAAATTTGTTCCAAAACTAACTGAAGCAACAGCAAGATTTCTCTTGCTTATGCTATACAATAACAAAACACAAACTACAAAGTAGACTGTAGGAAGTAACAGCGAGACACGAAAACTAGAACTGGTTATTCAATTACGTTATAATTATAATGCAGATAAAAGCCATGTCTAAATAGTTCAACTTGGTGCTCATTCACCTTCAATTCAATTGAAATGAAACCCCTATTAGTCCAAAAATTAAAAACATTGTGCCCCATGGGATAGGTATCTATAGATTTTCTGGTGGTGTAGGTCATTGATCATGGTATAAATCAAGAAAAATCTAGCACCTTTTGATGAGAGATATGAGCAAAAGGCTTCATGAGAAGTTGTAATTTCTGAATTATATGAGGCATGTATATGGGTAAAATCACAATAGCAGACAAAGATGAAATAAAATTACCATCCAAATCAAGAACAAGGGTAATATTCTTCCTTTTACTTGTTTCCTTGCTCACTAGTGCAGGCAACAAGTTAGATTCGTCTGATATCTCTAAAAAGTTTTTAATGAATGTCTCTGGATCAGAATAATCTACTCTTTCTGAATCAAACTGACTGGACCTGATATCAAGTTCTTCAGTAGATGGCTTGGCCTGATGGCACATGTAATGGAACCATGATGAATCAGGCTTTGGCTGAAACTCTCCACAGGATCCTACGTAATTGTAACTTTCTGCTTCTATTGTGTCCTCAAGAGTGAGAGGATCGTACATCAAATTTGTCCCAAGAAATTCAAAATCAGGAAGGGGATTGTAGTTGCGCCAATCATCAGATAAAGTGATCCCATCACCGGAAAACCAATTGATACACGTTTCATCCACATAGGAGTTTAACATATCAGGCATTTGGAAGTTGGGAAAGTTATTGTCGTCCACTTGAGGTGCCATAATGATTTGCTCCTTATTAACTGCAATGAAACCAGAGTCCACCCACTTGTTAGTTGTTACAAACAGAAGTGCAATAATGTGAAATTGGTAACAAAAAAACAAAAAAAACAAAAAACAATTACATTAAGTAAACATCATTCTTGAAAGAATACAACTTTGAGCTACCTGTGGAAAGAGCGGTAAGGACATGCTAGAATTAAACTAATGTAGTATTTCACAAGGATGTGTTAAACCTTTGTCAATTTGTATCTTCTTATCTTTTGGTGTGACTACGGAGATGCTTCATCCTCAACTTTTATTTCTTTATTTAGGTTTCTATATCATCTAAAAAAACAGTATTTTAAAAGTATGTTTTCAAGCGGGTACCTGCTTCAAATAGGTTACAATGGGCATCATCAAGCCTATCAAAATAAGACATCATATCTGAACTTGAGGAAACAGAAATCGATAGAGAGTCCTGCCATAAAAAAATCACCATAGTGAGTAATGTGAAGCAAAAACAATGTTGACACTTCATTATCTTCTTTTTTAAGAATATAATAAGTAGCCAAATTATCCTGCAATGGATTAATTTTCATTAAATAGAAAATTCCAAGCTCACAAATCGGAGCAGTTAATGGCTTGTAATCACTAATAGGTACAACTGAATCTTAGATTAGATATCCACACACACACAAAAAAAGGTTAACGAAGCGATAAAATAGAAATAACTTCAATGTAGCTGTTCCAACCGAAACTCCCAAACCATATTACAAGACAAAGATGCAGGTGCAATAACTTTTACTACTTAGACAATAATAATCCTAAATTAAAGACATCAAGTATAATGCTTTGATCAGATTAAGTAATTGGATGCAACACTCAAATATAGATATATGCACAAGCAGTGCACGGAATCTTAGGTTACTTGATAAGAAAAACTTAACCCAGAAAACTAAATGTATATATGAATCGAACAGCAGGCAGATCAACTCATGCATATCAAAACTTGTATCCAACAGCACACATGAAGTCAAGCCCAAAGTTCAATAGTGTCAACCATTAGCAATATTCTTGTCACCATTTACTCCTTAAATTAATTTTTTTCCCTACATCATGCTCCTGCGCCAGAAATAATGAAGACCAAGTTGTCACTCAGATAAATCATTATTTGCACAAATGTTGCATGCATGTAAAATGTAATGTACATAATAAAGACAGATAATTCATATCATATATATACATGAAACGAAGCTGAGCCTCACCCTTTCCACGACTGAACCTGAACAACCATTGAATGAATGACAGTCCTGCCCAACAACTGTGTCTATATTAGATGACATTTGGTTTTTTTCATTGTAATGCTCCTCGGAAGATTCTTCATTTATGGAAAAACCTACATCAAACACGTCCGACTAAATAATAAGTAGCTTTGCTTGCATTATATGAACATAAAATATTCCATAAAAGCAACTGCACCAGTGCCAAGATGGATTGCATTTTATTCTATTTCGGTTCTCTCAATCTGTTAATCTGTTAAAAGTATTAAAGCTTACCACCACTATGAGATATTTGGCTTGATATAGCTAAATGTTCCATTTCATCAGATACTTTGACCATGGAACAACCACCATTATGAGATGTTTGGCTCGATATAGCTAAATTTTCCATTTCATCTGTTACTCTGACCATGGAACATGGTATTTTAGATATTTTATTTGACTTCTGAGACACATGGGGATACCACCCATCTCTTTTGCAAGTTGTAGTTGATTTAGCCTTCATTTTAAGGGCTGGCATCAAAACTGGGCTTCTGAAGAATAGTCTAAGGTCAATTCATCCTATTGACAGTTTGTCGTTTGCATCTAACCTCTTAAGAAACAAAAACAAAATGCAGGTCATACAAAACATGCGTGCATAGAATGAAATGAAAAAAAAAGGATCATAGTCAAATTTTACTAATCTACATAATGTCTATGGTGTCATATATATCAACACAAAGTAATTGACAAAGTAATTGACACGTAAGTATATTAAAATCAAGAAAATGTTTTAAATTACTCGTATTTCAAAAACAGTTCAATCACAGGAGATACTTTCCAATCGAGTAAAGAAATTAGCATCCCCATTTGTTCCCAAATTGTAAAATATTTGAAAGTAGCACGATATCAGAATTTTACACACCATCGCCATTGAAGAAAAGTCACTACCTGTCTATTTCAAGCTTGTTCAATTGAAAGTTGTTAATATCAGAAAAGCTATAGACTTTCCAATAAAATGTGTCTCCAAAACTATCAAGTGAGAATCGTGTGTGCTAGTGTTGTAAATCAGCCAAAGACCATTCGAGTCAAAATCGTCTTATTTTTCCCTCTTTATACTTTTCAAGATAGACCTCAAAATCAAGACACCTTCAAATGATAAGCATAAGCACATGACATCTATATTAATGACAATGAAAATCGAAAACTCAAAGGCTAAGCTTCCAAGTTACAACAAACCCTCCAAACATAGAAGTCAACAAATCATGGTCCCTATTTTGCCAACTTCCAAAAGCTCTCAAACAAAGCAAAACCTATGGAACCCTAATAGATGACACACTTCCATGATTGTAAAGATGTCATTGGACTACCCCCCGATATGACCTACACATGATTTGCAAGGGCATGTAAAGAAATCATCCACCCCAGTTTGGAGCTAAGCAAGGACATGTGATGAGAGTAATGGGATTCCCACAAATGTTCATCATCCCAATCTCCCTTCTCTTACCCTCCACCAAGTCATGCAGCTGCCATTGCAGTTGCAATTTGCAAATACCACAAAAACTTTAAAGTTGCGTCACAATTGAACTTGTGGACTACAATTTAAAGCCTCATGAAATTCTCCACTTTATATCCACACACACACAAAAAAAAAAAAAGCAAATAAAAAACTAGATAGAACTCAAGTTTTCCCCCAACACACAAATGCAAAAAAGAAAAATTATTTTTAATCTCTATAAAATATCCATTCATCATTGGGTTTTTCCATCGTATCATATCAATTATTAAAATTTAAATTTAAATATCCACCTAATTTGATCACTTTCGTGCTATCCTCTATATCCAACGCACGCACTAACAAAACCCACCAAAACGAAACGAAAACAAAATAGTAAAAAAATAAAATAAAAAATATTAAAAAAATAAAAATCATCGCTTTTGCCATTAAAGATATTAGGCTCGATTCAACCCGGGATAAAACTTCCAAAACTCCACAAATCCTTCTCTTCTTTTAGCTCTCTCCATCTCCCTCACTCGGACCCCAAAGTCCCAAACCCATTAAGAGCAATCACAATAAGCAGGTCAAAAAAAAAACCATAAAAAAAAGCAAAATTGCAGACGAACCAAGATAAAATAAAATAAAATAAAATCAAAGAAATAAAAACCAAATTTATAAGAAACCACAATTAAACAAACACCCAATCAAGCAAACCAAAACTCAATTTAACAAGGCAAAAACGAAATGAAAAAAAATCAAAGCAAGAAACAAAAATTGAGCCTTTTTATACACACAGAGACAGAGAAGAACCAATTCCCGAAAAACCACAGCAAAACAACCATACCATTAATTAAGCAAACTATAATTCAAACTACTTCACATAGAAAAAACGGAACTGAGAAAATAAAGAAACACATACCTACGATTTCTCTCTCTTCCCCTCCCGCTCTCCCTCTCTCTCTCTCCCCCCCCCCCCCTCTCTCACACATACACACACACACTTTTTTTTTTCTCTCTCCAGAGGACAGAGAGGTGAGTCAGAGAAGCGAAAAGGGTCAATGGAATGTTGTGTTGTTTGCGAGAGAATCTCTTTATATACGGGAGAGTTTCAAACTGAGGATGAGGATCAGATTGGACGATTAGGATTTGACGTGGTTCGAATGCTGCGGAAATCTAACGGGTCGTGTTAGTGACACGTGTGTGATACGGATGAACACACTTCTGAAGTCATGGGGGAGCTGGGAATGGCGGCGACACGTGTCTTCGTGCTGTGGTCCTGGACTCCTTACTGGGCTTTTTTAAAGGCCTCAAATTTGGTAGACCCAATTCTGAAATATTACGTATAAATAAATAAATAAATAAATAAAACATGTTAAATGGTAAAGTAAGTAAAGTATAGCTGCTATTAATTATTCTTAGAAATCTTATGAGTTTTTTTACACCTTTTGTTTATCAACGGCATATTAAGTATATATGGTCGGATTCACATATTAAATAATGAATGCTGTATTTCATCAATCTAATTGTTATATTAAAGTTGCTGTTAAGTTGATTAACTCTACATAAAATCATTTGAGAACTTATTGATATTTCGTTAAATAAATTTATTTTAAAATATAAGTGAATATCAACTACTTCTTCTATTCCATAACTTTGGCAGTTTTAACAAAAAAAATTTTGTTTCAAAGCAATGAGTGTTTTATAAAACCAAGATATAATTCACATTTTTGTTCCAAATATACCCTTCATATATTTATTGTCTTTTACATTGAAAATTGACACAACCCCACAGTAATTAATAAATTTATTTTGGTGAAAATATACTTCAATTGAATGATTTATTGGTCTGTGTATAAAAATCTTAAACCACCAAATATATGGAATGGAGGGAGCATGAGATTATCATCCATCATAGAGGTGAAAATGCTACCTAGGAACTGCCTCCCTTTATGGTAGGGAGGAGTAAAAAGACAACTCTCAAATACATAAAAGATATGGTGTGGTGAAGAATCGGTTCTTGGAAAGGAAAGTCTCATTCGAGAGCTGGCCAAGAAACTCCCATCAAAGCTATTCTGCAGGCCATATCGACCTACACACCATGAGTACCTACTAAATTTCAAAGTCCTTAGACGATGAGATTCAAAGACTCGTGAATTAGTTTTGATCAGACTTAGCTTATGCAGTAAGCGTAGTCGGTCAGTTTATGCATGATCCGAGGATGAAACACTTAAAGGCGGTAGAGCAAATTTTGCAATACCATAAAGCTACTCCAGGAAGAGGTCTCTTGTTCAAAAGAGGCGAAAGACTGACGTTGGAAGCCTATACTGATGCAGATTATGCAGGCTCAGTCAGTGATAGAAGTTCCACTTCTACATTCTTGTGTGGTAATCTTGTTACATGGAGGAGCAAAAAGTAAAATGTAGTGGTCAGATCAAGTACTGAGGCATAATTCAGAACAATAGCACATGGAATTTGTGAACTAATGTGGATGAATATTTTACTTGATGATTTGAAGGTGAACTATGAAGGCTCAATGAAGTTGTTTTGTGACAATAAATCAGCAATCAGCATTGTTCATAATCCTGTACAACATGACAGGACCAAACACATTGAGATAGACAAACACTTTATAAAGGAGAAGTTAGATTGTGGATTGATAACAACGTCCTATATTCCTACTGGATACCAACTGGCAGATGTGCTTTCAAAAGGATTATCTACAGAACGATCATGTCAACTTACTTGCAAACTAGGAATGATTGTTATCCACTCACCAGCTTGAGGAGGAGTGTTTTAAATAATTAGAGTAAATAGTAAATATTTACCTTTTGTATTGTAACCTAATTTATTTATCAGGCCCATTACTTAGGCCCAATAGGTTTAGGTCTAGCGTAGTCTATATAATAAAAATTAGTGTGTGTATACTCATTAAGTTAATATAATATCATTCCGTATAAATACTTTTCTACAGGGAGCGAAGGAGGGAGAGCACTGAGGCGTCAATTGCCTCTTTAGGGAAAAGCTTTCCATCAACAAGGATCAAGGGGAATGGAATTTAGGAACCTTTATGCCTTCAATTGCCTCTTTAGAAGCTCAAGTCCCATCTACACATGGAGAAGCATTTGGCTTTCACGAGTTTTGCTCGAGGAAGGAGGTCGCTGGAGGATTGAAGAGGGAGAACCAAATTCAAGAATGGAAAGATGCTTGGGCCTGAGAAAGTGAACTCTTGATCAACTCTTGATCCCGAGACATAACATGAGTGATGAGCTATTTGAAATGAGGTGAAAGACCTCATGATATATACCATGGGCAGAGTATGGAACATTCCAATGATTTCTGAACTTACAGTGCCTAGCAATGTTTAAGCAATAATTAGAATACCACTACTGACCTCAATGAAAGAATATGAATTTGTTTGAAGGCCAACAAAAAATTCAATCTATTTCGTTAAAAGTGTTTACTATTTTTGCACTAACATACTCCTAAACACCTCCCATCTACATATTGGTGGAAATTAGAGAGGCCTCTGGAACTTGAAATCCCCCCACGAGTGCCTTCATCAAGGCTAAAACAACTAGGTTGGATTTAGAGCTCCCAAGTCTATGATGGAAAAGCAATCAAACTACTACATGCTAGTCTTCGGGCTCGTGAATTAGACCACCAAGTGGTATCTGAGCTGGATTCCACGGTAGTGGTTGATTGGTTGATAGCATTGCAACGAATTGCTTTAGGGATGAGTCTGAATTTGGGGCTATCATTCAAGAGAGTAGAAACCTTAATTTCTCTAGGATTCAAAACTTCTCTGTTGAGTTTGTTAGATGAGGAGTGAATATATATTGTTAAGAATCCAACCAAGCATTCACCAATGGAACAGTACACACTATTGGGTTTCTTCCACCAGTGGAAGTCTATTGAAACGGAAGCAAAAACCGATTGTGCAGAAAACTGAATTGAACACAAATAGATAAAATACAGAAACAGAAGAAAGCAAGAACACAAGGATTATAGTGGTTCGATGAAGCAGGGTGCTCCACCTACATCCACTCTTCAAGATACTTCTCTTCTTTATTGGATTGCAACACACAGTACAAGACTTTGCTCAAGAGAAGAGACTATCAACACTTGCACTCTCACTCGGTTACCATGTATCTCACCAATTTCTAGATTTCTCTAAGTTTACATGAAAGTACCTAGCTAAGGCCATTATATAGGTGGCTTACACAATTCAAGGGCAGATAATTTAACAGCTGATCAACAAACTAACTGCCTAACCGAATTACTAACTAACACCTAGCTAACATAACAAACTTCTAACTAACTTAACCAATTGAGGATTCATCAGGTCTTCACATATATAGTAGCTCACTCTCTTGCTAAAACAACTACTTTTAACAATTGTCATTATATTTATCATGAAATTCAAGATTGTATTTCACATTTAATTACAGTTGAAATGAAGTGGTTTTGCTTCGGTAACTATGAGATTACATATCTATGAATATCTTTAAAATCTAATATGCATAACCGTTATGTTAATGTCACATTGTTTTATAGTTGGATTAATGAAAATCAATATTCATGTCAGTAAAATCTTCAATATATACTCTTGAAATAAAGGAATTCCCATTCAAGCCTATATATGGAGAAAATTTTGTGTAATGGACATCATGAGCAACACAATTCTCTCACCTTAACCATTAAAGTTGGGAGTCTTCAATATATACAACTATCTTAGACTAATTACTCAGCATTAGATAAAGACTCGCACATTACACAAGTGGAATTTAATTTATTAGCATCAATCCAAATAAGTTTTGTCAAACTGCTAGTTTATAGCAAATAAACTCACTCATAGGATTAAAGTAGAGGTATTTGGTAATCAATTGTCTCTCACTGGCTTATAACATTTTTTTCACGATTACAATGTTTTTCCAGACGATACTTGAAGTACTGTCTGAGTTTATAACTTATAGCGTGTCATTTTTTTCCTTATTTGTACCCTTATTATTTTAATTAATTTCCTCGTTTACTCTTCATTATATGAAATTAAAAAATTATTAACTATTGCGGTTTCCCTCTTACTATATATATTTCATTGTTACGTATATTTATTTAAAGCATAAAAAATAAATAAAAAATTAAATAATTATTTTTAACTACTAATAACCCTTTTAATGATAATAAATAAAATAGTAAATAAATTATATTATTAAAATATAAATTTTAATATTTTAACTTCTAAATATCATAAAAGTTATTTTAATTAACATAAAACTATTTTAATAATAATTTATAAATATTTTATACAAATAACATTTCTCCTAAATTTTCCCTGCCATAAAAGCCTCTGTTAAATTTTCCCTAAGTTATAATCAGACCAAATAGGCAACAATTTGTATCTTTGCCAGGTCTAATTTCTTTGAATTATAGGAATGGATAACTTCTACTGTTTGTTTTCTTTTAACCAAATAAATCACAAAGCCTAATCCTAACATATACAGAGTTTCTTATTCGTGCTCATCAAAGCGTGAAGTTATTTACCAAAACAAACAAGACCCATAAAAGTATGAATCTAAAAGACCACAATTGTATTTATAAGTGGCTGCATTATATACAACTTAGAAATAAAGCTGAGCTGAAAAGTTCAACAACATCTAGAGACTAGAGAGCTTTTTCCTACCAAAATATTCAGCCTCTCATGTGATGCTCTCATGTTTCTTTCATTAAGAAGATTGATGTAAGCTTATAGATCCCTTAAATGATGCAAACATGTTTTCTTTGGAGTTAATTATATGCACTTCACCTCTTGGTTCTTTTTTCCTTGACAGAGCTTAATGGGCGATCCTCTTGATTCATTTTTGCTAAAGCGCCTTCCCCAAGAGATTGCACCCGTGTGTCTACACACGTATAGGCACGGGTCTTTCATAAAACCATTGTTGCACACTTCACGAATGAAATTGTTAGTTGATGTTAGTGAATTTAGCGATAGGGCAATCTCTTGAATTTGCTGCATCCAGATTTACTCTCGGTTCAATAAATTAAGCATGGTTATTAATTTGTATACTAATGTAAATGTAAATTGGGAATCATAGGGGTCAGAAAACCATGTTTATGGCAATACAAATAGGAATGACAGGGAATCTATGATACGGGTTTGTATATCATAGAATTTGTGAGGGTTGATGGCCACAAAGAGATAACCAAAGAGCATATTAATCTTTTGAGTAATCATATTTGAACAATCATTTTGGCGACACCGAATGAACATAGTATGTAAGGACAAATTTTTTTTATTTTATTTGCTTTAGGAAAAAAATATTATTTTATTATTTTCTTTTTTCATAAATCATTATCACAGTGGTTAATGTTGTGCAAGTAAGTGGTTAATACAGTTCACTAACTGGTTAATGAGCTACTCTGTTGCCACAAGTTGCACATATTAACTATGTAATGAACTGTATTAACCAAGTAAGTGGCTAATGATGTCCATTCGTAAAATTAATGAAAAATATTTCTCTCTTTCCTTTTTTTAGTGGGTTGTGAAAAATATCAAAGTAACACATTAACCACGTAATGAACTGAATTAACAAAGTATTTACAAGTCATTAACCATGTACTTTTTAGTGGGTTATGAAAAATGTATCAAAATAACCCATTAACCACGTAATAAACTAAATTAACCAAGTATTTGCAAGTCGTTTACCATGTACTTTTTAGTGGGCTGTGAAAAATGTAGTATCAAAGTAATCCACTAACCATATAATGAGCCGAATTAACTAATTATTTACAAGTCATTAACCATGCACATTTTAGTGGGTTATGAAAAATGTATCAAAGCAACCCATTAACCACGTAATAAACCGAATTGACTAAGTATTTGCAAGTCATTAACCATGTATTTTTTAGTAGTTTGTGAAATATGATCAAGGCATCGGGATAACCCTCTAACCACGTAACGAATTGAATTAACTAAATATTTGTAAGTCATTAATCTACGTTTTAGTGGATTGTGAAAAAAGAAATTAATTCTGTAAAAGAAAAAAGATAACTCATTAACCACATAATGAATTGAATTAATCAAGTATTTACAAGTCATTAACCATGTATTTTTTAGTAGTTTGGGAAATATGATCAAGATAACCCTTTAACCACGTAACAAATTGAATTAACCAAGCATTTGTAAGTAATTAACCATGTACGTTTTAGTGGATTGTGAAAAAAGAAATTAATTCTGTAAAAAAAAAAAGATAACTCATTAACCACATAATAAACTGAATTAATCAAGTATTTATAAGTCATTAACCACACAACAATTGATGAACAATGTTATACGGTTGTCACCGTATGTTGTCGCTGACACATTGTCCAAATATCATTTTTCTAATCTTTTTCTCTTGCAACTATTTACTATAGGTTTGTGTTCTATTTACTACTACTCCGTTACCCAATATAAGTAAAAAGTCATTTTTTACATTCATTGAAAAATATATGTATTTGGTCCATAATATGGACCAGATACATATATTTTTCAATAAATGTAAAAAGTAACTTTTTGCTTATATTAGGTAACGGAAGGAGTATCGAAGAGAGTATCGGTGCAAAGAAAGGGATTTTCATATGAATTTTCATTGATTATTTGCATTGGTCACACTTTCTTATTTGCGTTGATTATTGATTATTTGCAATAATTTTCATTGATTATACTTTCTTAGCGATAACTTTCAAGCTAGTCATAATTTTCATTGATTATTTAGATGAACAGTTGTGCAATGAATTTTCAAGCTATTACAAGTTTCAACATTTTATATAATTCGTCAAAAAAACACCTTTTTCTAAGATACATCAATAAATTATAAGATACATCAATAAATGAGTTTAAAACTGGTACAATGTAAAAATTTATACAGTTACCTAATCATATATCACTATATATCACTATTGTGCTATTTTATTATATTATTTTATAAAATATCTCAACAAATATTTATATGATAAAATATAACCGGATAACAATGCATATTAATTAAACTCTTAGTAAATAATCAAATTTTCCTCGATCTATTGTCAGACCCCGCTGAATCAGATCTACCGATGTTCGCTGTCTCTCTTGTTACGCTGCCCACTGACACTTTATTTACCAGTGACTACCCGTAAACAGAGGTGAATTTGTTTATTCTTTGTACTGTACTTTTTGTTATAATACAAAAGTCATAATGCAAAAGTTAATGGTCTCCCTTCAACATGACCATTAGCTAACTTCTAATGACGACATTGTGCATTAACACTTATTACTAACAAAGAATAAAGGTATCATATTAAAAAAACGCAGAATAAAGGTAATCGGGTAATTTGCAAACGCTAGACAGCTTAAACGGGAGGCGAACAAATCTCGGGCCAGCCAGCCAGCTTTGGGCATCCAAAATCAATTGGACTACCCATAATACGAGCCCAATATAATTTCTTAAACATAGTTTGATTATCCACTAAAATCTTTTTCCTTTTGGGGGCGGCGGGGTTGTTGTCTTACATATATGTGGTTTTGAACTCTGTCTATAAATACTTCAGTTTTAATGCAATCGTCTTATAAAAAAATAAAAAATAAAAAGACAACTAGCCAGATAGTATTTTGCTCAAGAAATCTTCAAATCTTACAATATTTATTGTTACAAGAAGACTGCTGCTCTGATTGGGTATCATTGAAAGGAACAGATATGCTGCCAACTAAACCAACCCAGTGACACCTACAAACTCCGATAGTCTATAACAGTAACTTCGTCTTCTGGAGCATCCAAATCTTGATAGCTGCACCACCGTTGGGAAAATGATTAGATATTCCATACACAGTCAATCACAGACAACAAACAATTCCATACACAGTCAATCATAGACAACAAACAAGTACATGACCATAGGATTCAAGTGCACAAACAGAAAACTTAATATCTATCCTTCCGTTGGGACTTGGGAGTCATGATCTTTTGTTAGATGGATATCCTTAAGCACAGTATTGCTATTTCCAAAGAACTTAATTCAAATTTTCAAGATAGAATAGCTACAGAAAGAATAAAAGGAATTTTCTTAAAAATGAACCTGCCTTTCAAAAGTAAAAACATAAATAACTATCTCAATATCTAAGATAATGGATCATGAATGAATAACTTTGAGTACTGAAGTAAGCATTCTTAGGCCAGGTAAAAAGGGCATAAAAAGTTGCAATGCAGACTAAGGTCTAAAGATCACATATATGAGTGGGGAGGAAATATTGTGATTTGGAGATGCCAAAAGGGAACATATAAACAAGGTTCTGGCAGAATAATTACCTTCGCATCCGTCGAGGATCGGGTCTAAAAGCTGGAGGAACAGCAATTATCGGCGCTGGTCCACCCATGTGAGGACCAGATCGCATCTTCCTTCCCGATGGATCATATGAAGATGGTCCTCCTTGCTCCCTTAACATCTGCATCGCAACTTCTGGTGGAGCAGGAACAAAGGGTCCCAAAGGCCTGTAGTGGGTAAGTTATATAAGCACCAACAAATCTCAATAAAGCAATTAACTGGATAGATTCATGAGAAGTGAAGAGCAACTAACCCAGCACCAGGTACAGGCATCAAAACTGGAGGAGGAGGGGGCATATCCGAGGCGAATGGAGGTACACCAGGCCCTCCATATGCATCATACATCGTTTCATCACGGTTTCCCAACTGCCTTTCACGGGATGGGGAACTGTCAGGCCTATCTCCATTTATTCTGTCACTCCAATCCTGGTCTCGCCGATTCCCACGATCATCTTTCAATCGGCCATCCAGCCCTAGTCTTCGCTTTAGAGGCCTGTCCTTCTATATAGAGAGAAGGGAGAAAAAAGACAATGGGAATTTGAAAATCAAACCATATTGACTTTGTGCAGAAAATAGAAATATATTGCTGCGGTTAAACCATGAATTCCTAAAGATGATACACCACACTCCTTGCCCCATAGACAGCAGCATAAATTTAGAGGTAAAATAAAAAAAATTTGTTGATTTCACAAGATGTGCAGAGTGCAGACCACATCTGCAATGTTGCTAAAATGCCATATTAGAGATAGACAAGAGAACAAAATGTTTTCAAAACATGCAACCATAAAGATGGTTTTATCAAGTCAAGAATCATCCTTTGTAATATTTTTCTTCCTAGGTATATAATTGTATGGTAAATTAAATCACTAGTCTACCTGAGGTTGCTGCATGACAGGAGTTCCACCAGGAGCATTCGGATCACTACAAAGATGGCAAGGTCCACATAAGTGATATTTCCACCACCATTTGCAACACTAACCACTAAACAAAAGAAGCCTCAATTAATACTTACTTCATGTAATTTTGAAAATAAAGATCTTCACGCAATTTTGATGTTAGTTCCATCACAAGCTCTGGGTGTTTTAGCTTCAAATGTTTGTGCACAAACTCAGCCGCATGAAAAAGCTTTGTGCAACCCTTAGCTCCGCAACCATACTTCCATCCATACTTTTCATCCCTAATTTTTCTAACATGTGGATCCAACATGTCAGCTGCTGCAGCATCTATCTTCTCTTTTGCTGTCATTACTTCCAAGGGATCCTGGCCGTCCAACCTTCTCTGCCAAAATGAATCAAGTTTCTTCTCCCATTCTGACCCTGATTTACTTGTTTCTTCATGCCCTGCTCCTTCTGGTCTCACATGCCTAAAACCCTTAGCCTCATTAGTCTCAAGCATTCCATAATAATCTGCACCATGAATCCGCCAAAGATATGTAATAAGTGTGTCCAGTAGCTCAACACCCTCTAAGCCCTTAACAGATGTTAGGCCCCGAATAATTATTATGGGGTCCACAGATCCACTGTGAGACTTATCATCATTTTTATTGTGATTACTGGTGCATAAAATATTATCTTGAATGCCCTTTTCCAGGTCAAGCTTACGAACAACAGCCTGGGCCTGTTGAATATCTGCTTGTATCCGTCTGGGTTCAGAACTGACAGGGTGAGCCTTTGGAGTGGCGGAGAAATCATTATCCTTATTAGAACCCCTACCATGTCTTCTTCGTTTACCACCGGCATCTGTTTCCTCCTCTGAATTTGGCTCACTGGCTTGCTCTGATTTAGTGGATGAAGAGGAATTTAAACCAGGGTTTCTGCATATTAAGATATTCTCATCATACAACAAATTTTAAAAAGCATGAGGAAGAGCAGGCAGAAACACACACAGTAAGAGGACAAAACATACAGGTCTAATGTTCCGCTTTGCAAATCAAGCAAAAAATCTTTTGCCAGTCGTCGAGCATTTTCATTCCTCCTAAAAGATGAAGTGCCAGATAGGATCCATTATAATTATAATTAGATATATTAATCAAAATATTAATCTACCTGCCTATCTAGAAACCATCCAAGGTGTATAAACTCACCTTTCAATTACTGTAAGTAAATTTGTTGGATGATATTTATCTTTCAACCTACATCAGAATGTAAATCAAATAAAGGAATGAACACAAGATTGCATGTACGTGAAAAAAGATGCTAATTTACACTTCACAAAATGAACATTTCAAGAATCAAATGAAATTTCAGCGGTGGGAAAAAAACCCATACCACTCTTCATCCTTGTGAGCATTGAAATAAGCTCGTTTTTGAGTAGAAATATACTCTGATCTGTACTCTTGGTACCTAGAAAAATTACACGTCATTCATCGAAAAGCACCCCGCAAATTCTTCAGTACTTGGAGCAAAGGCAAAACGTAAAAGGATATTATTTTCCAAAACTTACCTACGCTCAGCTTCAGCTGGCAGTATATCATCTTCAAGCTCCTGAATGAATTGCTTATAGGACATCAACCCCTCTCTGAAATAATTCACAAGCATCTTCAAGTCAGCATACTTTCCCCAAAAGATCACTTTGTCAACTAGAGTAAAATAAAAGCAACCTACATCCCATGAACCAGCAATAACATAATCAACATTAAAGTGAAACCTCCATAACTACCCTTTAAGGGAATAAAAAGGAGGTATTTTAAATAATCAATCTAATACACTACTTTTGCTATTTACTGATAAAACTCAACAGTTTTACCAGCTGATACTGGCCTATAGTTTTCTTTAGTCTCCCTCTTCCTCAAACAGTTTTACAGAACACTCCACCATTTTTTTTCTACAATGGGATGGAAGCTATCCCGACTTTCTCTCTATTGACTTCATTACTGATTGTATTTTGTCTTGTATGACCATTGATCTAACATGATACTCTCATTCTACAACTCTAACCTTTCTTTCTTGCTGGCTGTTTATCGCCCAGCATTCTAACAAGTCCAAGAAAAAAAATAAAAATAAAAGCAAACCTGGATGAGATTTCCAACAAGGTAATGGGGTTAAAAAAGAATAACAACCACAAGCATAACTTTAATTCAAGACAAATCAAGAGAACAATGCGAGATGGTTTAGGCCTGTCCTATTCAGGGTATGGATGCCCTAAATAGGTAGCAGAGTTAACAAGAGAGTAAATAAGAATTGAGAAGACCAAAAGTAATGAGAGAGAAGTTATGGGGAAAAAAAAAAATTGGCTTCAAAAACTTAAATGAAACTTGTTCGATCAGAACCAAATGCAAGAAACAGAAAAAGCAGAGCATGCAAAAGCAAAAGAGGAATAGATAGATAGAATAATAAATTTTAATTTTTGGTTCAAAAGTTGTTTGGCAATTTGCCATATTTTTTTAACTGTTAAAGCTCAGAGCAGAAAAAGCACCAGATATGGTGGTATACATCAATATTTTAAAGGTATTCTAAAAGTGACCTTCCCAGTAGAATAGCTTTTCACGACTCTATACAATGGAGCTTCAAAACATATGTAAAGAAAATTAAAACTAGGATAAGATATATCAATGAAGGCAGTCTATTCACTTTAAAAACTTTCTCATATACAGATGACTCATTCATGAATGCATTTTGTTTTCTCATTGCTACTTTCTTTGACATTTTCACTCACAATTGCTTTTATTTTCACTAGTATCTTCTCCGGACTGATTGCTCATCCAAATATGGTTTTGTTCATAAATTCATAATGAAAAACGAAAGAGCAGTCCTGCTGATACCAATCTTCCTCAAACTATACAAATAATGTGATAAAGCGCAAGCCATCAAAGAAGACTTTGGGCCTGTTTGAAAGAAGTGGTAAATTGACAATAGGGGAAGAGACTGCCCCCTCTTTACCACTTCTCTCAAATAGACCCTTGGCGTTCTTAGACAACAACTGCCCTCTGTTATTCTCCATAAATCTACTTGCCATGATAGAGTTGCTTCCTTTTTATATTTCCTTTGAAAAATGGTATCTTCCATTTGAATGCCATTTGTACTTGCAGTAGATTTTGATCTAGTACTTTGTTCCTCAGAGAGTGCATTTGGATCTGAATTTCAGATGCCCATTTATGGCTAAAGGAGAATAGGGGTGTTAACAGCCCACATCCATTACACACACACACACATCCCCTCCAAGAACATCCATAATCGCATCTTCAAATGGCTCAACAAAAATTAGCACCCAGCAGAGATCTAGTGTTGCCCTTGTATAATCACTATAATAAGGTATATCTTCAATTGAAGCTGCCCCTTCAAGATATTTGAACATTTCCATCCAAGATTATTTGAAAATTTCTCAACAGCATAAACATCTAGACCCCATGTTTCAGATCCTGCAATCTCATAAGAGTATATTGGCATGTTTGCCATATTTCCTTTGTCAACTACCTTCCCAATGATAAGAATTGTTGTCTCTGTTTCCCAAGAAATACATGATACAAGGCAGGTAATATTAGTTGTTCATAGTTTAAATCGATAAGAAGTACAAAGCTGACCTTCGTGCACCTCCACTTGGCAAATCTGCATAACCGCGATTGGCATCCACATCTGCAAAATGAACCCATGAAATAAAGCACATATTAACAGTAAGTTCACTTCACCTGGAAAGAAAAGTTAAGACACACTTGATAGCTCATAAGAGTTGTTCTACAACAAAAAGGGGGGAGAGAAGAAAAACAAACTATATTTGTTTAAGAATGCAGGGCATGTGAGAGAAACAATACCATCTTAAACCAACAAAAAGCAAACAAGAACAATAAGTTTTGTTTTCTTTTTTTATGACCGCTGAAGAGTCATGTGCATGTCACTGAATAACACAATTACAGTGCAATAAATTGATTCAATGCTCAGTTTGAATGACAAAACCGAAAACAATTTGACTGCCATAAAGGGAAAAAAATAAAGAAATAATAATTAGATAAAGGAAGGAAAAGAAAAGAAAAGAGATAAAGTAACTTTTCATGATATACTAATGGATTCTCAATATTTTATTTGCAGTGTCAAAAGAAGTAACTTTTTAAATGACTTCGGAGCATAGTTATCAATCTCGAGTCACAGCGCCAAGCGGCCGACCCCAAGAACACTGAATAGACTAAAGAGCAGCATAGAATACATACTGAATTCAAGGATTATGATATTCATATCACAGGTAATGGAAAAATCTTTAAACAGTATGTTTGTCATGTCTGGAGTAGTCATGTTGATTCATTTACTACTAGCACTGAATAGTCTCCAAAATAGCAATCACATTGTTTGTGTTAGTAGAATATGCAGCGACCCCAATTAGGGTTACTGACTTACTGCAAAATCAGCCCAGGCCCATTTAGCCTTGCAGCACCTTTTTATTTGGTTTTATGTGCTGTTCAAAGCAGTATACAATTACCATATCCAATGTCTTTCGATGTTGTTAAATTTCCGTCATGGTAGCGCCATGGCGTTATGGCATGGCGGATTCTGTGCCATCCGCCATAGGCCGCAACCTATCAAATCCACCATAGGCCACAACATCATACTTAAATGGGGGATTTTTGGATGGCCACCACAGTCCACCATTGATAACACTGATGTCTTTCGTGTGCATAATTAGCCTCCCTAAAATAGTATGTACAGCTAGATTAGAGAGGGAGAGCAAAGCTTGCCTGTAAATGGGAATAACTCTCCCAAATATTTTCTGTACACTTTCTATGTATTTGAAATGAGAGAAAACATATGGATCATTCAAACAAGTTTGACAGTTTGCACTAAGCACTAACATTACCATTTTAACGCTCATCACAAGTAACAACATGCAACACAGAAACCATGAAATAGAAGAGCAAAAAGAGAAACTCACAAGTTATTATCCATACATAATATCAGTATTCAAAAATGGGATTTGATGAGTTTAATTTAGTTCAATTCAAAGAAACCCTAATTACTACATAAAGCTATGACTATATTGCATTGATGTAATTTAAAAAAAAAAAAACTAGTTACTAACCCTAGTTACTAGTTGTTCGCAACTATTAACATACCAGAAATTCCGTTTTGATATCCACCTGCAGATCGATGTGCAAACCTGCCAATAGATTTATCATCTGTGTAACCAGCCCTTCCACCCACTCCCCGTTCATAGCCACCAAAGTAGTCATAACCAAATCTGTTTTACTCACATAATGAAGCAAATTAAGGGGGAAAAATATTAGCATAATGTGTGATGCATAGCCTAGGGTAACAAGATGCATAGAAACAAAAAAAATATGGAAAAATATTGTATACTCTCTAAATAGATTTTCAAATTACAACAGACAAGAGCGAAATCCTTCTAATGAATCTCCATGATACACGACTCTCTCAACATATAACCATTCATCGTCAAGTAGTCAGTTACAATTGGTGTAATTTATAAGATATCAGAAACCAGATAAGTTCATAGGTATACAGTTTCATTTAAACATGTGGTTGAATAGAACTGTAGAAGATAAACAAATTTGACTTTCCAACTTCAATGACATATTTTGAAACATGCACCCAAAAAAAAAATCGTACGATTCTAATAAATACAATATTATTAAAAGGCTTTAATATTTGTTAACAAACATGATGGGATATGCATCATTTCTCATTATTCTAAATAAGATTTATAATTAAAACCAACAAAATCTTTAGAACATTGCAATCTGTTTGAAAGTTTAAACTAATTCCCAACACTAAAGGATTATAACTTGTTCAGGTAGAAAGGTCACAATTCAGGTATTGTGATAGAGACATCACTTGATTCACTTAAAAAGAATTAGCGCGAAATAGATCAAAAATCTGATAGGGAGAACAAAATAGGATAACTCATACCATCAAATGGAAAGAAGAAAAGTAAAGAAAACACAAGAAGCAATGCAATGTTCTTCATCCTGGTCCTTAATAAGTAAACAGTACAACTGACTCATTGACATTCGTATAAGCCCTAAACGATAGGAGTACTTATTTTCCCTCTGTTTATAATAATCCACATTCCAAAATGTAAAACATTCTCGCTATTTTAATAAAAGAAGAAATTCATAAGTTAAAGCAGAAAACGTTGCAAACAAAAGGGAGGGCAAGGAATCCTCCTAAACAAAAGACACAAACAGAAAACGACAAAAAAAAAATTGTAAGATTCAACAGAACAAAGCTGCTAAATCCATAAACAAGTCTGCTGGTGAAAGTGAAACCCCTCAAAAAGGCCACATGTGCCAAATACATGCCAAACGTCCAATCATATCCCAAATCAAGTGTTGTTGTGCCAAAGAAATCTCCTTAAAAATTAGAGTTACACTCCAACCAAATGCAACTGAAACTGACTAAGCATATACTATCCAGCCACACAGATTTTAAAGAACATAATAGTAATGGCGCAAAAAATTTCAGCGCTACAGGAATATGAACTCTTAACATTGAAATCACGACACCTGTCATATATGGTTATTCTCCGCTATTTTAAAAATTTCATCTGACAGAAAAAGCAATAGAAAACCATCAAATTATCAGCAGTTATTGTGAGAGTAGTAGTTACTACAGGAGCACAAGATCGCACCGGGGGAAAAAAAAAAAAAAAAAAGACATGCAATGAACTATAAGCAAGATTGGATAAACTTATCCGTAAGCACTTATAGGAAATAAATAAATAAATAAAAAATACTAGAAGAATCTTACAATAACAACGGGTTTTTTAAACAATAGTTTTTTGCATAAGTTGAAATTAGCTTTTGCATCTAAATTTTCGTTTAGCTTCCCCATAAACCCTTATAAGCTTGTATACGCAAAAAAACCATAAATTTATTTTAATTGATAAGCATCCATATGCCAGAAGCTAATCCATACAGGCCTATGTCTCTGCTCAATAGGCTAAATTACTTAACAAGCAACAAGAGGGTCAACAAGTGAACAACCAGTGTAACCTACAACATCTAAGCCCAAAATTCTAAATTGAAAGGAGTTGCCCTAATCTACAGTCCAGATAAATCAGACCTAACTCTAGATTAAATGATTTTGATTACATAAAAAAAAAAACGCAACTATTAAATGATTCATGCATTATTAAATACTTTATAGTATCATTTTCACATCATTTTCACACACATAATTCAATCCAATTCCATCAACCAACGTGGATAGTCTTGCATCACCTGTCTTCAGGTCCGCGGGGGCTTCCCCTCCTTGATCGCTTATAGGGTGGAGGCGAACGCCGGGATGGCGGGGGGGGAGAATGGCGGCGGTCGCGGTAGCTAGGGCTAGGGCTGCGACGGCGCTTGAAGTCTCTATCACGGTCGTAGTAATCACCTCGGCCACCTCGGCCGCCGCGGTTGGGGTGGCGATCGAAAGCTCTGTCGTCACGGCGGTCCCTCCGACGAGGGAGAGGCGGCGGCGGGAGATCGTCGGCGGGAGGAGGAGGAGCGGAAGCAGAGGGGGATCGGTCGAGAGATTCTGGCGGCATGTTGATTACCTCTGCCATGGAAGAGAATAAGGAAAGTGGAATCTGAGAATGGAAGGTGAAAGAGGAAGAAAGAGCAAAACCCTATCAACAGAAAACAAAGAAGAAGAAGAAGAGGAGGGAGAGGATGAAGAAATGGCTGCTGTTTGGGTTTGGGTTTCAGATCTTTCTTTGTATTATTCTCATTTATGCGTTTTGTTCATGAGAAGGTGTTTTTTTCTCTTTTTTTTTTCTTTTTTCTTTTTTGGGTATTAAGAGAGTGTGAATTTTACTTCTCCGGATGGCATCCCTGTGTGGACCATCGTCGCTGCAAAGTCAATATCCGATACCACTCACAAGTCACACCTTGTATTGAATGCCCAAGCTTACAAATTTAAAGCAACGAAATGTTGCATTTTTATAAGAAGTTAAATTAGTTCTTGTCAACAAAAAAAAAAGTTAAATTAGTTATTTTGTAAATTGATATATTTAAAAAAATGTATCTTCATTTTAAAAAAAATAGATCGATTATAAGTGTATTTAAAAATGTGTTTAAAGAAATACATATATAGTGTAGCAGGTAATGGGGAAAAAAATAAAATTTTTAATTAATAGATGACTTTTTTACGGAACATAATACATTAATTTTATTTCATAACTAAATGAACAATAATACCAAGAAAAATACTAACAACACACTCTTTAACACTTATTTTTTAATACTCTTCTTTTTGTCGAAATTTATATGGGTCCTACCAAATTTATGTGGGACCCACTTGATTTAGTGTGACACATTTGAATTTCAACCAATAACAGAAAGCGTGTTAGAAAATGAATATTAGAGAGTGTGTTGCTACTTGTCAGCACTCCTTATAATATCAAGTAGTACAAAGAGAATGACACTAAAGGATAGATAATATATAAAGATGGACAAAAGTTAATTATGCAATAGTAATTATCACTTCATACTTGTTCAATAGGGAGGAGGTGACTACACAAGGGGATACTGGTTGGCTTAGAGTTCAGTGATCGAACTGATTAATGATTATACTAACTTATGCTGAAACAGATCAAGAATTAGGAGTGTATTAACCCCTCTGTCACCTATTAGTGTAGCAAAAACCTTTTTAGCTGGACTAATGGACATAATCAGATTCGGTGACCTGCCTCACAATCTGGAGAATACACTGCTAAGTCTGGCTACTATGAGGTCAGGGGGAAAGAGGCTTTTGGAGCCCTCAGTGTCTAAAGGGATTCCAAAATTGGTGTGGAAAAGAATTTAGGGAGCTTGCGTCCCCTAAAAACTCAGAATTTTTGTTTGGAAGACTTGCCATAATGTTTTCCTAGTTAAGGAGAAATTATGGAGAAGAGTGATTGTTCCACTTGAGTTTTCCTTATCTGCAAACAAGGGAATGAATCTATTGAACATGCTTTGTTGTTCTGTGAGTGGACCATGTAACACCCTAAAAATTACGTCACACTGTTTCGTCTTAAAATGTTTCCATTTCTTAACCCACAACCCATACCCTCATTAGGCACTATCTAAAACTCTGAAAACTGAATTGCTTCATCCCTTAGGGTTTGTTATTCATCTCTCTCACAGTTCTCAAAGAAATCATTCTCGCTCATTGTTTTTCGTCGAAAGAATGTCATTGCATACTCGCATTTTTTTTGCTGCTCTTTTTAATTCGTTTCCGTTCTTTAGGGTTGTGAACAAGGTAAAATTCGTGTGCCCTTAATCTTTCTTGGTTCCCTTTTACTTTTCTTGATTTACGGATGTTTTCGTCGTCATTTCTTTACCATAGTGAAGTAATCATTTAAACGAATCGTGACACTCTGTTTCTATTCTCCTTGGCATGCAAATTTAATACCAAATATGGGGGAGGATGATCATGTTATATGGAAATTTTGGGATGGAATTGAGATGGTTGGGGCCTTCCATGACCCCTATTTGTGCTTTATGTGATTTTTGGTGTACCATTGTAAGAGTAATGAATGTGTATGTGTGTCGTGATGTCATTCTTAATTGTATTTGTGGGGATTGTATGCCTTAAAATCAGTTTTGGAAGTCATTGGAAGTCATAGGAGTGATTTCTATAGCATGTGAATCGAATCACAGGCATGGGAATCGATTCATGCCGTTGGAACTTTGGAGAAGTCTCTAGGAATCGAAGTGGAGCTTTAGTGAATCGATTCACACTTCAGTTCATGAGTGTGAATTGAATGGTGCCTCTGGGAGCCAAAGCTGGGAATTGATTCATGAAGGCAAGATCTCATTTCAAGTGTGTGAATCGATTCACACTTTAACGTGAATCGATTCACACTGAGCGAATTCGCGAGTATATAAGCACAGAAGGAGTAGAACGCAGTAGCAGGTACAGAAACGGGAGAAACGCGAACTTGGGCGATTCTTGAGCGATTTTAGGGTATGGGAAACACATTCTATACACTTGGGGCTTAGGGTTTTCAATTTGTAAATTCTAGGGGTTTTGTTCATGAGGGATTGAGAGGTTCATTGTGTGATTAATCTTGGTATTGTTCATCTTGAACAATAGAGGGGATTGGGTTCACTATCTTTGTAATTTCTCATTGTAAAGACTCAAGAACATAGTAGATATGGATGACTGCTCTCTCTCGCAGATGTTGTTCAACTTTTTGGGACCGAACTGTGTCAACAATTGCGGTGTCATTTCCTCTACTCTCTATCTTTGATTTGTTTGGTTTTAATTAGGGCTTTTATTGTACATTGCTAGAATTAGGTCTTGGTTTGAATTGTTACTGGGCTGTTTAGTTATTGGTTGCCATTATTATTTGTTCCATTATCTCGTTCGAATCTCAACAGTATTCATTGTAGGAGAAATGAAATAAATTGTATAATATGTATATGCCTCGATGATACATCGTTGGAATTATGCTTGAACATAATTTGATGGTTTCATGAATGCTTGATGTGTAATTATGCAGAATTTTTATGACCTGATGATGGTTGTAATGATGGCTCTTGTTTAGGGTCATTGATGGTTCATTGCTCTTGATGAATGATGTATCACATGAATGTTTAATGGGATTTATGGCTTAAATGTGATTGATGAGTTCATAGATTATGCTTACTATGTGTTTATGCATAATTAGTTGCCATGGCGTTGAGTTGGTAATGACTTTTGCTTAGAACCACTGTTTGATTGAATTATTCCCCATGAACGATGATTAGAATAGAATAAGGGTGATGTTTGGGATTAGGCTAGAATACGTTGTTAATCTTTAAATTAGAGAATGAAAACATAAGGAATGATAATTTTCTGCATAATTTGACTAGTTTGATGATGGTTTGATAATTTAAGAATGCTTGATATTCCAATTGAAGTATGATTGAATGGTTTAGTATCACTACTTATAGGTAACAATTCTTAAGTGATCTAGGCATTGATTTTGTTAGACTTAAGCTCAAATATGAATTACGTTGCAAACGAAATGACCCAGAATCACAAAATTAACCCAAAAATGTGGCAACCCATGTATTCCACTTGTTGTGAATCGATTCCCAAGGGAGGGGAATTGATTCATGGCTCTATATTTTGCAAAGAAAAAAAAATGTTTCACTGTGAATCGATTCTCAATTCCCCGAATCAATTTGTGGCTTTCAAAAATGGTTTTTCTCCTATTTTTCTCGTCTTATAGTACCTTATAGGTGAGATTAATGTTTAGAAACCTTAGCATGCCTTTAGATACTTGGAAATTAATGGTTTTAGCCTTACTTAATGCTATTAAACTTGGGTTGCCATTAAGCGTAGTAATGAATTGTGTAACAAGATTAGATAAACCAGATAAACTATAATTGTAAGATTATTAAGTGATGGTTGGTTAGTAATGGATGTTACTAAGATTAGGAGTGATGATATTAATTATGGTGGTAACGATGGATGGGTTACCATTAATGTTGTTGTAATGAGTTAGACCCATGTTAAGGGAAACTTTACAAGATGAACGACAAAGTACTGCCTTGTTGATATGATCGTAGTTGATGATCAATGTTATTGATCATGATGGTGGATGACTAGACATTGATTCTATCGTGATGTGCATTACATGCATAATTTGTTTTTGTTGTTGGGGGAAAAGCAAACGATAAAACGCGACAGTTGAGGCCATGATGGGCGTTATCCTAGCCTTAAGGGTATGCGAGTCAGGTGTGGGGGTTCCACTAAGGCACAAACTCATGAGCCATGTGTAGTACCCTAATTTTGTCCGGCCTTTTTTTTATTTTTTTATTTTTATTTTGTTATTTATTTTTGCTTATTAAATTAGTAGTAATAATATTAAATAAATAATAATAATATTGTGGTCTCAATAAATAAAAAGAAAGAAAAAACAATGAAAAGAAATGAGTAAAGGAGAAAAAGGATGCAAATAGTAAATGAGGTGGTGCAAGTAACAATAACCCAAAGGTTCCTTATAACCCAATGGGCCGACAGCGCTAATCCCCTTCCTTTTTCCCAGCGCACCCCTTTTTTTTGCTGGCAGTGCCTCACCTCCTCTCTTTTACTTGCGTGCACTCCGCGTTCATTTTTCCTGCACCCCCAGGCTTCCTTTTAGTATAACCCTTTCAGCCCATAAAACTCCCAAACACACGGCCCAAAACGCCTCAGCCTCTTAAACCTAAAATTTTAAACCCTAAAAACACAACCTGATACCTCTTCTCCCATTCCAGCAGCGCCTCCCCTTCTCTATACCCTATCTCCTTTTCTCTCTCACCCTAATTTCTCTCCCCTAAATCTCGCCATTCCCCTTTCTTTTTCTCTACACCCTTATCTCTTATCCTTTCTCCTTTCAAACACCAAACCCTAATCCTTCCATCAACCAGCCGCAGCCATACCTACCTCCTTTTATATCTCATCTCATCTTTATCTCACCAAAATCCAAATCCTACTCTTCAAAAAGACTTCATTTTTCAGGTTTATGTTTTCAAATTCAAAGAAGTAACAGAACGAGAAAGGTTATGAGCCACCACCGAAGAAATCGGCCCAAAAGCAGAAAAGGGAGTATTTTTATTCTTGTTTATAAAATCTCTTATCTTTATCTGTTTTTGATTTTCGTATTCTGTTTTGCAGGGATAAGGAAAGTTAGATCTGAATTTGAAGGGGCTCAGAGTCAAGAATAAGGGCTATAAATACCCCATCCTTCTCAAGGCAAAAAGGGAGGGAACTGAGAGAGCGCTTCAGATCTAAGGAGAGGAGAGGGAGCAATTTCAGAGGCTGAAACCAAGAAGGAGGAGAATAGAGAGAGAAATTTATTCTAAAATACACAGTTTAGATTTATGCATTGTTTCTTATTTTTCCTTTGTATTTTTGGTGATTTGGATTACTGGAACCCCTGAAGTAAGGTTCTAAATTCCTCTGTATCTCTGAAGCTTCTATGTACTTCCTATTTTCATATATTATTTTTCTGTAAAGATCATGTCTTTGGGATTGCAATGAACTCTCCTTTTTCTCTATTGCTCTTGTTTGTTTATTTATTTATTTTTCGTTTTTTTTTATTCTAATTTGATTTTATTAAAATGTGGAAGAATTGGTTGGAGGTAATATCAAAACCGTGGCTACCCCATGATCTTCTTCATTTCCTTTCAGAAAATTCAAATTAGGGAAAGGATTCTTTTTTCTCTTAAAAGAAATGTTATTTTGCTTTATGATTAATGCGTATCTTTTCCTAAAATAAGTCAAAAAATAGATTAATTAGGCCCCTACCCATTGTTTACCAAAAATAGATTTTTTTTTTCAAAAAATATATTTTGGGCCTTGCCTCATTTTTGCAGAAATGTGATAAGAAGAGTTTTTTAGGAGTAGAAGAAATTGATATTTTTCTTAATTAAATTCATTGGTAGAATTTAGACTTATTAAATAATTACTCCTCGTTTTTTTGGAAAATAATTCTTGATAAGGCAAACAAATTTTCGTAAACAATTAAAAGTACCATTTTTATGGGCGTTTTAGGGGTGCTAATACCTTCCCTATGCGTAACCAACTCCCGAGCTCAAAATCTGGTTCAAAGACCTTTTTTTTAAATTCAAAAATATTCAAAAAATAGGTTTTCCAATATTTCCTATAAAAATAAAATATTGGTGGCGGCTCCATTTAAATTTTAGGGTGGTTGTCACACCATGGCTGGAACATATTTTCGACCAAATCTGACTACCTGACGAAAAGCTAACTAGTTAGTCAAAAAGCTAAGTATTTTAGTTTCCATTATACTAATGCAAACTTAGAATAATTCAAACAAATATTCACTGTCTACTACATACGTGCTTTTGTATACTATACTCTAATAATATAAATTACATTATTTTTTAAATTTCATTGATTTATTTGAAATCATATTAAATTCTACCTACATGCATACTCATACTAAAATCCCACCCACAAAATTTCACCCGCGCAATGCGCGAGTCATTATCTAGTAATCATAACAAGTGACCCTAATGCATATATCGATAATTTATTATGAAAATCAGTTTGAATGGTTGAACTTCGTTGAGTGAAATAGTAATTTGTATACTATATGAGTGTTTCACTAGTCGATTATCTTAGATAATAATCAATTATTGGACTTACAATAATCAATTCTTGATAACAATTGATTGTTTAATTCCTTTTAACATTAGGTTTTTTGAAGAGCATAATAACATGGCAACATGAGTGAACGACGATAGGGACTAATAATAGGTGAAATGCCTCGACAAATTTAAGGTACTTGTATGATGTTGTATGATGGTAGATAAAATCAATAAGAGTGATTCCCCCTATTCTTCATCAAAGTAAGATTTTCCTATGTAATGGGTTGAACAAGGAGTGCAATAAAATGTGATCTTTTGTCTTCCAACATCTTTTCGACTAAAGCATAATTGCTTCCATTGTCTATTATAATTTGAACAATTGTGTCGTCTCCAATCCCCTCCATAATAGAACCGAGTAATTCAAATAGCTTTTTGTCGGTCTTCACAAATTCAGAGCCCACTAATGGGCTTCATAAATATTGTCCCAACAAGAGAGTTTGCCAAGAAATTAATCAAGCATCTTTTTTTCCTATCAGTCCATGCATCTGACATATAGAATAACCATGATTGCTCCACTGCTCCTTAGTCCTTATGATATTTTCAACGTATTCCAACTCTTTAGTTATTGGTGTAACTCTAATATCGTGATAATTAGGAGCCAACAAATTTGGACCATAGGCACCAACTATTGTAAGCATATCTTGAAAGATCTTCCACTTGATAAGGCTGAAAAATGAGCTAGTCTTTGCTTCTTTGTCACGTGTCTTTCTTATGTTAACTTACGTCAATCTCTCCTTTTTTTCTGAATAGCAATTTATGACTTTCTAGAAAATAAATCTATTTACCCCTTTTTAGCAATGTTCTCTTCACACCAGCTTGACTGCGAACAAAATACAGAACTGAAACTAGGGTTTGCTCGATTTGTAACTCAACACAAACTTCAAAAGTCAGAAACAGAAATCCTGATCCAAATAACCATCCATTTCCATCAAGTAACAAAGTGTTAAAAGTGCATTTAAATAAAATTTCTTGATTTTTTTTTGTTGCCATTTTCATATAAATTGCTTATGACATACCAAAATTCTTGAACAGCATTTTAGGGTGCCTATATACATTTCACTGGTTGAAGACACATGCCAATTTTTGTTTGAACCGAGTGTCTGTAACTATCCATTCACAGGCAAATGATTATGCTTGAATGTGAATCTCAGTCAGTAGCATTTCAGTAAATGAATTGGAAAAGGATCACTCTGCTTCAAGGGCTGCAATCTCATATCTCACTTCTTCTAGATGTTCATTTATGGCCATGACAGCATCCTGGACACCTCTAATAGCTTCCTTGAGAGCATTATCATACTCAGCATCCGCTTCTGCTTCTTCAGTCCCAGAAGCTTCAGTAATCTCCTGAACATGAACGCACTCATGCTCGGTTGGCTTTGTAAATTTGCAATTCTCATGGCTCACCAGTCGTTCAGATGGGCGACCAGCTTTCTTTAACAGCTGAATTGTAGCTGTCTTTAAAGTGAAGTGATTGTCAGCAAAGACTTGAACATTTGAATGAATGACATTATATTTGAATTGCAAGAAACACGAAAGTGCAATATAAAAGAATATGGAGTTCCAAGTCATGAAGGCAATTAAGAGCAAGCAGAATAACTAATTTGATATCTGTCACCATATGATCTGTGCAAAATTTTGAAGGTTAAACAACTGCAAGCAACATCACCCGAGGAAAAACAGAAAAGTAAATATAGTTTTTCCATTCAACAAAATCATTATTATTATTATTATTATTTTTTATTTATTTTGTTTTTTTTTTACCTTGTAGCATGATTGCTTGGATATGTATCCGTTTAGAAGTAACGTGATAAGTCAAATCAGTCCCACATAGAATGCTTCCTAGATGGAACTGGAGTTCGAGAAACCCGTGAAACATAACAAAAGATGTCTAAATATTGACTAGCCTTTTCAGGGTTTTTCTTTGGGTAAAACTAGTTGGGTTTAAATATACATGTAGTAAGTTCTTGGTGGTCAGTGGCCACACTAACATAGGCTCAAGTAGATGGTGTCTGATTTTGCATCAAGACAGAAGTTTAAGTACTGAAGTTGGAGAAACTAACCTAATCCAACCGTGTGTGTAACAGAGTACATAATTTATTTTATTTTATTTTATTTTATTTTATTTTTTGTAAACCAGTGGTTTGAAGCCCGTGGTATGTCCCAAAAAAGGAAAAAAGAAAAAGAAGCCCAAATCTGGGTATATACTGGGATGAGGCAATAATTTAAGCTAATGAAGAGAGCCCTGACAGGTTGAACAACCCTGGGATCAAAGGCACATGCAGCCACATCCATGGGGGTATGAAACTTTGATACACAGGCTGAGGATTCCAACAGGATCAATTTATTACATCACTACATACTACTCAAGTCTCGAATATAAGAAACAAAAAACTCATGTTTTATGTTCCAAAATATAAACAAATAACTAATTTCACCTCATTTAATGACATCATTCCAAAAATACTATTGAACTAATTTAAGTTTTATTTTCCAATAACCTTTTTTTTAACCATGGAACAAGTTCCCATGAAGGGTAGTTTGAGGAATGCAATTAAATTTTTTATTATATAGAAAATTAAAAGAGATTAACTAATTTTCTTAAAGGGTGTGAGATAGTACTTTTTTTTGCTTATATTCGAGATGGAGGGAGCTGTGCTAGATCAGCTTGGCAATAGTCAAACACTTCAATAAATATTAACAATAGAAGAACAGCTGGAGATCCAATGGACAAAGAGTTCTCACTCAATATTCCAATAATAACAATACAACAAATTCAGAAACATAGAGGGTAGCATGTTTTAGTTTGATCATCAGCACCACCTAGAGAGAATATACAAAAAAATACAGTACAAGAACTCAAGAAGGTAAATTCATACCAAATGAATATAACCACACCCAAAAAAAAAAAAAAAAAAGCATACCAAATGAACATGAGTTTCATGCATCAATACAAACACCAATGTTTGTTTTTAGTAGAAGAACTGTTTTTAAACTAACTAACACAGGGACATACCAGATGCAGTTTCTGCTTTTCCTGATCTTGAACAGCTCTAAGGAGCTGTGCTAGATCAACTCGGCAATAGTCAGGGCTCCGAAACAATGACTCCATTTCAAGGACCTATGCTAAATCAGAAAAGAAAAGAAAAAGTTAAATAAATGCAGTAAAGTTAAACAAAACAATTTTTTAAAAATAATGTTGGGATCATGCGTCACACTTTTTTTGAGCAATCATTAAACTCTACTGTGATTTCACTGCAAAGCTGCTGGTAAGCCAACTCCCCTCCAGAAGTCATGTAGTCAGAAAATCCACTGCCACGTTAGACATCAAATTCCAATGTCATTAAGAAATATTAGGAAAGCAACATTGAAGATTCATGGAGAAGTAACTTTGAAACACACTATCAGAGATCCAATGGCCCTACTGCTACACTATGGTATGAATTTTCATAAGAGAAAAAGGTGCATAGTAGCATCACTCCCTAAGATTGGATTTAACTTACAAGTACAAAAAAATAAAAAATCTTAAAACAATGACTAACTAAGACCTAGGAGTTTTATTTATAGTTTTGGACTTTAATTACATATTACGGAATCCTTTTCTATAACAATTAGCAAAAAATAAAAACAAAAAACTTTGCCTATATTTTCATTTTCAATTTTGTTTTTTTTGTTTTTTTGTTTTTTTTAACCTCGACCTCAAACACGAACCCTTAAAGGATCACTATCACTAACGTTGATGGAATCATAGATTCCAGATCAAAAAAACTCGCAGAAAAGAGATATAATAATAATAATGATCGTAAAGTAAAAAAAAAAAAATCAAGTTGGTATTTCATGTAATTTTGCGGAATCCAAACAAAACCTTGCAGTCGAACGAACTAACTAACTAACTAACCCTTTGAGCTTGGAATATGCTTGGGCTCTGCGTTGCTGAATATCGAGAAAACCGCGAAGCAAACCAACGATTTTGGTTGGATCAACTTCCATCGAGTCCTTTATCGAAACCTTCTTCCCAAAATCCAAATCTTCTTCCATCGCTCCTTTTGTTTTTGTTTTTGGTTTTTTTTTTTTTGCCTTTTCTTTCACTCGCCTTGTTTGTTTTATTTCTCGCAACGACCGTTTTAAGAGACACAGCTAGTGTCGTTTTACTTTGAAGTAAACGACTTGTTTTGTTAATGGCTAAAATCCACATTTGTTCCCTTAATTTATTTATTAGGTTTAATTTGGTCCCTTGACTTTTTTCCGTCCAAATAAGTCTTTTAACTTTTTTTAATTGGGTCAAATTGGTCTTTTCTATGACTTCCGTTAATCCCCTTCTGGTGTGGCACTGGCGTGTTTAAATGAGGATGACGTGGTGCCTATATAGAGCTGGCGTGGCAAATGACTAAATAATTTAACATTATTTGAAAAATAAAAAAAGAAACAAAAAAAAAAAGGATCAAAAGAGAGAACGAGCATCAGAGGGAAAAATAAGTGCCACCGCGCCGTTGTCCACCGTTTGACATCCTGATTTTCAAAACAGTATTAGAAAATAATTAGATCAGTAATTAAATGATAAATGAGAGTTAAAAACCCTAATTAACGATGAAATAGGCTTGAAAAAGACTTAGAAACCCCTGGAAAAGCATGGAATACACTAGAATCTTCTAAAAGAACGAAAACAGAATTTTTCTTCATAAGGATCGTTGCGACGCGACGGAGAATACGAAAGAAACCATCGCGACGCGATCTAAGTCAGTGGATCAGAGCGTGAGATTGCTAACACGTGTCCCTCATCGCGATGGCCTTTGTGCCTGAACATCATCACGACGTGATGGACCCAAAATGGTTATAAATACCACCCTTCACCCTCCATTCTCCTCACCTTCTTCCAAGGCATTCTTGGGAGCGCGTGGGGGAGATTCTAGAGGCACAACGAGACGCGGGAACGGGACATGAGCAACAGTGGTCTTCTAAGCCAGGTGAGGGGGAAGATACCTTAATCACTAGGGAAAATAGGTAGTAGAGTAGTACTGTTAGCATGCGTAGGGGACCTCAACCCTACTAGGGGTTGATAACAACAGCACCTCAGGAGAGGGGCTGTGACATGTGATAACTGAAGACAGTTGTCAGAGGTCTATCGACCATATGAATGATCTATTGAAGTCTACGGATGGATGCTGATTGTTGAAATGTTTTGATATGATTGCTTTATGATTGTGTGACTGCTGATGTGCTGATTGACAACATGTCAGTAGTAGGTCGCCTGAGCAACACTACGGTTGATCCTTATGTTGATTAAGGATGGTTGATAATCTGATTAACATGTTGATATTTATGTACTGGCTGTATATGATATATGTGAGTCTGATGTATGAGTTAAGGGTGTCGCTCTCTAGTTAGAGGTTTGCGAATCCCTAGACGGTAATAGCACATGTTTCCGTCGATACTCTGATTGTTAGTGGTGATAGCCGGGTTGGTGTACCCGAGGCTAGGGTACCTGAGGTATTGACGGGATGATAATGAGATCAATCAATGCCTTGAGGGTATGGACTCGGCCAAGACCTTGAGGGTATGGACTCGGTCTTTCCGACGAGGCTCTCCATGTCCGTGGTACCAAAGGTACAGAGTAGTTTAGAGATAGTCGGTGGCCTTGAGGGCATGGACTCGGTCATCAGGACGAGTCTCCAGGACTCCATGTCTATCGAGTGATCAATCTTGGCCATTCCTGATACGGGGGATGTCATCCGAGTGCACGGGATGGTGCCTTACCCCGATAGTTGGATATGGTGATTCCCGGTATGGGGGATTACATATCCAGTGATCGAAGAGGGTAGCATATCAGGATATGTTCTTGAGACAACCAACTTATGTTTTATTCCTATGCCCTACGACTAGTGATCGGTCTAGGGAGGAGGGCGTGAATGGCCCGCAATAATCAGCGATGATCTGGGTCAGTAGGGCTGGTAATGAGCCTGAACTCTGGGACGGTAGGGCTGGTAATTGAGCCTGAAATGTACAGTGGTCTGGGTCAGTAGGGCCAATAATGGGCCTGAAAGGTCGGTGTTATGTGTCAGCCTGTGGTAGTAGAGTATGATATGGTCTATGACCGTGTGGTCAGGCTTGTCAGTATGTCGTATCAGTGTGGTATGATCTGTGACCGTGTGCTTAAGGTCCGAGCGTGGTAACAGTCATGTTGATAGGTTGTGATGTCCATGATGATGATTGCTATGTTTGTGCTGATATGGTTGTGTTGTGCATGATGACAGTATCTCTGCTATGCTGTTTTCCTGTGTGTTAGTGATTGGTGAGTGTCTTACCCCTTTGTTTTTCTTGTGTGTTTCTATTATATGATGATAAATAACAGATAGACAAGAAAATCAAGTACTTAGAGCCTGGGAAGAAGTATTGCATCACGACCAATGTGTCCTATTGCGTACTCTAATATTGAATTGAAATGTGTTGCTGCTGAATCAGGATAAAGTGATGCCCTGTCTCAGCGGGGTGTTACATTGGTGGTATCAGAGCAGTTCGGTTCTAACCAGACTGTGGGAAGGGTCGAGTCACTGGCTGTATCTAGAGTCAAAGTTGTCTCCACATTGGATGACAACTGAGTTAGGGTTGGGTAGAGAGTTTGACACTAGGAATCCTGTCCTAGAAGAATAACATCCTTTGAATTTTAAAATTCTTTAAAGAGAGTAGTAATGTGACATCATGATTTTCAAAACAATATTAGAAAAATAATTAGATCAGTAATTAAATGATAAATGGGGGTTAGAAACCCTAATTAAGGATGAAATAGGCTTGAAAAAGACTTAGAAACCCCTGGAAAAGCATGAAATATGCTAGAATCTTCTAGAATGACGAAAATGGAATTTTTCTCCTTAAGGACCATCGCGACGGGACGGAGAATACGAAAGAAACCGTTGCACACGATCTAAGTCAGTGGATCAGAGCGTGGAATTGCTGACACGTGTCCCTCATCGCGACGCGATGGCCTTTGTGCCTGAACACCATCGCGACGCGATGGACCCAAAATGGTTATAAATACCACCCTTCACCCTCCATTCTCCTCCCCTTCATCCAAGGCATTCTTGGGAGCGCGTGGGGGAGATTCTGGAGGCACAATGGGACGCGGGGACGGGACACGAGCAGCAGCGGTCTTCTAAGCCAGGTGAGGGGGAAGATACCTTAATCACTAGGGAAAATAGGCAGTAGAGTAGTACTGTTAACATGGACCTCAACCCTAATAGGGGTTGATAACAGCAGCACCTCAGGAGAGGGATTGTGACTTGTGATAACTGAGGACAGTTGTCAGAGGTCTATCAACCATATGAATGATCTATTGAAGTCTATGGATGGATGCTGATTGTTGAAATGTTTTGATATGATTGCTTTATGATTGTGTGACTGCTGATGTGCTGATTGACAACATGTCAGTAGTAGGTCGCCTGAGCAACACTAGGGTTGATCCTTATATTGATTAAGGATGGCTGATAATCTGACTAACATACTGATATTTATGTACTGGCTGTATATGATATATGTGAGTCCGATGTATGAGTTAAGGGTGCCGCTCTCTAGTTAGAGGTTTGGAATCCCTATACGGTAATAACACATGTTTCCGTTGATGCTCTGATTATTAGTGGTGATAGTTGGGCTAGTGCATGTACCCGAGGCTGGGGTACCTGAGGTATTGACGGGATGGTAATGAGAATAGTCGATGGCCTTGAGGGTATGGACTCAGCCACGACCTTGAGGGCATGGACTCGGTCTTTTCGACAAGGCTCTCCATGTCCGTGGTATCAAAGGTACAGAGTAGTTTGGAGATAGTCGGTGGCCTTGAAGGTATGGACTCGGTCATCCGGACGAGTTTCCAGGACTCCACATCTGTCGAGTGGACAATCTTGGCCATTCCCGGTATAGGGGATGCCATCCGAGTGCACGGGACGGTGTCTTACCCCGGTAGTTAGATATGGTGATTCCCGGTATGGGGGATTACGTATCCGGTGATTGGAGATGGTAGCATATCAGGATATGTTCCCGGGACAACCAACTTATGTTTCATTCCTATGCCCTGAGACTGGTGATCGGTCTAGGGAGGAGGGTGTGAATGGCCCGCAATAATCAGCGATGATCTGGGTCAGTAGGGCTGATAATGAGCCTGAAATCTCTGAGACAGTAGGGCTGGTAATGGAGCTTGAAATGTTCAGTGGTCTGGGTCAGTAGGGCCAATAATGGGCCTAAAATACCGGTGTTATGTGTCAGCCTGTGATAGCAGAGTATGATGTGGTCTATGATCGTGTGGTCAAGCTTGTCAGTATGTCGTATTAGTGTGGTATGATCTGTGACCAAGTGCTTTGGGCGTGATAACAGTCATGTTGATAGGTTGCGATGTCCATGATGATGATTGCTATGTTTGTGCTGATATGGTTGTGTTGTGCATGATGACAGTATCTCTGCTATGTTGTTTTCCTGTGTGTTAGTGATTGGTGAGTATCTTACCCCCTTTGTTTTTCTTGTGTGTTTCTATTATATGTTGATAAATAACAGATGGAGAAGAAAATCAAGTACTTAGAGCCTGGGAAGCAGTGTTACATCACGGCCAGTGTGTCCTGTTGCATACTTTGATATTGAATTAGAATGTGTTGTTGCTGAATCAGGATAAAGTGATGTCATGTATCGGCGAGGTGTTACACACCGCGCCGTCGTCACAGACCTCCAGAACAAGCGCCGCGACACTGCCTCCTTCTTCCTTCTCCTCTGCATGACCTCTCTTTCTTCCCTGCCTCTTTTTTCTTCTTCTTCTTCTTCTTCTTCTTCTTCTTCTTCTTCTTCTTCTTTTTGAACGTGAACACAAGAAGGGGGGTTGAATTGTGTTAAATATCATTTTGCAATCAATGCGTAAAAACTTCAAAATAAGTTGTTCAAATCTGTTTTGTATATCGGATGCAGAGAATTAAACAGGACCGGATGCAGAAATTTAACCAGTTTATAAAAACTTGTTTTACTGAGCAAGGTAAAGATAAATAATGTAAAGCAGTAAAGGATGAGACTCAGAGATTTATACTAGTTCACCACCAACTGGTAGCTACGTCCAGTCCCTTCGTTCCTGAAGGATTTTCCACTATAATCAACTGATTACAATTTCCTCAAGAGTATTCTTCTGTCACAAACTTGACAATACTCTCAACTTCTCAAAACGACTCAGTACAGTCGAGCCTTTGAGGAACAGAGCCTAAACTAGGCCAAATACAATTTTACAAAAGAGATTATGATTTTGATAACAAAACTCTCACAGAGAGGATGAAAATATTAAGCTCAAAAATAGAATAGCTTTCTAAAAGAAAGAATAAGACGCTGAGTTCAGTTCAATGTAGACCAGAAACTTGGCACGAAGCTTGATTGCACACTTGAGTAATATTGCTTTCACAATGAAGTTTCTTTACGTTTCTCTCACTCTTCTTCAATGAATACCTTGGGGTATTTATAGGAGTCTTCAAGGGTATTACCGTTGCACTAAAAATATCTCCTTGCTATTAAGTGAGGTAATTTGAAATGCAGTCCTTTTCATTCTTTCCAGAGAATATCAGAATAGTACACATTACCGTTTTCGTACTATCTGCAATTTGCAATTGCCTTGTACGATTATTGTCTTATGCTAAAGGTGTCACATTTGCTTCCTCGTACATCAAAATGAGCGCACAAAATCAAATTCGAATTAGTTCGAGCAGCCGAGGTCGAGAGCAAAAACGTGATCACCATGTGCTTCATTAAAGAGATCAGACGCTCGCTCAGAACAGAGGACGGACGGTCGTAGCAATTGAGTGTTCCACGTGTCAAGAAGTTGTACTCTTTGGGCGCTTCTTTGTTAGCAAGGCAATGAAGTGAGTTCGGATGCTGACACTAGTGGATTGTATTCAATTCTTTTGTATATTTCTTCTTCTTCCTTGAGTGATTTGTACATATATAAATGAAGCTTTTGATACCTGTACACTCAAAGATATGTCAGAAAATAAATTGTTCTCTTGAGAAATATTTTGTTATCATCAAAATCAATGAGGGTCTAAACTTCTCAATCGTTTAGGTTCCAACAATCTCCCCCTTTTTGATGATGACAAATATCTAAGGTTGATGAACAATTTTGGTTTCAAAATGACATCAAAGGCCTCCCCCTGAATTTAACAATTTTGATATATAAGACAATTCTAGTATTAAGGCGATAGTTGATAAACAAATTCAATTAAGTGATCGCAAAAATACGTAGATGTATCAGAGCATATTTTTAACAAATTGAGATCGGATGCTGATTTTCATTTATCAAAAAAAAATGATTTTCATTTTATGAAATTTATTTCATTGTACCAAAATTTATTGATCATTATTAGAGCACTGGATCAATGAATATTAGCGCATTAATAAATAACCACACAAATGCTATGTATGAAATGCTATGCATGATACTTCAGTTCCGGAGTGTGAACATCGGATGGTGAATTGTTAATCAGACTCTCACGTGTTCATCAGACCTTTCTTTATGATACTTCAGTTCTGGAGTGTGAACATCGGACGGTGAATTGTTAATCAGACTCTCACGTGTTCATCAGACCTTTCTTTTACTCCCCCTTTTGTCATCAGACAAAAAGAGTGTAAAACACATCATAGTCAAAATAAGACTTAGAAAAATTTGAATGTAAGTCAGATGTAGGTATATATAAACAGATAATCAGAGCAAAATTAATGTATATATATAAGTGTACCAACAAAACAAAAAAAAATTTATATCACACAAAGATAAATAAATTCAAGGGTTTGGAAGAGGTGGTGGAGGGATGTTGAGACGTTCATATAGTAATTTCATAGCAGTTTCCAGCTGAGTGACTTTCATGTTTGTGGCCTTCATTTCTTCAAACTCTGCTTTGGGAATAGTGACCATCTCAACTGCAGGAGTAGAAGTAGAAGGTCCAGCTTCTGGTACTATTGCAAGTTTCATCTTCTGATGCTCTGCTAGCACCCAGTTGGATAGCGTCAGTCTCAATTCCATCTTCCGTTGAGCTCTTAGAAAGAATGCATCATTTGGTATAAACCATTTGATGAGATTTCCAAGTTTTCTGAGCTCAGATTCTGCTTGAATTTTCCTTTTATACTTCACATCTTCTGGATACAGTAAATCCATGAAGATAATTTCTCTGTGCAGAACTACATCAGCAGTGAAAGCATCAAACCTATTTCCAGCTTCTTCTCCCCATATTCTTCTGATAAAGACACTCAATGCTTCAAAAGTGAAACAGAGTGCTTTATTTTCTGCCAGGTATACTCTTCGCAGATTTTCCCTGTCATCTTCTTCTGGACGAACAACAGCACCAACACCAAAGTATTTTTCCCTTTCCTCTGTGTTGATGGAGTCAGTTAGCTTCCTTACAATGCCGTCTTTGATCATCATAATGGAGAGAAGAACTCCATAAGGGATTATCTTGACAATATTCTTCTTGTCGACACTCCTTCTTGAGAAGACAAGGGCATTTATCAGATTGTTGATAATCAACCTTGGCAGATTGATTTTCTTCCCATCCATGTAGTTCCTCATAATGAACTTTTGCTCGTAGTTCACTATGTCGCTTGATCCAGCCTTCAGAATCACGCTCTTGGTGATGATTTTGTGCGATGCGGTAGTGGCTTTTCAAGTCTTTGGCCGTGGGAGTGATGTTCTTCTTCTTCAGTTCACGGTAGTTCTCAAACAGGGCTTCGTTGACGTTTTCAAGTCCTCTGTAAGCATCGGCCCGATTTGAATGGTAGCGATTCCTTCACACGAACACTTGATCGTGCGAGTAGTAGAGTTGATGGTGAAGCGTAGTTTGAAGCCTCGATGTGACCTTCTATGACTTCCCGAAAGTAAATACGCATTCCCCGTAACTCCTTAATAAGCGTAGCTCAAGATCGTCAACTGGTTCCCGGATGAAATAGTTTTTCTAGCCCGATTTCTCAAGACCTTCTTCAAAATCAAACCGTCTGACTTGAAGTTCTCAAAATCAACCTTGGTTCTCATTCGAAGTTTTGCCTCGGAGAAGGCGTCAAAGGCAGATGTATTGTCCAACCTTTACGTCGGCCATTGTAGCGATTGAAGAGAAGGTGATGGAGGTTTTAGGGTTCTAAAACACACACACAGAGAGAGAGAGCGAGAGAAAGAGAGCGGTTTCTGCGAAACGCAGAGTGAAGTGATGGAGCGAAAAATGTGAAGTAGTGGGAAAGTTGATAGAAAATGGTACAGTCCTTTTTCAAAAAAAATTGCTTCGTATTTCCACATAAAAATTAAATTAAAAAGAAAAGAAAATAAAGATTCGTCTTTTCATTAAATGCAGACGCCAAAAGAAAAGTAAGATCAAGAAAAAGATTTTATCGAAAGACATAAATAATTATGACTCAGTAGATGTGATGAGACGCTTAAGTCCTTAACACGTGTGACACGTGTGGGTGTGCTTTCGGACGACGCATAGCGATTCACCAGACAATGAGTTATGATGCATATGACAAATAAGATGCTTATTCATATACATGCTTATGTCTTACCAGATGCTGAGCTTTTGTATTTTATCTGAAGTTGAGATTAATCATTCTTCTATAAGATGAAAATTTAAATTTCTTCTTATAAAATTGAATCTATCTTCATTGAGGGTTTTGTAAATATGTCAGCCCACTGATGATCAGTGTCTACAAATTTTATTTCTAGAATACCCTTCTGAACATAGTCTCTTATGAAGTGATGCTTAATCTCAATGTGCTTAGCTCGTGAATGCAATATGGGATTTTTAGTAAGGCAGATTGCGTAAGTATTGTCACGAGAAGATAGGAATGTTACTCTCTTTTATCGGATAGTCTTCAAGTTGATATTTCATCCACGAAGTTGAGAGTCTGCAACTTCTTCTTTGAAATATACTCGACTTTCTTTGTTGAGAGTGCAATCGTGCTTTGCCTTTTGCTTGACCAAGATACAAGATTTGCTCCAAAGAATTGTGACTTCCACTTGTGCTTTTTCTTTCAATTCGGTCTCCAAAGAAAGTCGGCATCACGAAACCTACTAACTTGTAATCTTTTGATTTCTTATAAAGCAAACCAAGATTAGTAGATCCTTGCAAATATCTAAAGATTCTTTTAACAGCACTCAAGTGTGATTCTCTAGGATCTGATTGAAACCTAGCACATAGACAGACGCTGAACATAATATCAGATCTTGAAGCTGTAAGATAAAGTAGAGATCCAATCATACCTCTGTACATCTTCTGATCTACCTTTTTACCAGTTTCATCTTTACCAAGAATACATGTGGGATGCATAGGAGTACACATAGGTTTGCAATCCACCACTTTGAATTTCTTTAGCAATTCCTTGATATATTTGCTTTGATGTATATATATACCATCATTGCATTGTTTGATTTGAATTCCAAGGAAAAATTTCAGTTCACCCATCATGCTCATCTCAAATTCAGCCTATATTAGCTTAGAAAATTCTTTGCAAAGGCTTTCATTAGTAGCTCCAAAAATAATGTCATCAACATATATTTGAACAATTATAAAGTGCTTGTTTGATGTTTTTCTAAAAAGAGTAGTGTCTACTAGACCTCTGAAAAATCCATTTTTCATCAAAAATGTACTAAGTCTTTCATACCAAGCTCTGGGAGCTTGCTTAAGACCATAAAGGGCCTTTTTGAGTTTGAAGACATGTTCTGGAAATTCAATGTCTTCGAATCCAGGAGGTTGTTTTACAAAGACTTCCTCAGTTATAAAACCATTCAAGAAAGCACTTTTTACATCCATTTGATAAAGAATTATATCATGATGTGCAGCAAAAGAAAGCAAAATGTGTATAGCTTCTAACCTTGCAACAGGTGCAAATGTTTCTGTAAAATCAATACCTTCTTCCTGTGAGTACCCTTGAGCAACTAATCTTGCCTTGTTTCTCACAACCTTTCCATCTTCATCAAGCTTGTTTCTAAATACCCATTTAGTGCCAATAGCTTGCTTATCTTCTGGTAAGGTAACCGGCTTCCATACATCGTTTCTTTGGAACTGATTCAACTCTTCTTGCATGGCCAGAATCCAGCCTTCATCTTTCAATGCTTGATCAATCGTTTTAGGTTCCATTTATGAGAGTAGTGCCATATCTGCATGCTCTTTAAAAGAGGATCTGATTCTTACTTTATCTCCAGGTTTTCCTATGATCTGATCTTTAGGATGATTGGCTTTGTATTTCTAGCTCTTTCTGAATTCAGCTTCTGAAGATTCTTGTGTCTGGTCACCACCGGACGATGAAGATGTAGGTTCACTATTTGTAGTATTACCTATATTTAATTCTGAAAACAATTCATCTAGCTCTGACATGGTTGTGTCAGGCTTCTTGTAATCAAATTTGACATGAATGGATTCTTCCACTGTCATAGTTTCTTTATTGTATATTCTAAAAGCTTTAGATCTTTCAGAATATCCCAAAAAGATTCCTTTGTCAGCTTTTGAATCCAACTTACCAAGTTGATCCTTAGTATTTAAAATGTAACACGTGCAACCAAATGAATGAAAATATGATATGTTTGGTTTCCTTCCTTTTCACAGTTCATATAGAGTCTTCTTCAAAATAGATCTTATAGAAATTCTATTTTGAATGTAACAAGCTGTGTTCTTTATCGCTTAAAAATGTTTTGCAATATTAGCCTCATTGATCATGGTCCTGGCCATTTCTTGGAGGGACCTATTTTTCCTTTCTACAACACCATTTTGTTGAGGTGTTCTAGGAGAGGAGAAATTGTGGGAGATGCCGTTATCATTGCAAAATTTTTGAAAGCTTTCATTTTCAAATTCTCCCCCATGATCACTTCTAATAGAAGATATGCAAATTCCTTTTTCATTTTGAACTGTTTTGTAGAATACAGTAAATACCTTGAATGCCTCATCTTTGTGAGCAAGGAATCTAACCCATGTCCATCTAGTGAAATCATCAACAATGACTAACCCATATTTCTTTCCAGTTAAAGAGGCTGTCCTTGTTGGACCAAAAAGATCATTATGTAAAAGCTCAAGTGGTCTAGAGGTTGAAACAATATTTTTTGAATGAAAAGAAGTTTTAACTTGTTTTCCTCTTTGACATGCCTCACAGAGAGCATCAGATTGATACTTGAGATTTGGTAAGCCTCTGACAAGACTGTGCTTGTTTAGTTTTGAGATTAATCTCAAATTGGCATGACCCAATCTCTTGTGCCAAATCCATTGTTCTTCGTCAACAGACATGAGACACTTGACATCTTGTTTTGCAAGTTCAGAGAGATCAATTTTGTAAATATTTTGTTTCCTCTTAGCAGTAAAGAAAGTAGAGCCGTCTTTCTTGCTTTTTACTAGACATCCAGTTTCTGTAAAGATGACTTCATAACCATTGTCACATAATTGACTTATGCTCAATAGTTATGTTTAAGTCCTTCAACATATAGTACATTATCAATAGAGGGAAGAGAGCCTTTACCAATGCGACCAATTCCAACTATTTTACCTTTATGGTTTCCTCCGAAACCAACGAATCCAGCTTCTTTAGGCCTTAGTTCTTGGAACATATGTTTTTCTCCCGTCATGTGTCGCGAGCATCCACTGTCTAAGTACCAAGATAGGTGTGTTGACTTTGTTGCTAAGCATGTCTGCAACATAGACTATTTTATCTTTAGGTACCCATATCTTTTTGGGTCCTTTCTTGTTAGTTTTTGAAGGAGGCTTATCCTTCACAGTATTAAAAACAGTACATGCACTTTTCAAATGACCAGGTTTATTGCAGTAAGTACAGTGCAAGCATTTAATATGATTATTGGATTTATCAGATGTTGAATCATTTTCTAAAAGAGGTTCATCTAATATATAACCAAGACCATGAGTTGTCGTTTTACTGACACCCCAAATCATTGAAGCTTGCTTGCTACGAGTTACACTCTCTGCAAGAAACTTTTGAAAAGCATACTCATAATCATTTGATTGGCATTTAGGATTGCCTGTAACTTTAGAGCTTTCAGTTTGAGAGCTCTCAGCTTCTGGTTGCTTGTTAGCGATCAGACGCTGGTTATCCATCAGAAGTTGATTTTCAGTTTTCAGCTTCTGATTTTCTTTGTTGAGTACAGATTTTTCTTGGTTTAAAGCTTGAAAGTCTTGTGATAATTTTGAAAATTTCTTTTTCAAATTCTTATACTCAACAGAGAGAGTGGCAGAGTCTTTAAGAAGATCATCAAATGCAAGTTGAAGTTCAGAGTAGGAATCATATACTATTACCTCTTCAACTTCTTCTTCTGAATCAAGGTCGATTAATACGCCATGAGAACGAGATTTGCTTCTACTTCATTATCTTCCTCAGATGAGGATGAATCTAGATCTTCCCATGTAGCCATGAGACTCTTCTTCTTTTTTCTTGAAAGAACTTCTTGTGGACTTCTCCTTAAGATTAGGACATTCGGACTTGAAATGTCCAGGCTTTTTACATTCATAGCAAATGACTTGAGCCTTGTCCTTGCTCTCTTTCTTGTCCTTAGTATCTTTCTTTTGAAACTTCATTCTGAAGTTTCTTTTCTTCCACATTCTTTGTATCTTTCTGGATATAAATGCGAGCTCATCTTCTGATGTGTCAACATCTCCTACAAGCTTCATCTTGATTCTTCTTCTTGACTTGAAGGGCTTTGGAAGAACTGACTTTATGTTGAGAGACTTTTAAGGCAATAGATTTGCTCTTTTTGACCGGTTCTTCTTCATTTAGCTCAAGTTCATGAGCTTTCAACGAACTCATAAGATCTTCAAGTCGTAAGACATTTAGATCTTTTGCTTCCTGAATAGCAGTGACCTTGGGTCTCCACTGCTTAGTCAAGCTTCTTAAGATCTTTCTAATATGGTCAGGTGTAGTGTAACTTTTTCCAAGGGCTTGTAACCCATGAACAAGTGTTTGAAATCTTCCAAACATAGTTTCAATGTTTTCACCATCTTCCATTTTGAATAACTCATATTGGCGAACCAACATGCTATCTTTGGTTTCTCTTACTTGGGCAGAGCCTTCGTAAGATAAAACAAGTGAGTCCCAGATTTCTTTGGCAGTATCAAATTTGCCGCATTTATCATATTCTTTTTCTGTCATAACACAAATAAGAATGAATCTAGCCTTTTGATTGATTTGATATCTCTTTTTCTGTTCATCATTCCAATCTTCTCTGGCTATCGCAACACCACGAGGATTAGTGGGAGGAATGTAACCACTTTGAACTATATCCTGACTTCAAGTTGTTGTGTCTCAAAGAAAGCTTTTATCTTATCTTTCCAGTAATCAAATTTTTCTCCATCGAATAGAGGAGGACGGTTCATATGACCACCTTCAGTAGACATGTTCACAGTATAGGATCTTTTCTCTTAACACTGTTAAGTGCTCAACCAAGAGGCCGAGCTCTGGTACCAATTGAACGTGAACACAAGAAGGGGGTTGAATTGTGTTAACAAACTTTTTGCAATCAATGCGTAAAAACTTCAAAATAAGTTGTTCAAATCTGTTTTGTATATCGGATGCAGAGAATTAAACAGGACCGGATGCAGAAATTTAACCAGTTTATAGAAACTTGTTTTACTGAGCAAGGTAAAGATAAATAATGTAAAGCAGTAAAGGATGAGACTCAGAGATTTATACTAGTTCACCACCAACTGGTAGCTACGTCTAGTCCGCCGTTCTGAAGGATTTTCCACTATAATCAACTGATTACAATTTCCTCAAGAGTATTCTTCTGTCACAAACTTGACAATACTCTCAACTTCTCAAAACGACTCAGTACAATCGAGCCTTTGATGAACAGAGCCTAAACTAGGCCAAATACAGTTTTTCAAAAGAGATTATGATTTTGATAACAAAACTCTCACAGAGAGGATGAAAATATTAAGCTCAAAAACAGAATAGCTTTCTAAAAGAAAGAATAAGACGCTGAGTTCAGTTCAATGTAGACCAGAAACTTGGCACGAAGCTTGATTGCACACTTGAGTAATATTGCTTTCACAATGAAGTTTCTTTACGTTTCTCTCACTCTTCTTCAATGAATACCTTGGGGTATTTATAGGAGTCTTCAAGGGTATTACCGTTGCAGTAAAAATATCTCCTTGCTATTAAGTGAGGTAATTTGAAATGTAGTCATTTTCATTCTTTCCAGAGAATATCAGAATAGTACACATTACCGTTTTAAATCTTATACGCAATTTGCAATTGCCTTGACGATTATTGTCTTATGCTAAAGGTGTCACATTTGCTTCCTCGTACATCAAAATGGCGCACAAAATCAAATTCAATTAGTTCGAGAATAGTCCGGTGAAAGCAAAAGCGTGATCACCACGTGCTTCATTAAAGAGATCAGGCCTTCGCTCGAGCGAGAGGGCGGGCCTTCGTAGCAATTGAGTGTTCCACGTGTCAAGAAGTTGTACTCTTTGGGCGCTTAACATTAGCAAGACGCTGAAGTGAGTTCGGATGCTGACACTAGTGGATTGTATTCAATTCTTTTGTATATTTCTTCTTCTTCCTTGAGTGATTTGTACATATATAAATGAAGCTTTTGATACCTGTACACTCAAAGATATGTCAGAAAATAAATTGTTCTCTTGAGAAATATTTTGTTATCATCAAAATCAATGAGGGTCTAAACTTCTCAATCGTTTAGGTTCCAACACTTTTTTTCTTTCTTTCTCCTTCTGGTGCGATGACAACCCCCCCTTTTTATTCTGTTTTTTTAAACAAAACTTACAACTTTCTCCTTCCGCGCGAGCTGGCGAAGAAGCAGGAAGAAGAAGGTTTCGGAGAAGAGGTTGGCGGTGTTTCCGACGGGCATGGTTTCTGGGATTGAGCCTTCTCGAAGATTGTGGATGACGGGAGCATGATGAAGACGCATGGTGCAGAAATTACAGCTTTGGTGAACCAGAATTAGGGAAGAGGAAGAAGAAGGAAGAAGAAGATTGGGGATGAATTTCAAATCCCTAACCCTAGATGAAGAATTGGGGAAGAAGAAGGAAGAAGACACCTCTACATTCCACGTCAGACACCTCTGCATTCCAACGTGTTTTTGTTAACGCTGTTACTCTCAATTCTAACAGAAAGGACCAATTTGGCCCAATTAAAAAAGTTAAAGGACTTATTTGGACGAAAAAAAAAGTTAAAGGACTAAATTGAACCTAATAAATAAGTTAAGGGACCAAATGTGAATTTTAGCCTTTGTTAATCGTCTAGATCACTTTGACATACCGTTTTATCATGCTTTTTTTTTAGACCAGATACCGTTTTATCAAAGATTATGGATGACGGGAGCATGATGAAGACACATGGTGCAGAAATTACAGCTTTGGTGAACCAGAATTAGGGAAGAGGAAGAAGAAGGAAGAAGAAGATTGGGGATGAATTTCAAATCCCTAACCCTAGATGAAGAATTGGGGAAGAAGAAGGAAGAAGACACCTCTACATTCCACGTCAGACACCTCTGCATTCCAACGTGTTTTTGTTAATGCTGTTACTCTCAATTCTAACGGAAAGGACCAATTTGGCCCAATTAAAAAGTTAAAGGACTTATTTGGACAAAAAAAAGTTAAGGGACTAAATTGAACCTAATAAATAAGTTAAGAGACCAAATGTGGATTTTAGCCTTTGTTAATCGTCTAGATCACTTTGACATACCGTTTTATCATGCTTTTTTTTAGACCAGATACCGTTTTATCCAAGGTAATTAAAATCGGATCGGGTATTGAACCGGAGTAGGCAAGGGTTCAGGGTTTTGGGTCGGACTGTGGTCGAACCCGAAACTAATAAAATACTATTATATATATATATATATTTAAAAAATATATAATATATATACATAACATTTCAATTTATACACAAAATAACATGTAGTCTAGTGGTAAGATGGCTTGATGTGGTCTTGAAGACTGGGGTTCAAGTTTTGTTGAGACCAAAATCGATTTTTTTTTAATAAAAGCAATTAAAAAATTTCAAAAAAAATGAAAAAAACGGTTCGACCTCGGATCGGTCCAATTTTAATAACCATGGTTTTATCACGCTTTCATGAGATGATAATTCCGATGTAATGAAAAAATCATGCCTTAATCACAAATTTTCCTCCCTAATCATGACCATTGGATTATGTGCCATTTTAGTCTTTCAATTTTTTTTTAATCTAATCAAGTCAATTTTTTAATCTAATCCTCTCTAGTAGATAATATATGGTAGTATTGTCAATTTTTTTTATATCAGCAATGCTATATCTCGCGAAGGAATTAGCTCACGAATGACGCGAAAACATGGTCATATGACTTCGCGATGCTTCGCGAAAACCGTTTCTCAGGGATGAACAATATTTTCCTTTTTCTATATACCCAGCACCCTTAAAGTATCTTTTTTATTAAAGGAAATTGCTATTTCGCTTGAACCATAAGTGCACGAATTTACGTGATTGGTCACTTTCTCACTTACCTGTCAGTGTTTTCATTCAAACAACAATTTGAAGGTTTGTTCTATCTTTAAAATATCAACACTTAATTTTTTGTTGATATTTTTAAAAAATCAACATTTGTGACTTCGTGCATTTCATGTCAAATATGATTCGTGGCGCATAGCAGTTCTCTTTATTAAAAATATTTGGAGCTTTATGATGGATTTGATATCTTAAATAATTTTAAAAGTTATTAAAAATTTGATAATTTTTAAAGAATTTTGTATGACACGAGATTAGGGTTTAAAAAGAGGATTTTGAGATATTTTTATTTTAAATTAAATTTGATATTTTAATTAGTGAGCCTTTAAGTAAAAAGATGTTTATAACAATTTAATCAATTTAATTTGTGAAAACTTTTAATTAAATTAATGAAAAATTATGGAAAGACTTAATTGTAATAATTAAAAATTAAGAGGCTAAATTCGCTCAATAATTTATTGAGGAACTAAAAAAACACATCGCCCAAATTAGAGGACCACAAGTAAAGTGGAAATTAGCTATTGTGGGTTTTATCATTAAGATTTGGAAATATTATCTTTATGGAGCTAAATTCTTTAGAGATCATATTGTTTGCATTGATCAAGTAAAAAGAGCTATTTACGGAGCAAAGAAGGTGGGTGAAGTTTTTTAAAGATTATAAATAAATTTGAATTAAAGTATCAGCCCAGGATAACTAACCCATTCGGTGCACGGGACAAAGTACTAGTAATAAAATAAGATCAAAGCTTAGTTACTAGCATGACAATCCTTAAAAAATGGTTCCCACATAGTGCACAAAAACCTCCCTACCATTAATGTTAGTAGGAAAATAAAATTACAATTTTGCCCTTATGGTCATTTAAGGTCATATAATGAACTTAAGGGTATTTTGGACATTTCACAAAGCTTTAATATAAAAATTTCTATAATTTAAAAATAATATTTCTGAAAAAATAAAAGAGAAATAAAAGTAAAAAAAAATTACTTTGAATATTTTATTCGGTATAAATTGTACAGCGTGTGCAAATGCTGTCCAGAAACCCGTTGAATTGACAGCTAAAATTTTGGATATAAATTACTCTGATAATATAGGAACTATCTATCCATTTACATTTCTTAGGATTATCTCCCCAAAAGTCATTTTTTCAACAGCTGATAATTAAACACCAGATCACACAAACAGTTGAAAATGACACTACAACGTGTACATTTTCACAATAATTAAAAAACCGAAAATATGGGCTGTTACTCTAATAATATAGGTACTATCTATCCATTTACATTTCTTAGAATTATCTCCCCAAATATCATTTTTTAAACAGCTGATAATTAAACACTCAGATCACACAAACAGTTGAAAATGACACTGCAGCGTGTACATTTTCACAATAATTAAAAAACCGAAAATATGGGTTGTTACACTTTGAGCCCAAATTATACCCCGAGATTTTTAGCCCGGCCCGATGAAGCCCAAGCCCATACCACGCTAGCCCGGTCAGGCTTCGGGCAGCTCGCATAATAATTTATATATTAAAAAAACGCGTGTTTAAGTTGCAAAAAAAAAAAAAAAGCGAAACGCGGCCCATGTGCATCCTAACTTATGTTGTTGTTTTCAATTCAATTTTAACCTTCTGCATCATTTCTATGACACTGAAGTACTTCATTATAATGAGTTTTAATTTTATATTTTAGCTTTTTTGTTTCTTTACAGAATTTTATTGTTGAAGCCACAATGCACATTGCAAACTTCTATGTTCCTCTTTAAGTAAGTGTACTGCAATTTTTTTTTGCATGCGCTCATTGTTTAATAGTCTAGGTTTCTATTGCTAATTGTCTTTTGCTCCTTTAAAAATAGTTGAAGCAGTAGGAATAGTTGAAACATAGTTCAACTTGGTATGTCAATATTATTTTAGTTTAGGACAGTCCCTAATTTTCATTGTTATGCAAAAGAGGTCTAGTGAATGTATCATGGTTGTTTGCCGACTTCTATGAATAACTTGGATCTAATCCAAGCAATGAAGGGCTATAAAATCCTACTCATGATGCCACATATAGATATTATTAGATATAGTGAGATTGCATGCTGTCATAAGAACTACTGTTGAGAATTTATGTACCTGCATTGAATAAGCACATATAAATTTCTGCTTATAGATTAGATTCATATCAACCTATTTGATGGGATTGCATTTAAAATCTTTGATTATGAGATTCAACTATAGTGAATCCCCACTGGTTTGCTACTTTCCTTGGCAGCACTTTTATTGTTCATTTGTTAACAATAATTCAATGTCTTTTGGCAATCTTTTTCAGTAAATGTATTAATTTCGTTGCATTTAGATTTAATACCTTGCCTCCTACTTTTTTATAGGTAAGAACAATGTCATATTATAACTGAGTGGTAAATATCTTTGAATAGGCATCAAGATATGATACATAATTCCAATGTACGTGGTATTTAAGTTAATGTCTTCATATTTTTTGTCTCTTTTTATTTCTGGTTTTGCTGATTATTTTTAGAGTTAGTGAATGTGGATACCTGAACTGGGCTCTGAGCACTTTTAACTGTATTATCGAGGGAAATGTGCAGCCTGGAAAGCTATAACGGGGTTTGATTTTCTAAATGTGTGTCTTTGTATGTTTTTTGTCCTCTCAAATATGAATCCTGTCACTATTTGTATGAGTTGCTCCTCTTCTAAGTCTGATTGACATTATTGTCCCAATATTCTATGCTAAAGTATACTCCCATTTGGCATGTCTGACTACATAGAGCAAGCCTTATCCCATTTGACGTGATAGAGTAAATTCCAAAATGAAGTTCAGTATCCAATGCACAGAATGTCTGCAAAATTTAGCGTAGGTCATCTATTTCAAAACACACTAAATGTAGCTATTAGCTAATGAGGCAAACAATGAAACATACTAGGAACGAAATTTTCATGTAATTCATTCGCTGATTTAGCATTCATGGGATATTGTTCTGCTTGAAAATCATTCCATGCTTGAGTAGAAAATAGCATGTCTAGAATCTATCCATGAAGATGGCTATCAGTATTACTGCATAAGGTTTTCAATTAGCTATTCCTCAGCAAGTTTCTTACAATTTGTTTTGGTTAATTCTTCCATGCTTATTGTTAACTTCAGTAAAAATGGTTATAATTACAATTTTGTGGGTCTTTTATTTAGTTGAGTGATAAATTGAGATCAAAGTGTTATCAAACTCGGCTCGGCCCGGCCGGTTCAACCGGTTCGACCGGGACCCGGTGGTATGACCGGGCCGAGCGAGTAATCGGATCGGCCGTGCACCAGACCCGGTGCGACCCGGTGCGACCCGGCCGGTTTTGAGTAAAAACCGGTGACCCGGTGGGTCAATGTGTGACCCGGCCGGGTCCTGCATTTTTTTTTTTTGCCTGGCAAGCTGAAAACGACGCCGTTTTACACATATTTTTTTTTGTTGGTAAAATCAGAGTAAAATCAGAAGAAACAGAAAGAAGGTTCGTTCCTCTCCTCACTGAAAATCAACACCAGCAGATTCGTTCCTCTCCTCTCCCTCACTGCGCCGTTCGCTAATGCTCGCGCCATTTGCCGTCGCCGTCGCCGTCGCGTCGTTCGCCGTTCGCTGCCGCCGTCTTAGTTCCAGGAAAGCAGCTGCAGCACATTCGTTCCTCTCCTCTCCCTCATTCGAATCCTAGTCACTGTTGCGCCGTTCCCATCATTTGTTGCTCGCCGGATTCGATCTGCCGTCGTTCGCCGTCGCGCCACTTGCCGTCTCGATTCAGGTGCCTCGCGTTTTAGTTTCCAGTTTGCCATCGGATGTTTCTCGCTTGTTTTATACATTCTTATGTATTCTTGCTTGTTTCTTCTTTGTTCTTAACATTCTTACATTCTTCGTTGTTTCTTTTCTATTCTTCCTTATTTTCTCAGATATTTGCTTCTGTTCTTCCTATTTTTTTTAATTAGATATGTCAACTCCTGAAATACCATCATCAGAAGAAGCATCAACTCAAAATTCAGCTCAGGTTCAGAGATATGTTAGGGGGAAAACTGATCCAGCTTGGGCACATTGCAAACAAGTTTTTGAACAGGGTAGAAAACCTGCAATGTTGTGTATTTATTGTAATAAAATTATAAGAGGAGGTGGAATTAATAGGTTTAAGAGTCACTTGGCTGGAGAAATAGGGCAAGTGGAACAATGCAAGAAGGTGTCTGCAGATATTCGTTTTCAAATGAAACAAAACATAGATGAATGCAAAAACAAGAAAAGAAAGGCCCCAGAAGAAAATGAGGCTTCTAGTTGTCCACTTGGTGAAGAGCCAGTGATGGTAACGGATGATCCTTCACCAACACCAGCAGTTGTCGCATCTCAACAGGGGAAGAAGGTTACTCGTATTGGTAATTATTTTATGCCTAGAACAACTCCTGGTGCTCAACCTGGTATAAAAAGTGTCTTTGCAAAGCAAGGAAGTGGTAGAAAGGTGTGACCTTGCTATTTCAAAATGGATGATTGATGCTTACATTCCATTCAATCTTTGTTAATTAGTGCATATTTTCAGCCTATGATTGATGCTATTTGTAGTATGGGTCCAGGGTATAAAGCTCCAAATTTCTATAGTGTTCGTGGTTTTTGTTAAACAAGTGGGTTGTGATACAAAGAAGCAAGTAGAGACTTTTCGTAAAATTTGGAAAGAAACCGGTTGTACTCTTATGGCGGATGGGTGGGTGATCGGTGTAGGAGAACTCTCATCAACTTTTTAGTTTATTGTCCTAAAGGTGCGGTTTTCATAAAGTCTGTTGATGCTTCTCATGCTTCTAAAGCTGGCGATATGTTGTATAAGCTTTTTAGGGAGGTGGTGTTATTTGTTGGCCGAAAATGTTGTTCACATAGTGACGAGATAATCTTGCAAATTATGTTCTTCTTTGGTAGGTTATTAGGCGGAGTTTCCCAATTTATATTGGTCTCTCAGGCAAAGACATTGCATCAATTTGATGTTGTCGGACATTGGAAAATTAGAGGAAGTAAGTGAGGCTGTGTCACATGCCTCAAAAATTACCAAATACATATATAACCATTGTCTTTGCATTGTATTTGATGAGGAAGCATCTGGTGGGAAAGAAATATTGCGTCTGCTCCAACCCGTTTTGCCACTAATTTCATTGCACTCTGAGTATTTTGGCTCAAAGATGCACTAAGAGCCATGGTAACATGTAAGCAATGGACAAGTTCAACTTATGCCAAAGAAGCCAAAGCAAAAAGCTTTGTGGAACTAGTCTTAGACTCAGGGTTTTGGAAGAAATGTCTTTGATGTTGTGAAAGTCTTGAACCACTCGTACGTGTTTTGCGTATTGTTGATAGTGAAGATAAACCTGCCATGGGTTTTCTTTACCAAGCTTTTTATAAAGCTAGAGAGGAGATGGTGAGGAGGTTTAGAAGAAATAAGAAGGTGGTGGAACCTTACTTGGCAATCTTAGATAAACGTTGGGATTCACAACTTCGTAAAAATCTTCATGCTGCTGGTTATTGGTTAAATCCAGTTTGTCGTTTTAATACTGAAGAATTTCGAAAACATGAGAAGACAACATCCGGCCTTTTGGATGTTATTGAAAAGTATTCTCATGGAGATCTTGATTTGCAATCAAAATTGACAAGTGAGATGAGGATATACAAAGATTCTGAGTTTGATTTTGGAAGGACAGCTGCCAAGAATGACCGCCAAAAAGTGATGCCAGGTAAAATTATTGATTGACAACCTTCATTATTTTTTTTATCTTTAATCTTTATTTCATTATATAAATATATGATTATATGCAATGTTCTAGATCAATGGTGGGAACTTTATGGATGTGGTGCACCAAATTTGAAAAAGTTGGCTATCCGTGTCTTAAGCCAAACTTGTAGTGCCTCGGGTTGTGAACGAAATTGGAGTCTTTTTGAGCACATTCATTCAAAAAAAAGAAATAGGTTGGAGCATCAAAAGCTCAATGATCTTGTCTATGTTCGTTACAACTTGAGGTTGCAACAAAGGTATTGTTGTGTTTATTTTTCATTGCCTATTCAACTTTGTGTATAGAAATATATGTGCTTAGATGTTCTGATGTTGATATATGAGCAAACTTAACTTAGGAATCGGTTGAGGCATCAAAATTATGATCCTATCAACGTTGAAACAATTCATGATCATTCTAATTGGGTATTGGAGGACTCACCACCGTTCTTAACTGTTGAGGAGTTGGAGGCATTACGTAGTGACCTTGCAAATATGGCTATCCGACCATCTTCAAATGATATTGGTATGTTTTTATTATATTGCGATTATAACTTTATTGTTTCACATTTGTTATCCCTATATGTCAATTGCTAACATATACGTATAATGTTATTGTCATAGATCAATTGAATTTGGATGAGGATGAGGATGAGGATGAGGATGGTGGTGATGCAGAAGCTGAGGCCACGAACAATGAGAACCAAAATGAGAGCAATGTTGGAGAAGCTTCTAATTTCTTTGATGAAGAGGGAGGATTGCCCGAGTTTGAAGAGACAGATTTGCCTCCTTGGAATTGAATTCCAAATTATTGTAGTTGTTTTGTTATTTGTGAGACATTTGTTGTTTAATTGTGCTTAGAAATTATTGTGTGCTTTCATTATGTTATGGATTTGGATTTGTGAGAGTGCGACCATTGTTGTTTAATGGTTGTTTGTTTAATTAGTTATTTATGGTTATGGATTTGAACTTTTGAATTTGAAGAATGAGTTGATTAATTATGTTAATAGTGTTGTGGAATTTTTATTTTTATTTTTGAGATTTTTAAGGTAATGTATGATTTTTTTATAGTTTTTTGAAGTATAAAATTTATATATCTTATAATTTTTGTATTTTTAATAGTGGCCGGGTCATGCGGGTCACGTGACCCACGGTCCGCCAGTGACTCCATCGACCCGATCTGACTGACCGGGTCGATGACCGGGCCGGGTTTAATAACTATAAGGGTCATTATTGTTAAATTAATAAGTGGCTACGGACCTATGGTTTCACATGTAGCATGCTTTCGACGCCATACTTCTTACTATTTTCAATTTTTTATTTAACTGACTTATTATTTTGCTTTGTTGGTTTCTATGAGAATAATTTTCTGATACATATAGGAGAGAGTGCTACAGGTTCGATGAAAAGATACGTTCACATGCAATCACCGTGAACACTAATTTACCAGAAATGAAGGTAAGAAACTTTAGTTTATTACAACTTTTATGTTCATGGATCAATTAACGAATTTATTCTCATAAAACTTATATCCTATATCTCTTATTTATAGTAACCTTACCTTAGCAATAAAATGGTTGAGATATGAAACATGTAAGTCGGTTGATCATTAGGCAACACTACCCTTTAATACTATTCTACTACTCTTTTTCTTAAATTTGCATTTACAAGTCATAGGTACTATCGTTTATATAACACGAAATTTTCTTCAATAACATTAATCATTTAAGGTGATCCAAACTGAACTGATCTAACATTGAGAAGGTTAAACAGATTTCATAAGAAAACTGACAAATGATAAACGGACAGTTGTGTTTCTATTACATTTTCTATACATTGTAGCTACTATATTGTTTTACTCATTAGCTTTACAATCAAGTTTTAGGTTCTTTTATGTTTCTTAATTTGGTATTAGGAGAAAATGGATGGATGCTTACTACTTTATCACAGCCTATTTCTTGGGACCATGGACTGAATTGTTTTGGGTGACATAATCTATTGGTCAAGATTATTTGTTAGTGATTCAATGGGTTTCAATCAATGCAGGATCTGTTTGGATTTTAAGGATTGAAAATGGGGACCAATCAAAGTATATAAATTGGTTTGTTGTGGTTTTAACTTTGTAGAACAGCACTGATTGTGTAAAAGATGCTTTCCTTAAATCCGATGGTAATGGAGCAATTACATTTAAGCCTTAGGTCATTTAAAAAAACCTCATCAGAATGTTTGTGAAGTTAGTTATTTATGCATCAGTTCCACTTCACCCTTGAAAGAACAATAAAAAGAAAGAAATTATTGGCACATATAGTGATTCAAACAGTTTCACATATTTTGTCATGGTTCTGATATTCTAATTTAAACTCCTCTTGAATGTTGTATCTGCAGAATTTTGTGAAGGCAAGAATCTAGAAGAAAAAACATTGGACCTGAGTTTAAAATATGGAGGAGAAATTACGTAACTGCAGTCTTGGCATTCTACTAGCAGCAATTACAATGTTATTGAGGCACATATGGTGCATGTGCTTTAAATATATTTTATCTATTTTATCTATTATAATAATTAAAAATATTACCTCATAAACATAATTTGTCCCGTGCATCGCATGGGTATATGCACTAGTTTCAGTGGAACCAGCGGCTATCTCTGTTCTCCTCTCTGATTCCTCGTCGGTGAACAGTCTTCCGGGCCTCAGTCTGTCACGGCCTCGCATCCTCACTCAGTCTTCAATCAGACGAACGACACACTATTTCACGATTCAGTGGCAACGGCCACAGAGTGGAGCACGAAACTCGTACCGTTTTGCTCCTCCTAGGGGGAGGATATGTCACCATGGCGATGCAAGGAGAAGAGCGCACATCCCTTAAGGGTGCTCGGTAAAAAAATTGCTGAATCAGATTCTTTATGGGGATGAGGACCAAATTGGCAAAAGCTTGGTGTCTTCCTTTTTGCGGTTCACATCTTTGCACCGCCAACACCATTGATTTCGTGTTTGGTCTTGTTTTTGTCCTAGATTTTGTTTTCTTTGTTTTAGGAAGGCAATAGATATTCATATTCCTCATTATGCTTCACTGATATTCCTTGCTCTAGCTTCTTTTTTTGTCTTCGTTTATTGCCTTTGATTGGACTGTATTGGGTGTTTCTGTATTTTTTTAATAGTTGAAAAATGTTGCATTATGTATTGTCACTTGTGCTTGTTCACATTCTGTTTTTTACGATCAATTTTTGTTAAATATATGTCGGGCTGCCTGAATAAGCCCGCAGCCCGCATAGGACCAGGCTTAAGCACCATATTTAGAGCCCAAATTTTACATCGGGTTTTTTGGCCCAGTCCAATCAAGACCGAAGCTCGTTCGGGTAGGCCCAATGTGGGTTGGGTAGCCCGAATTGTCAGGTGACTAAATGTCTTTACTGTGACACTTATTTTGAGATTTAATATTAAACTAAATTAATATTAATTTGTTCCATTAGTTAATTTTAAAGGAAAATTAGATTTTATGCCATTTCTTTAACTAATATTTAAATTTCTTCAGTTTTTTTTTTACTAAAGTTAAATTTCTCATATTGGACAAGTCAACAAGTCAACTCACAAGCTGGGCCAAATGGGTTTTCACTGTTGCTCTCTTCTCCCGGAGCTCCCTCTGTTCGAAAGAGGTCTAATACTTGTCGTGCCTATCAACTGGTGCTTTCACTGTTGCATTCATGCCTCCCAAGACCGATAACTAGAAAGATATCAGTAATGCAGAGATATTGACCTTGCTGCGTGAAATACAACAACAATATTCCTCACTCTCTACTAAGGTTGCTCATCTGAAAACCCAATCCTATGCCACCTCTTCACCTATCACCTCCACCTCTCCACCCCTTTCCCACATCACCAATTCCCCCAAACTTCCCAAAATCACCTTGCTTCCCTTTGAGGGACTTGAACCCTTAGGCTGGATCTTCCAGGCTGAGCAGTTCTTCAACCTCAACCAAATTCCAGGAACCCAGAAAATTATAAGAAAAGGCAAATAGAGGAATTGCATTTCATTAATTAAATCAGAGTTTACATCAGTATATATATACACATGCTGGGAGCCTTTTGCTATGCAAAACTTATGGAGCAAGAAGTGTAACAACTACAACAACTTCAGCTTCAAATTACAAATTTGAAAATACAAAAGTGTAGATAAGGATAAGTCAGTTACAATAATACTCCAACATGCCCCCGTAAGATGGAGGTGGATTCAACAACTCCAATCTTGGATTTAAGAAAATTATGACGTGGTGCAGATAGTGGTTTGGTTAGCAAATCTGCAAGTTGGTGACTAGAAGGAACATGAGACAACTTGAGCTTCTTTTGAGCAACTAAATCATGGACAAAGTGATAGTCAATTCCCAAATGCTTCATTCGAGAATGAAAAACTGGATTAGCACATAGATAGGTTGCACCAATATTGTCTGAGTGTATTTGTGGAACCAGAGGTGTGACACCAAGTTCTTGAAGGAGTTGCTGTAACCAAATTAACTTAGTGGTGGTGGAGGCAATGGTTCTATATTCGGCTTCAGCAGATGAGCGTGCAATAATGGACTGTTTCTTGCATGACTATGAGATGGCATTGGAGCCAAAGTAGATGATATAAGCTCCAGTAGACTTAAAATCACTTTTGTCCCCACCCCAATCCGCATCACAAAATGCAACAAGAGAGAGATTGGAAGAGCGTGTAAGATGTAGGCCATGATCAATTGTGGACTTCAAGTCCCACAATATTCTCTTAAGAGCCTGCATATGGAGACTGGTGGGATTCTGCATATGCTGGGACAGTTTGTTAGCGAGAAAAGCAACATCAGGTCATGTTAAGGATAAGTAGTGAAGTGATCCTACTAGGTTGCGGTATAAAGAGGCATCGCAGCTTGAGGAATCGGGCTGAGAGGCAGAGGAGAATGAAGTGGACATTGGCGTGGAGACTGGTTTAGCATCGGACATGTTTGCACGGTTTAGGAGCTGCCGAATGTAGTAGAGTTGTGTGAGAAACAACCCTTGTGTTGTTGGCAAGATTTCTACTCCCAAGAAATGATTAGGAAATTCGAGATCCTTAGAGAGAAAAAGTTTCAGCAAGAGAGGTCTTGAACTTGTGAAGAAAGGAGGTATCATTGCCTGTGAGAAGAAGATCATCTACATATACCAAGAAGTAAGCAGTGATGGAATTGCGTTTGTAGATGAACAAAGAGCTGTCTGATCTTGCATTTGTGAAGCCATATTACAGGAGAAAATCTAGTAGTGCATGAAACCAAGCCTGTGGGCTTGTTTGAGGCCATATAGCGCCTTATGCAATTTACAGCATAGCTAGGGAAGGTGGAGTGCACAAACCCAGCCGGTTGAGACATATACACATCCTCAGTTATTGAACCATGTAGAAATGCATTATTTACATCCATTTGACAAAGAGATCATGAAATAGCTCAAGACATAGAACAAGCTTTATTGTTTGAGGTTTGATAATAGGACTGAATGTATCCTTGTAGTCAATACCAGGACGTTGATGGAAGCCTTTGGCAAGAAGTCTAGCTTTATGTCTTGCAATGGTGCCATCTGTGTTGCGTTTGAGGCGAAAAACCCACTTATTTCCGATGACATTGTAATGAGGTTGAGGAGGAACAAGGCTCCAAGTTCCATTTTTCATAAGTGCATTGAACTCATCACTCATAGCTTGCTTCCAAACATCATGTTTTAGTGCTTGGAAACACAAGAAGGTTCCACCGAGGAAGGCAATGGATATTTGGTAACAACAAAAGTTTTCTTTGGCTTGGAAATGCCCTTCTTGCTTCTTGTGACCATGGGACGATAGGCAGTGGATGATGTTGGCAGTGGAAGCGATTCTGTAAGAGACTATGGTGATGGAATGTTGGTGATGGATGTGGGAGGGAGTTGGCTTATTGATGGTTGTGGGTCAGAGTTTACATCAGTATATATATATACACATGCTGGGAGCCTTTTGCTATGCGAAACTTATGGAGCAAGAAGTGTAACAACTACAACAACTTTAGCTTCAAATTACAAATTTGAAAATACAAAAGTGTTGATAAGGATAAGTCAGTTACAATAATACTCCAACAAAAATGTCCTTGGTTCCTTTTTACATGAAGAGCACTGCATTATCTTGGTTCAAGTGGCTTCATTCTTCCCATCAAATCTCCTCCTGGGATGCCTTCACCAAGGCATTAGAAACCCGCTTTGGGCCTCCAGCTTTTACCAATCTCCAGGCCACTTTGTTCAAACTTCATCAGATAGGGTCAGTGGAGGAATACCAACACCAGTTTAAGTGCCTGTCCAACCGTGTTATTGGCTTTCCCCCAGAGGCCCTCATGAACTGCTTCATCTCAGGATTGAAAACGGAGATCCAAAATGAGGTTTCCATTCATAAGCTCTTCCAATACGCCATTTATCACCGGCTTAACAACAGGAACATCGCACCAAGGGTCTATGCTTTAATTGCGACGAAAAATTCGCGCTGGGGAACCGTTTCAAGGATTCAAGGAAGCACTAAGATTAGATTAGATTTTATTTTGGTTTTTTTTAGCATATCACGTGTGTTTAAGAGCTAGTTTAGTTTAGGGGAATGAATCATCTCATCTTTAAGCATCTCATGAATCAGATTAGGTTTAAAACAACCACAAGTTTTAGAGCCCCTAGTCCATCTTCCAGCACCTATATAGAATCTGTCACAAGAACTGAAAATAATTTGCTTAAGCGAATTCACTTTCCTCAAAAGGTGGCTGGCTAACTCAATTACATTTATGCGACCAACACAACCACATAACATATTTCAATTCATTATGACAAAACCTTGCATATTCTCTTCTTTGCCTTTGAAATGCGACCATATGTGAATTTCTAATCTGAAAATTAAAAAAAAAACAACGATCATGATATTACATATATGAAATGTTAAAAAATTTCCATGAGGCATATTACACTAATACAGAACTTATTCATTATTTCAGTTGAGATAAGAGGTGGTTTATTTTGATTAAAAAACCATGAAATATTAGTTTTTTAAGAGTAGCTCGGTTGAAATTAATTATGCGAATTTCAACAAGTTGTAATATGCTGCAAATTTCTATAAGTTTTAATTTGTAAATTTATTAATAGATGTAGACATACACATTGCATTTGCAAATATTAAATCAGAAAAATAAAACTTCTAGATCAAGTCAAGTTTAATTTCATCAGATGATTTATATATAACTGTTTAGACAGCTATTATTCATAAGAAAAGTTAAATTATAGCATTTTAAAAAAAATAATGAGTCGAATAACTCACCGTCAGAGAAAGTTTTTGGAGATGCATAGAAAGCATTGCAATATCTAAAATCCAGAAGTAGTCCATATTAGGATTATATGCTCCCTCTATAAAGAACTCCAATTGTCTAAGATTTTGAAATGCACCCGAGACCGTCGGCAATATCGCTATCTGTTTACACCAGTAATAATTAAAGAGAATTAAGAGCAACTTGTGGCTCAATTAATAGCAAAAATTAACATCAACCAACTAACATGGGTTCTGACTCACCTGTGAATAGCTCATGATCATAGCTAAATTCTCAAGCTGATGTAAACTTGTAATCACATCAAAGGGACATGATTTTCTTTCTCTCTTAGTTGCATTCCAAAAAACCTTCAATAACCTTGGAGCCTTAATAGAGGATATCCTCGAGTGACCATTATAATCAAAGGATGAGAGATTCAATGCATCAATATCTATTTTCAAAGGAAGGAGATCCGGCCCACAATCAATCAGGTTCAAATGACGCAACTTTGGACTGATAATTTTAATTGGACGTATGAACTGTAGTCCTTAAAGGTGACATCCTCAAGTTGGAGACATTCGGAAAACAAACAAGGCAAGATCGGATCCAGTGTTTGACGGAATCCATCTAACACAATTGTTGTCACATTTTTCAGTCCATAAAACCAAATAGGTCGTGATTGCGACATTAGACTAGAGTTGTAGCTAAACTTGGATAACAAAGGAGCCTTAATGTTAATTATGTGGCCTATACGCCGATTACTAGAATATTCAAAGGATGAGAGATTTGATGCAAAGATGTGTATAATCCTCCGAAAACTATGGCCACGGTCAACAATGTTCAAATGACACAATGTTGGACTGATTATGTTCAAGTTAGAATTGAACTTACAGTCATTAAGAGTGAGGTCTACAAGATGGATGTAGTTGGAAAATATACTCAGAAGTAGATCCCGCTTTACAGCAACTAGATGCAACACACGAGTTGTCAATTTCTTGAATCCAGAGAATTCCCTAAGTGCTACTAAGCGACAGTTTTGTAGGTGCAAATATGTCAGAGAAGCACTGTCAGATGAGAGAGTAAAAGAAATTTTGCATGGCTGCCACTCCTTAATTATATCTTTACACGAAAGTCTTCACACATTCATTGTAAATGGTAATTAAGGATAAAAGGACCCTCATTTTGTCCATAACAAGCAATTTGGGTGTGCGGGAACTGGTTCCTAACTTTGGTAGGGAATTCTAGGTTTGGTTCCTAGTGAATTCATCTTTGTTGGGGGTTCTAGGTTTGATTCCTAATGAATACCTAGTAAGGTATAGATCTGGTTCCTAACTCTTACAAAAGGGTAGGAGACTCTAGGTTTGGTTCCTAGTGAATTCTTGGTAAGGTATATGTCAAGTTCCTGACTCTTACAAAAAGGATAGGTGATTCTAGGTTTGGTTCCTGGTGAGTTCCTATTAAGGTATAAGTAATGTAATGATGGTCACTTACTCTTCTCATCCAATTGAAGAATCGCTCCAACATTAATTTAAAGTTAAACAAAACAAAAAAAGACCTTACATTTTACAAAAAAAATAAAAATTATTAAGGGGTAAAAATGAAATAAAAAATCCCAAGAGATTACAAAGAACCAGCTTAATCAAAATGGAGGAAGAGTGGCCAAATCCCCATTCCAAACTTTAAGAATTGTTGTTTCTTTTATGGCGTTGTGTTCCTTTTTTTGTTGAAGTTTGGTGAGAGCTTTCGCCGACTCCTCAAGCAACTTGGCAATTCATGATGATTTCTAAGGAATCGAAGCTAGAGCTTGCCTCTTCTCCCTTTTCCTTGTTCGTGAGAATGCATGCTGTTTGAGATTTATGGCTCATTTAACCTAATTGCTAGTTGGACAGGGGCAAGTTGGATGCCTAAATCCATATAGGATGACACATAGGATTAGTATCTTGTGCGGCGAGTGTGGTTGCATATAATTTTGTGAGACATAAAGTAATCAGCCAAAAAGAGATGTTTTGAATTTGTGAGACTAAAAAAGAATTTCCCTAATTTAGAGGACTATAAACATATTTAACTGTTCATTCTTTTATCAAACATGAATAAAATTTCAACATTTATCCTTTTTTAATTTTTTAAAACATTATTATCAGTTATTCTCATTTTTTGAATTCTCACGATCTTGATGGCTAGGGTGTTAGGATCAGAATGAACAAGAGATGCTAACTGAATATTGATTAACTGAAAAAACGATTACAAGCTTTGTTTTATACAAAACGAATTCAACAGAAAGTTTTAACTAACAAATCACTAGACGATACACTTTAGTAATGGGCCTAAGCTCAACTACAGGACACAGCCCACATTACTAAAGACACCCTTATTAATACTAAACATCACCTCTATCATTTCCTCCCTTAAACTGGTCAGCACTATGCAACCAGTTTATTCGATACTCTGCACAACCCCAACCTGCTACAGATCTTATGAAAGTTCTCAAGCTTGAGTGGCTTGGTCATAATGTCTGACAATTGATCTTGAGTACTGCAATAGACTAGCTCAATGATCCCATCCCTAACAAGATCTCGCAAAAAATGAAACCTAACATCTATGTGCTTACTCCTCCCATGTAGCACTGGATTCTTTGATAGTTTGATGGTAGAACTGTTGTCACATAGAACTGATATGCAATGGTCTTGAGGGAATCCCAACTTGCCAAGAATTCCTTTTAACCATATTGCTTGACAGACACAAGCAGTAGCAGCTACAAACTCAGCTTCAGTAGTGGACAAAGTCACTACTGGTTGCTTCTTTGAGGACCAGGAAATGGCCCCTGACCCGAGCATAAGCCATCATCTCCTTCTTTCCATTTCTGCTATAGAAAATTCCCAGGTCACATGTTCCTTTCAAGTATCTAAAGATCTTCTTCACAGCCTGCAAGTGCATCATGGTCGGGTTCTCCATGTATCTGCTGATAAGACAAACTGAGTACATCAGATCTGGCCTGGTAGCAGTCAAGTACATTAGACTGCCTACCATTTGTTTGTAGTTGGTGGAGTCAACACTTTGCCCATCTCCTTCCTTTGAGAGTCTGCAGCCTGGCACAATCGGGTTTTTGACAGAATTAACATTCTCCAAACCAAATCTTCCAAGTATCTCTTTGGCATATTTGGTTTGGCTAATAAAAATTCCTGCTGCATCTTGCATCACTTCTACTCCTAGAAAATAGCTCATCTTGCCCAAATCGGTCATATCAAATTCTCTCTTCATGGAGGTTTTGAATTCTAAGAACATCTTGTCATTGTTCCCAGTAAAAATGAGATCATCCACATAGAGGCTAACAATTAGAATCCCACCATCAACTCTTGTTTTGACAAATAAGGTATACTCTGAAGGACTTTTGACAAATCCTTCCCTCAAGAAATAGGACTCAATCCTACTATACCAAGCTCTTGGAGCTTGTTTCAAGCCATACAAGGCTTTCTTTAATTTGTACACTTTCTGTTCCTCTCCTTTCTTCACATACCCGGGTGGTTGCTCAATAAAAACAGTCTCCTTTATCTCCCCATGAAGAAAGGCACTCTTGACATCTAATTGATAAATGCACCAACCCCTTAATGCAGCAAGTGCAATGATTGTCCTTATAGTATCCCATCTAGCCACTGGAGCAAAAACCTCACTATAGTCAACACCATGTCGTTGAGAGTAGCCCTTAGCAACTAGTCTGGCCTTATGCTTCTCAATCTCTCCTTTTTCATTTAGCTTTGTCTTGTAGACCCATTTCACTCCAATTACTTTTGCACCTTTTGGAAGATCAACCAGCTCCCAAGTCTTGTTTCTTTCTATAGCTTCCAATTCTGCATCCATGGCCTTTTTCCACTTGTCACTCTTTACTGCTTCACCAAAGGTTGTTGGATCCTCAGGCTGAGCAAAAATGGCAAAATTGTGTTCCTCATCATCCATATATTCTTCTTCAGAAGTGGTGATATAGTCCTCTAACCAAGTAGGCTTCTTTCTTGTCCTCCCTTGATCTTCATCAGTACCTATTCTAGCTTCTGCATCATTATCATTTTCTCTATTGTTGCTGGTTTCTGCAGATTGACTAATGCTCCCTTGATCTGCTTGTGTTGCAGCAGTTGCTGCTGCATTTGATGCCTGACCTGCAGCATTATTAACTCCATTTTCTCCAGCCCCTGCAGATTCTGAATTCTCCTCATTTTTGTCTCCTAAATCAATCAATTCACAGACCTTTCCTCCTGATTCTGCTTCCCAATTCCAGCCTTCATCTTCATCAAAAACAACATCTCTACTTACTATGACTTTCTTTGAAATTGGATCATAGAGTCTATAAGCCTTTGACTCTTCACTGACTCCCAGCAATACACACTTCACACTCTTGTTATCCAACTTTCTTCTATGATTGTCAGGAACATGGACATGTCCAATACAACCAAAGATCCTGAAGAAATGCACAGAGGGCTTGCTGCCACTCCAGGCCTCTTCGGGTGTGAGATCTTTGACAGCAATGGTTGGGCTTCTATTCTGCACATAGATGGACCAATTAACAGCTTCTGGCCAGAACTCCTTTGGCATCTTCTTCTCAGATAACATGCTTCGAACCATATTCATAATGGTCCTATTCTTCCTCTCAGCCACTCCATTTTGTTGTGGAGTATAGGCTGCAGTAAGTTGTCTCTTGATCCCATTCATGCTGCAAAAACTGTCAAAGTCAGTGGAGGTGAATTCTCCATCTCTGTCAGTCCTCAAGCTGCAAATAACATCACCACTCTCCTTTTCTACAACTGATTTGAACTTCTTAAAACAATCTAAGGCAGCAGATTTCTCAGCTAGGAAATAAACCCATGTTTTCCTACTAAAATCATCTATGAATGTGATAAAATACCTTTTCTTACTATTGGATTCAGGCTTGATTGGGCCACATATATCAGCATGGATCAGTTCCAGCCTCTTAGTTGCTCTCCACATGCTCTTCTTTGGGAAGGGTTCTCTATGTTGCTTTCCCACCATACAATCAGTGCACAACTTGGATGAAGCTTCCAAACTTGGCAAACCTCTCACCATACCCTTCTGGTTCAGAATCTTTAGGCCTTTCACACTGAGATGGCCATATCTGCAGTGCCAAAGATAAGAAATATCTCCACTGGTTGCCTTAAAGCAGGTTGGCAAAATCACAGCAGCCATAATCACAAACATGCGATTTGAGGACATGTGTGACTGAATGATCAAGCCTTTGTCAGGATGAAAAACTTTACACACATTTTGTTGGAAAACAATAGTCAGGTTCTTCTCCTGCAACTGACCAATGCTGAGAAGATTGTTCTTTAATTCGGGTATATAATAGACACCAGTTATTACTTGCATAATACCCCCAATTTCTAACTTGACATTCCCTTTACCCATCACTAACATTTTGGAGTTATCTCCCAGCTTCACTGTAACTCTAAACTCGTTATTCAAATCAAAGAACCAATCTTTATTACTGCACATATGGTTACTACACCCTGAATCCAAGAACCATACCTTTTCCTCCAAAGGTTCTGTTGTACTGTTTTGTGCCATCAGTAGCAATGGCTCATCTTCATCGAATTGAGCATAGTTTGCTTTCTCATCCCAGCTAGGACATTCACTACAAGAAATAGTTCATATACCGACGGCCATTCACCGACGGCTTGAGCCCGTCGCTAAAAAAGCGGGATTTTCGACGGCCAAAACCGTCGGAAAACGCACCCGTTGTATTTCTGGATATTACCGACGGGTTAAGCCTTCGGAAATCCCGGTTTTTTAGCGACGAACCCAAGCCGTCGGTGATTGTCCGTCGGTAAACCGTGAATTTTGGGAAATTCGCGGTTTTTTTTAATACCGACGGGTAATGTAGTTTTTCCGACGGCTTAATCCGTCGCTAATCCCGTGTCGTGTACCGACGGGTTAGACCGTCGGTAAGTTTAAAATGGCCGTCGGTAAGCTCTGTATTTGGCCAGAACAGAACCATCTCTCGCAGAACACCATCTTCTTCTTCAGAACCATCTTCTTCATTCTTCTTCTTCAAAACACTCGCCCACCACTCGCAGAACCATCTTCTTCTTCATTCTTCTTCTTCAAAACACTCACCCACTCGAGTCTTCTTCTTCATTCACCACTGAGTCCGCAACCGCTGCCGTCGTAGAACCGCCACGGGGACCGTTTCACCGCCTCGACCACGATCGTCTCACAGGATTGGCGCCTCACCCTTTTCAGACCCTCACCACTTTCGGCGACGCACTGCAGAAACCATTGCCTGGCGAAGCTTCATCTCTGTAGCGTTTGTCTGGTTGCCAGGACGACGCAATGATTGGGCTTGCCAATGATTCGCTCGAGACCTTTCAGGTTTGACTCTTCATAATTTTTATTTTCAAAACAGTCCCCCTCTCTCATTCTTTGCACTCCCCCTCTGATCGTTTGTTGAAGATTAGGTTTTTAATTTTTTTTTGTTCTGCTGTGAAATAAATTTGGCAATTTTGGCATCCCTGTTTGTTGATTGGTTGTTGGGTGTTCTGTTGCTTGGCAATTTTTTTTTGTCATCGTTTGTTGATTGGCAATTTTATTTTTTCTGTTGCTGGAAATTCTATTGTCATCGTTGTGTTGCTTCTGTTGCTTGTATGTTTTGTTACTAAAAAAAATTGCTTATTAATGAAAAGGCATGTACAATTATTTATAGATTGGGAAAACGGTGGTGTGTGTGAGTACAGTGTGTGGGTTGAAAGTTGAAAGTGATAAGGCATGTACAATTATCTAATGGTCCTAACATATTCTAGAGTTAGTACTGTCTAGGCTGCATCTGCATCATACTTGTGACTACACAATAATGGACCACACTTCAAATGTATGCCTACAAAACCACACACCAAACATATAGCTTTGGCAAAGGAACGATCTTTGTCTTGGCTATATTGGCATAATACATTAGTAGAGCAATTAATAATTGATTTCTGTACAATGTTCTTCAATTGTTATTTAAGGTTAAATATTGACCATCAGAGAAGTACAATAGGGATATTTATGCTACTGGTCACTACAATTTACCAAAACTTAGGTAAAATGCAATATTCAAGTATTAAGTTATGCACTGAAACAAGGTTGTTCTGCATCATATTTGCATATTGAACTAATATCTTATGAGCTCCATTTTGAGGTAAGATCCCAAGTATGGAAAAGATGAAAAGGTAATTTAATGTATGGTAATGGTTGAACAAGTGCTTTAGGATGCAAGATGAAAATGAAAAAAAAAATATGGTAGAAAAAATGGAGAAAAAGAGAAAAAAAAATTGACTTTATATGTTATTAGATGGAAATAAATATAAAAATGATGCTAGTTTGATTTGGGATCATTGCTCAGAATCGTTAACTTTTGATGCTCAAAGCACGGATAACCGAATGCCAAATATTCATCTTGTTTATGATTGCCAAAAACAATATAAAAAACAATTGTCTCTAGGAATTCCTTTGAAATCCTTATTTTAGTTTTATTTCAATAAGATAGATCTGTAATACAATATTGCTTCGTAGGATGGAGTTTTTATCATTTCATCCATGTACTAATCGGGAGATGTTGCCATAATTCATGTCGATAACTCAGATATACGCATGAGGCACAACAAAATAATTAAATACACATGGTCATTGTGGGATGGATTGATATTTGTGATTTATCTATGGTTTGTTTTAGGTGGTGATTCCATTGGGATTTTATTTGATCAATTATACTGGACAGTCGTGGCTTCCCTCTTCCATCACCATTTCCTATTTAGCTATTCAACCATGCTATCATGAGTAAAAGTCAATAAAAGGGATTTTTTTTTGTTGTTGTAAGGATTCAAATTGGATCCAAAGATTGTCAAGCGTTAGAGAGTCAGTTGCTTAAAATAGCAGAAAGTTGTAGGAGTACAGGCAGCATCCTATAGTGTGACCAAGCATCCTTATTTCATCAGCAACAATGCCATGATAAATACCCAGTTTGTGTGGTTTTCTAACATTTACAGTTTCAAATGTCAGCTGTCAAGCATCCATTAATCTATATGATGAAGCATGCGTTCTTAATTTCCTGTCATTTAGAATGAACAATAAAAAGGAATATTTAAGGCTCATATATTGTACATCCCTCAATTAAGTACCCTGTGTTTCAACTAAATTTGTCCTCTTTAAAATTGGTACTGAAAGAGTGCTCCATTACTTTTTTCATAACAAGTACTTTTCTAAGAAATCTTTGTTGGCAGGGCTTTATTTTTAGCATGTATGATTCATAAAGATAGAAATCTCCATTAAGTCATAATTAGTAAAAGGCTCAATTTAGTCTTCAAGAGAAATGAAATGCTTAATTACGCCGAGCGGAGACTTGAATAAATCTTTTCCCCCCCCTCATTTAACCTCGCTTTTATGCTAGTAACTATTAAGTTTTAGCTTTCCAATTAATTGACAGTTTTTTATTATTATATCATATTTTGATTATTTTTATAATTTTGGAGTCCACATTTCATAATCGCCATGGTTTTCCTTTTCTCATTCTTTTATGTGTTTTTACCATTATGTACCTTTCATTATGCTAGATGGAAAAAATAAGTAGATGTAACTGAATGAATGAGTGAATGAATGGCAATAGAAGAATGATGCTAGTTTGATTTGGGAGTTCAATAGGTTCTTCTTTTGATGGGGATATCGGATATCAAAGACATGGCATGGCCTCTAGCTTAGCTACGTACATGTTTTTTTTTCTACTCTATAAATAATTAAGTCCAATCACGAAGCTACGTATATGGGGTTTGTATGATAAGAAAGAGAACATGAAGTCGCATGTACATGGATCTTGTGATTAGAATTAATTTGTCGCTTATGAACAAGGGTTTCTGTATTCCTTTGGTGGTGACAAGGGTTTTACATTGCATTTTATTTCTTTAGGTTTTTGGATTCGGGTTTACGGATCTACGGGTTTCGGATCTCTGGTTTCATAGGCCTCTGAGTTCGCCACCTCCACCAGCCGCCACTTGTACCACTAGGTATGCACTCTAACGAAATGTCGGTTAACTCATTGGGTGGTAAAGGGTTGTCTGTTGACCCCACACCGACATATTTATTTGTTTTCGCTCATAGTTCTCTCCATAGAGGGATTTTGAAGTGTATTGTGTAATTGTCTAAATGATATGTACTTGTGTAATTGTCTGCCGATTCTGTTATCACTCATCACCACAATGCTTGTGAGTAAAGAGTACAATTTTATTGTATAATTTAGAAATGGTCCATGAACTTCTCTGTAATAGATTTATACCTTAAACCTTTATAGTTTAGATTTCTTTTAATCCCAAAGATCAGATTATCAACATGTAAGTAAATCAACATGAGATAGCTTAAAAAGTGCAAATCATGATAGAATGTGTAGACAAGACTGCATCGCTTTTATCTTTTCCTAGCCTTAAGACACAACTTTTCGTGCCAAACAAAATATTAAAAGCAAAAATGGAACAAGGAAGAAAGAGTTAAATGACCAAGTCGATTTTCTAATTCAGTGTTGTTAATCGAGGATCGCGAAAAGTAGCGTAAAATTGGTAGGATAGCGTAAAATAGCGGCAGATATCGTAAGTTAAATAGCGGGTGAAATAAATAAAATTATAAAATTATATATTAAAAAGTGACATATAATATTTAACGCTCAAAGACAAAATCTGAAATGACATAATAAAATATTTATTTAATGAGCTATTTTTAGAAACCAGCGTGATTATTTATTCATAAATTACTTTAGAGGCTTATTAAAATAAAATGAAGAGAGCATATGAATATTTTTATGTTGATATATTTGAATATTAATATGAGCTTAGCTAAGTGATGTAAAATAAGTTTAAATAAACCCTGAATGAAATGTAAAATAAGTTTAAATAAACCCTGAATGAATAAGTAACTATTCCGTTTTAAGAAAATAAAATATATAAATTAAAATTGCAATATTGATTGAATTGTTAATAATTATTATTTATTGAAAAATAAAATATTTTTTATTATATATGGCAGATGGCGTAGTGGCAACTAAATGATTAATAAAACTACACACACAGTAAATGGACCATTGCTCAAAAAAACAAGGCAGATTTGAATTGGAAAGGACAAATAATAATAGAATTAAAAATAGATTTAAAATAAAAAATAATTAAAAAGCAGAGTTTTTAAGAACAATAGAATACAAAAGCAGATTTTAAAAAAGAAAGAAGAGAATAACAAAACGAAATGAGATAGAATTGAAAAATAAGATAATTAAAAAAGTAGAAGGATTCAAAAAACAGAATTGAAAAAATAATTAACAGATGAGCAGAATTAAAAAAAGAGAAACAAGGAAAACAATCGTTAAAAAATATGATATAACAAAAATGAAAAAAGATCTGAAGAAGAGAAGAATTAAAAAAATTTCAATAAAAAAGAAATAAAAAATAACAACATTAAAAATTATCCTATAAAAAATTAAATGAAAAAGGAAAATAAAATATTTTTTATTATATATATATATATAACTAATAAAACTAATTCTACCATTGTCACTTTTGCTTGTCTAATTGTTATGTTAATCATTGATCGAATGGATGTTTGATATTTGTTATTAGTATCGGAGAGAAGCCTTAGCTACCCGTTTGAGGTTTAATATATTATTGAGTTCATATACTCTTTTAGGGTACCATGTGCTCATTGTATATTGAACCTTGAATTGTCCAAGTCGGACAGTTTGGGAAAAAACTTTTTCTTTACTCGTATAATAGTTGTTGCTTAATTTTCGTATCTTTATATTTGATGAAATTTCGGTTCGATTCATTTCCTTTTGTTCTCTGGGTGCATACTTGATTGCGGTGTTCATAACTGCGTTCATTTTGTGTACTCAGAGACCAATAGGAAATGTTCACAAATTTTGTCAAGTATAAGATACGAGAATTAAGGAATGATTATAATACGAGTTCAAAAGTTTTTTCTTGAATGGGATAGGTCATACCATTTAAAGAAAGAGAGCGGTTGTAAGAACGTCGTCTTTGCTGAAATTGTCATTTTTTTGACATGCAGAAGATGGAATATTTTCTTTCGAGTCGTAGTTGGATGTCACGATAGGTTGTATCCGGGAGAGAGTGCGAAACCAGATTTTTGCGCTGGGGTTGCGTACTTTGTCCAAGTCGCAATGGCACATAAAGATTTCAAAACTAATGGAGGGATTAGATGTCCGTGCTTTACTTGCGATTGCAGAAGGATTAAGAGCCCAAGTGAGGTCACGCACCACCTGTATTCAGTTGGATTTAGGCTTAATTACTGGATTTGGACTACACATGGTGAAAAGTTGTCTCACGTTGATTTAGGGGTTGGTGATAATTGCGAAGGTGCTTCAAGCAGTTACGTAGATTCGGGATGTGGTGAGCAGATTGAATTGATGCAAGATATGGTTTGTGATGCCTTGGGGGTGAACGTGTTATTCGAGGAGCAACAGTATGATGACACAGATGAACTTCCAAATGAGACAGCACAAAAATTTTATAATCTATTGTTAGAAACAAACAAGCCGTTGTTTGAAGGGTCTACAGACTCTAAGTTATCAATGTGTGTGAGGCTCTTAGCTCTTAAGTCCAACTGTGGTGCTACCGAAGTGTGCTTGGATCTCGTAACGAAAATGATGTTGGACTCCTCACCTATCAGAGATGGTTTGCCAAAAAGTTATTACGAGGCTAAAAGCTTAGTGTCCAAGTTGGGGCTGGAATCTAAAAGGATTGATTGTTGTGTGAGAGGGTGTATGTTGTATTACGACAATGAGTTTGGTAAAAACGATGGTGCGCTAGTTGAATGCAAATTTTGTGGTGAGCCTAGGTATATGTCACATACTAATAATCGGACGGGTAGACAAAAACTAGTTCCAGTGAAGGCAATGTTTTATTTGCCAATTATTCCAAGGCTGCAGAGAATGTTTGCATCACCACAGACTGCAGACAAAATGACATGGCACCATGAGAATAGAAGCACTTCGTATGTTGCGCCACCCTTCCGATGGTGAAGCTTGGAAGCACTTTGATCGTGTGCATCCCGATTTTGCAGCAGATCCACGTAATGTACGACTTGGCTTATGCTCGATGGTTTTACCGTATGTTCAATCCACGGCGAAACCTTATTCTTGGCGCCGCTTATCGTTACCCCATACAATCTTCCTCCCGAAATGTGCATGTCTAAGCCTTATATGTTCTTGACTTGTGTTATACTGGGTCAGATAATCCGACAGATGGTATTGACATCTATTTAGAGCCTCTTATCGACGATCTCAAAAGGTTGTGGAATGGTGTTGTGGACGCACGATATTGCACGAAAGAAGAATTTTACAATGAGGGCGGCGCTTATGTGGACCATTAATGACTTCCCTGCATATGGCATGTTGTGCGGTTGGGGTACTCATGGTAAAATGGCATGTCCGCATTGCATGGAGCATACAAAGACCTTTACCTTGAAATTTGGGGGAAGAGTTCTTGGTTTGACTCACATCGCAGTTTTTACCCGATGATCATGCATTTAGGCGGAATAAGAACGCTTTCAAGAAGGGGAAGTTGAATTAGATGGCCCGCCTCAAGGTTGATGCCGTAATGCATCCGGGAAAGGGTTATGGAACCGCCCAAAATCACAGATTTTGGCAAATTGGATCGATTTGAAGGATATGGACAATGGCATAATTGGACAAAAAGAAGTATTTTTTGGGATCTACCATCTTTGGAGAGATAATTTATTGAGACACAACCTTGATGTTATGCACATTGAGAAGAACTTTTTGACAATGTTTTTCTCACGATGATGAACGTCGAGAGGAAAAACAAAAGACAATGAGAAGGCGGACTAGACTTACCACTTTATCAGAGGCGAAAGGACTTGCATTTGATGAATCGGTCGGATGGGAAGACTCGAAACCCAAAGCTTTGTTACTCTTTAAGCTGCCGAGGAAGCCAAGTCGATCTGTCGGTGGATAAAAGAACCGGATGCGGATGGTTATTCTTATAATTTGGCAAGATGTGCCGATGTGAACAAAGGAACCATGATTGGGATGAAAAGCCATGATTGTCATGTATTCATGGAGTGTTTACTTCCTATTGCATTTAGTTCCTTGTCAAATGTTTTAAATCCACCGTTGAACTCACCAATTCTTTAAAGATTTGTGTTCTGCGACATTGAGAGGATGATCTCATAAGGATGGAGCAGAACATACCAGTCATTCTTTGTAAGTTGGAGAGAATATTTCCCGCTTTCTTTGATTCTATGGAGCATCTAGCAGTGCATCTTGCACATGAAGCTAGGCTTGGTGGACCGGTTCAATACAGATGGATGTATCCATTCGAAAGGTACTATAATAAAGTATTCTCTAAAATAAATATTTATTTGAAGGGTTAAATGTATCAATTTTTATCATCAACGTTGTTATTTTGTAGATTTATGGGTGACTCAAAACGGTCGGTGAAAAATAAGGCCAGGGTTGAAGGATCTATTTGTGCAACTTACTTACACCGTGAGACAATCCATTTCTGTTCCCATTATTTTACGAACTTCATGTTGACACCAACAAATAGTAGGAACGAAGTAGAAATTGAAAGTGAAAGACACCCGCTTGCCTTATCAGTATTTTGCCTTTCTTCCGTCATGGTGGAAAGGAGGTGGATAACTGGATAACGGACGAAGTGTGGAAGTCAGCCCACGTTCACGTGTTGATCAACTGTGCAGAAGTATCACCGTATCTAACGTATGTATCATTTTGACCACTTTCAATTTCTTTAATCGACAATTGCTCTTGATCATTTGTTTGATAATGACTTGATCAGGGCATTCTTCTTAACTAAGCCCACAAGCGCATAAGACTCTTCTCGCCTATATTCATGAATATTTCCCAACGTGGTTTAGAAACCAGGTATGTTTTGAGTCGTCATATATATATTATTATTATTTATTGTTTGAAAATACAAAAATATTGTTTGAAAATAGGAACCATAATTTGTTTGCACATGGTGTGTACACAGGTGTATAGCGAGGCAGAATCCCCTAAAATCCAACACTTGAGAAATTTATCTCATGGTCCTAAATCACGTGTAAAAGAATGGCACACATTCTTTGTAAATGGATACAAATTCCAAACCCAGTCAAAAACAGAGGGGAAAAAAACAGTTAACAGCGGGGTTTATGTAAAAGGTGCCACAAATGGAGGTGAAGATGACTTTTACGGCGTGATTCAACATATATATGAACTGACGTACAATACTTTAGACTATACTAAAAAAATAGTGCTATTTTATTGTAATTGGTTTGATCCATCAAATAGAGGCACAAGAGTGGATCGAAAATATAATACTGTTGACATACACATGAGCAGAAGATACCAAATGTTTGATCCGTTTATCATGGCACAACATGTAAGACAAGTGTATTATGTCCCTTATCCATCAACTCGAAGGGACAAACAAGGTTGGTGTGTCGCAATAAAGATAAAACCACGGGGTCGCATTGAAGCAGATGATACACAGGAAGAAGTGGCTTATCAAGTGGATGAGATGTCTCATGTCAATGTAGTAAACGAAGTTGAACCCATTACTCGACTACGTGACAATCCAATCACATATGAAGATGTAGATGGGGATGAGGAATTAAATGAAGAAGTGGCAGAACCATCAAGATCTGAAGACGATGCCGAAATTGAGTGGGCAGAATGGGCAGATTGAAATTGTTTAACTTTTTACAATTTGAGAAATTAATGTGTAACAATATATTTTAATTTGTCAGTTATTTTCATAACTTGTTTATTTTTATGGAATTCATTTGTAATATTGTTATGTTTAAATATAATATTTCATGACTGTTATTATTAATTGCTCTATAGACATATATGGCATCAGAAGGTTCAGGAGCAGACCCCCCCAGACCACCCAATGGTGGTAAATGGAAGGGGAAGGGGATCGCCCTCGGCCCCCCCCCGCCGCAGGGGCCGACCACCATTAGGCGTGACCTCATCGGGTTTCGACGTTGTCATCTACACGTCGTCCTAGTACATCTACGCCGAGACACTGATACACCTCCTCGCACCTAGACAGCCTTACGCACCACCTACAGGACTTCGGGCACATTCGACACCAGCTACACAGACTGGCACGCTCGGCACCTTTGCCTCACATTGACATGATCCCCACTGGGTTCCAGCAGCCACATGGCGCTCGAGTTCCCATGTTGTGCTCGATCCGCGGGTCGATGCTCATCGATCCGACCATGATTATAGTACGCCATACACCTGATGACAGCGATGTTGGGCATGACGGGGAGGAGCAGGAGGTTCAGCAGGAGGAGGTTCTTGAGCAGGGGGAGGGCCAGGAGCCTGACACTCTTGAGATGTTGTATGATGGTCGAGTTCTTATCAGGCCATCTGGTAAAGGGTAAGTATTTGCAATTTTTTTGAGTTATTAATAATTTACATGTATATATATATATATATATATATATATTATTTTTTTTATTTAACATGTTTTTATTGTTCAGGTTTCTTCCCTCAAAGCCTGATGCGTTAGCTATCACAGCAACAATTGAGGAGAATTACCAGGAGTTTTGGCCCACCTGGGGGACACTGAAGGATAATGAGCGGGACCATATGTTTAATTCTTTCAGAGTAAGCTGCAATTTTTATTTTACTGCATATTATTTTATTTTCGTAAATTTTAATTATGTTTAATAATGTCTTATATTGATACAGATGAGGGTTGCTTGGGATGAAAAAGATGAGGAGCTGATCGAGAAGAACTTTCATATGAAGGCCTCCCACCTCCTTTCTGACATGCTTCGAGATGCCCGCATCAGGGATCGCCAGCCCAGTTGGATAGGGGATGACCTCTAGCAGCAGCTGGTAGCGCACTGGAACACCCCTGAGTTCCAGGCGACCAGCGCGAAGGCCAAGAAGAATAGGGCCTCTGAGAAGGGTGGCAGCTTGCACACTGGAGGCAGTGTCAGTCAGGCGCAGCACGCAGTTAGACTTGTACGTGTTATAAAATTGTTATTATTATTATTTTATTATTATTATTATTTATTTAAGTTTTTTTATTAATACAATCTCAGTCGAGGAGGTTGGGGAGAGAAGTTCAGTTGCACGAGCTCCATCTTGCAACTCATCTGAAGAGAATCTTGGTGATTTCGTTGATGAGCGTTAAAGCGGACTCAGGTAATTATAAAATATAATAAATATTTTTAATAATGTTTATATTGTTTTGTTAAAAAAAAAGATTTGACTTATTTGTTTGTTTAACAGAGGAGTTTGAGGCGAGGATGTCTCGGCTTAGATCTCGAGCTCATCATGTTCTCCATCTCGAGCCCTGACGATCTATCTACACCGGCCGAGGGTTTGGCGGAAGTGGTTGGCGAAAAGAAGAAGGGTCGCTTATATGGTCTTGGCGACCTTGCCAAAGAACTACAAAGGGGCCCGCCGCTACACCTGGAGAGTCGTCGAGTAGTAGTGTTGCCACCGGTCGCTCTGCGCGGATGACCAGGAGATAGCCGAGTTGAAGCGGGCCAGTGGCCCAGCAGCGAGGAGCTTTGACTCAGGTCTTTGCGGCAGGAAGCAGGATGTACCGGTTGCTAGCTCGCGGCTGACCTACTCCGCCTCGGCCTCGGCCTCGCCTCCGCCTCCGCCTCCGCCTTCGCGTCCTGATGGTCATGTCGATGATGCAGATGATGTAGAGCATCTCGATCATGATCAGGAGTACTAAGACTATTAGTTCTGTTTGTACTTATATTTTTTCATATTTTTGGATATCATTTTTTCGCTTTGGATATTATTTTAGTTCTTGATTTTTATTCGTTGAATTTTTTATTTATTATGTTTTCTTTTTATTTTACTTTTTATTTTACGTTATCATATTTTTATATATGGAAATCAATTAATAATTAAATTAAATTAAATTACAAGTAATTTTTAATTAAATTAATAAATAAATATTTTTAATATGAGAGTAAATTATTTTTATAATTAAACAAATAAATAATTAAATTAATTAATTAATTAAAGAATAAAATTAATTTGGTTATTAATTAATAATTTTATTAATAAAATTATTTTTATAATTAAACAAATAAATAATTAAATTAATTAATTAATTAAAGAATAAAATTAATTTGGTTATTAATTATAATTTTATTAATTTTATTAATAAAATTAATTAAAGTAAATATTTTATTAATCAATAAAAAAAAAAATTCCGATTACCGACGACCTATGCCGTCGGAAACTTTTCAGATTGACCGACGGTCATGTCCGTCGGAAATCTAACGACGGCTTTGCCCGTCGGAATACACCGTCATTTACCAACGGGTATAACCGTCGGTAATACCGACGGCAAAGAAGAGTCCGTCGGTAATCCTTTGCGACGACTATATTTCCGACGGGTTTTAGGCCGTCGGTAAGCCGTCGGTAAATCTGGACTACCGACGGCTTTTATGGATTACCGACGGCTTTAGACCGTCGGTAATCCCGTGTTTTCTGGTAGTGATTCATACTGAAAGTGTCCCAACTTGTGACAATGAAAGCATTCTATGAGATCTTTATTGAACTGTTGCCTTCCTCTACCGCGTCCTCCCCTGAATCCTCCGCGACCTCTTCCTCTTGATCTACCAGAATTTGATATTTTGAGAGCCTGGTCCTCTTCTTTATGACCCTTCATCCTCTGCTCATGCACCAATAGGCTACTTTGCAATTCATCAACATTAAGGATACTCACGTCATTGGATTCTTCAATTGAGCAGACTACATAATTGAATTTTGCCGTCATAGATCGCAGGATTTTCTCTACAATTGTTGATTGCTCCATTCTTTCTCCGTGTGCTTTCATCTTATTGGCGATTGCGAGTGTTCTTGCAAAATACTCATCTACGGTTTCACCCTCCTTCATGCCAAGAAGCTCGAACTCCCTTCTCAATGCCTGAAGTTGTGCCCTTTTAACCTTCGTTGAACCCTGATACTTTTGCTTCATCGAGTCCCATATGTCTTTCCCCGTGTCTTTGTTGAGAATTGTCTCCATAATACTTCTGTCAATGGCCTGGAAAAGATAATTCTTTACCTTTAAATCCTTCAATTTGCTTTCTTCACCTTTCTTCACCTGTTCTTGATCCGCTCCGGCCATTGGAACGAACACCCCATTCTCGATAAGACTCCAATACTCCTTCGAGCGAAGAAGATTCTCCATCAGCATCGACCAATGGTCGTAGTGACCATCAAATTTTGGTATCGCAGGTTGAATGAAGTTACTGGTTTCGTTACTGGTTTCCGCCATTGTTCTCTTCTTGATCTCTCGTTTCTTTCCCTCACACGCTCAAGAAAAACTGCAGTTTTTCGTATCAGGCCCCAGTTGGAGCTCTGATACCAGCTGTTAGGATCAGAATGAACAAGAGATGCTAACTGAATATTGATTAATTGAAAAAACGATTACAAGCTTTGTTTTATACAAAACGAATTCAATAGAAAGTTTTAACTAACAAATCACTAGACGATACACTTTAGTAATGGGCCTAAGCTCAACTACAGGACACAGCCCACATTACTAAAGACACCCTTATTAATACTAAACATCACCTCTATCATAGGGTGGTCCAACGTAACACCAATTTTTTTTTGATGAGGTTTAAATACTTTTATTTCCATTGTTTAAATTCTCAAAATGATTCTTTCAAAAAAAATTGTGAAAATGTAAACATCTTTTGCGTTATGCGTAATTATAATACTTTTTATTTTGAAAAAGTCATACGTATCATATCATGTAAACATATATAAAGCATTATCGCTGAATTTCATACATTATGCATAATTGAAATATTTTTATTTTGGAAAAGTATGTGTAACATTTAAGTATATAAAGTTTATTCTTAATTATATAGTTATTTAGTCATTTTCAATGATTTTGTTAATATTTTTTCAAAAAAAATGGTTTTGTTAATATCAAGCTAGGATACAAATTGAAATTTATCTATTAACAAATATTTATCACACTATAAATAAACAAATATAATAAATAATTTATTTCTCAGCAAAAAATTTTTATTTTTTATTACAAATATCAGTCCTTGACAAAACTTAACCAAATAACTTATTACTCCGTGAATAGCAAGAAGTTATACATATAATGATGAATTTAATTTGGGTTTAATTACTCCGTAAGTCCCTGAACTAATTTTGAATTTCTAAACAGGTCATTAAACTTTAAAAAATTATAATTGGGTCCCTGAACTTTTAATAAATTGTAATTAGGTATTTATATTTTAATCGGGTCCCTGAACTTTTAAATAATTTGTAATTAGGTTTGTAAACTTTTAAATAATTTGTAATCGAGTCCATGAATACAAAGACCTAATTATAAACTATCTAAAAGTTCAGAGACCTAATTAAAACTTATTTAAAAGTTCAGAGACTTAATTACAAGTTATTTAAAATATAGGGACTCAATTACAAAATGTTGAAAAGTTCAGGGACCTAATTACAAATTTTTTTAGCTCAGAGACCTATTTAAAAATTTTCAAAGAGTTCATGGACCTACAGAGTAATATTTGATGGACAATGTTATCACATGGAAGGAATAACTCCAACTATAGTCTATTAGCGGCAAGACGGGCACTCCCGTGCTCGTCTTTCTGCTTTTCTATTACGCTACAGTATGTATTATTTTACTGTTTTTTGTTGTTTAATGTTGCTTTTAATGAATTTGATTATACATTTCAGGTATTAACACTAATTTTTCAGAATGACATTAGTACTATACACATTGATATGTACACGTATATATTAATCAATCTAATATTCTGTAAAATTATAATTGTCAAAATACCCAATAAACCATACATGTTTTACTCAAAGCGGCAAAACGTATATACTAAATTAACAGTGGCGGAAGGTAACATTGTAGGCTCGGAAAAACATGCATAAACAAAATGACGACAAAAACAAATCCTAAACTATTATTTAGTTACAAATATTTAGTAATTTCATTATACTCATGATAAACTTAATAACTAATGAACCATACACGTGTGTCTCAAAGCACCAAAATAAAACACCAAATTAACAGTAGCCGAAGGTAACATAGTAGGCTTGAAAAAACATACATAAAAAGTATAAACCAATACCATCCGTAAGAAATAGATTTATTTACTTATTTTTTTACTGGAAATTTATTTACTTATTTATTCCCCTGAAATTGGAGAACTTAATAAACAACCTCATGCAAAAAATCCATAATATCAAGAAGCATTGCAAGCATGTATAAGAATTTCCGTGTTATTGCAAGCATTTGGAGATAGACCGAAGAGCCATGGCCACCCTCCATCACGGCCTCCCACTCTGCGATTTTTCTCCTCTTCTTCATTTGCGCTCTCCTGATCTCTCTCTTTCTCCGTCTTTCATCTTTTAATTGTTTACCAGTACCCTGTCACCCGGAGGCATATAATGGTATACTGCATGGTAAAACTACCACTCAGATTCAAATTTGCAGGAATTCAATATCAACATTCAACAATTGTGAGATGTTCATATAGCAGTTTGTTCTCATGATTCAATCACAATGACTATCCCAAATTAAAGTGCAAGATATCAACATTCATCACCAAATTGCTACTAAAATATGTCCAAATAAATTGCTATTGTGCATTATTGTCTCGAAACATATCCAAACAGATAGAAATGCTATATAGGTTTGATTACAGGTAGAAAATTTAAAACATCAATTTTAACATGAAAATCATGTTTTTCTCATTTCCTAGCTTGCATCTGTTATATCAACTATTAAAAAAAAAAGAAACTGAATTTCCTAAAATATTTTTCCAATAAACAAAATCCGAAACTTAAACAAATATCAATCTAACATTCACTAATATATTTGTAACAAAAAATAATTCACTAATATAGGCCTTAAACATGAATAAACCTGGCATTACGTTTGGCTATTTAAAAGGATACCCCCAACTGGACCATATATGCCTTGTGACTGTGAAATAAGAGAAATGACTATTAGTACCATTTCACATGTCATTAAGAATTTATTATCTTTACATCAAGAAATTAAAATGAAGAACTAGAAAATATATTTTGAAAACACGGAAAATTACTTTTCATTGATGTGCACCTAATGCTTTCAATTGTGGATGAAGACCTACAGAGGGAGTGGGTTTCGTGGGTCAAAATAATGAAGCTCTCTCATCTACGGAGGACGTGTAGTGAAATAGAGTCAAGAATAATTTAAAAAAATACAAACTCAAGAAAAAAAGAATAAATACCAAAAAAAATAAGAAGATGAAGACTCACCGATGAGTAAATGAGTAGTTCTATCACTTTTCCGATCACTCATTTATCTCCCCCTCTACTTTTCTCTTTTCCCTTTCTTCTTTTCTTCCACTCCCTTTTCTCGCTTATTTTTTTCTTGTCTTTTTTTTCCCGTCTCTCTACATACCTATTCTTTCTCCTACCTGCGCACTGCACACACACACACACAAATATCAGGGTCCTAAGAGAGAGGATGTCCAAGTTTTTGTTGAGAGGGGGTGAGTGAGGGTCAGTTATGTTTGATTTATGAATTTACGTGTGTATATACTAACCGCTGTCAGTGAAAAGAAGTGCGAAAGTTAAAAAATTGAAATAATAAATTTTAAAAACGGTTGATTGAAGGAATACACAAAAGTAGGGATAAGTTACGTTATAGATAAAAGAGAAATGAAGGGTAAAATTGGAAGAAAAAAAGGCTACCCAAAAAGGGATTTCCCATTATATATTGTTATAGATAGATAGGAGTACCCAAGGTAATTAAAACCGGACCGGACATTAAACCGAAGAGGGCCAGGGTTCAGGGTTTTTGGGCCGGACTGGGTTTAATAAAATATTATTTTTAAATATATATATATATTCGAAATATATATATATATATTAAAAATTAGAAAATATATAGATAATATTTCAATTTATACACAAAATAATATGTAACCTAGTGGTAAGATGGCTTGTAGGGGTTCAAGCCCTGTTGAGACCAAAAACTGATTTTTTTAATTAATAAAGGCAATTAAAAATTTTCAAAAAAAAAGAAACGAACCGGTTCGACCCTCTGGCACCGAACCGGCCGGTTCTTTACCAGCCGGTCCAAGAGGGTCACTCGGACCGGACCATGGCCCGGTTCCTGTCCAACCGGTCGGACCGACCAGTCCGGTCCGGTTTTTGTTACCATGGGAGTACCTATCGGTGAAACGCATAACAAAATCTAAAAAACAAGTAATTAATACTATTTCTGTTCCTTTTTAATTGTCGGTCTTTTAGAAAAATTTTGTTACTATTTACTTGTCGTTTTCAAAGTTCTAGGTCACATTAATTATTTATTGTCAATTATAACCTTAACTATTTATTGTAGATAAAGAAATATCTACAATGAAGTAACAAAAATTAAGGGTATCCATATGGAAAAAGACTACTAATTTTATAAAAAAAAAATTATTGATTTTCTTTATTTGTGTAAAAAAACTCTAAACGACATTTAAAAAAAAGTAACAACCTAAGTTTACTCATTGGTCTGTCCCCTCTCCTTCGTATCTAGCATCAATGCTCAATCAAACATCTTTCTCCATCATGCCCCAATTAGTTTTTGCTGAAATACTGGTCGGAACAATTTTTTTTCTCTTATAATTCAGTTCAGAAAGGGGTATATGCTGTGAACAATTTTTTTTTAATGTTATAGTGTTTTTTAAAATAGATAAAATGTAAAAAATTTTAAAAAATTGAAATGACTAATTTAATTAATAGAAAATAAATGAAAATATCAACATACACTTAAAATTCTTAATTTTTTTAAATAAACAATTTATAAAAGGATTATTTCATTGGTGATTTATAAATATATCAAAAAAGCTGAATAATACTAACAAAATTATAGAAAGTGAAAAAAACTTCCCGAATGAAAGACCCATTTACATGAGAAGATTTAAATTAATTATATAAAGATGAATTTGTTATATGGATATTCTATAAAGAAAGAGATTAAAGTTTTTATTTTATTATTTGAGATGTGTCCGCAAAAAAAAAAGTGAATGAAATGACAAAAAGAATATGTTTCAATTAATTATTTTATTTCATTAAAAGTATATCGTATATTGTACATATAGTTTTGTAGGATATAAAAGTTAAATTACCCTTTCAAAAAAAAAAGTTAAATTACAAATGTGATTTAATTCGAAAGAATTTATTTTAATTCTAACAAAAAATGAAAACATGAAATTACATACTTGTCAAATTTTTTATTTTGAAAAAAAAATAATCTAATTGATTTTTTTGAAAAAATATAAACTAATTGATAGGAAATTATTTTAATTAATATTTATAAATATTTCATTATGTTAAATGTTAACTGAAGAAATTTAACTTCACCAAAAAACTGAAGAAATTTAAATATTAATTAAAGAAATGGCATAAAATCAAATTTTCCTTTAAATTTAACTGATGGAAAATTTAAAATAAATTTAATTTAATATTAAATCTCAAAATAAGTGTCACGGTAAAGCCACGTAGTCACCTACCTTTGGGGAACAAAAATATTTTCAACGTACCGAATTATCCGTTTCTCAAATATGCAAAGAAGAGTGTTTCATAAAAAAAATAAAATGCAAGGAATGATGGCATGATTTGGTTGGGTTTCCGGAAAATGAATATAATAAAATTATTGGAAAGATTTTGTCGTGGTTCAAGAGTCCAAAAATACCCTTATTGAGCTTTTGACTGATTGTGTTTCATTCACATCTCTGCGTATAAACTTTTCACATACACATACACTCATGTAGCACCCTCCGCAAGTCACACAACAATATATAGTTTCCGAATAATGCTAAATATCGCAAAAATAACCATCGTGAATGGATTGCGAATGACATGTCACCTATATTTTCTTTTTGAAAAGCGTCGTGCGTCCCATTGCAAACAGGAAAAGACATTCTTGCTGATGCAACGTTATCGCCAATTTTGTTCCAAAAAAATTCTCAAAAACCAAACCAAAAAAAGACTTTGCAGAACCAGCAATTCAGCATCTCATTATAGACTAAATCAAAACCCATAAGTTCCAAAACACCCATGATAAAATCTTTCTTCTCTACTCTCTATATCTCTATACTCTTCTCCTCTCTACCGGCACCACTCACCGTTGTGCCGTGCTCGACTCTAGTCACCACTGCAGCTGCGCACGGATGCGTCAATGTGACTCTGCTCTTCATCAACCGCTTTTTGGCCGCTCTCGTCGTGCAACGGCGACGATGGTCATTAACTGTGAACATGACGTTTTATTTCATGGGTGGTTACATTATGCCAAGAGAAAGTTTTATCCTAAAAAAAATTAATAAAGTTGCTTTGATTGTCATGCAACCTCTCCTGTAAGTGCTGAAAATTTGAGAAGTCACCGGCCATGGCCGTCGACCTTGGTGTGCTTGTCCTTGGTGGATCGCTTCGAAGGGTTGGTGGTGACGATGGTGGAGGACGTAGTGGATAATTACTGTTGAGTTTGGGTCTTGTTGGCGGAATCTAGTACCGGAGGGTCAGATATGGTGGTGATGGCCAGTGAGGCATCGATGAGGTAAGGAGTGGCTGCAGAAGCGGAAGCAGAAGAAGAGGATGATGAGTTAGAGGAAGAAGAAGAGGAAGGGGAAGTGATGGTTTTGGAGATGGAGCCCATGATAAAAGGTGACAACCTGTTAATGGTGCCATCGAAAGGTACCACAAGGTGCTGATGTTGTTGGGAATGGGAATGGAGGTTTTGAAGGAATAGTGGAGTTGTAGCATTTGGCTTGAGGAGTGGTCAATGCTGTATTTCACGCTAGTTTATTCATAGAATTTTATTTCTTATTTTCTTTTTAATTTTTGATAGATTTTTAAAAATGACATCCAGGTCATTCGTAAGGAAACTATTCGCTATATATAGCGGCTCTGTTAATTTCCAAATCAATTTACTCAATTTATTTATACTATTTAAGAAATGTTAGTCCTAGCCAAAACAAACACCCTCCTTTCAACAAGTGGCAATCTACTTTCTTGACACATGGCACACCTATTTTTAATTATCTTTTTATTTTTTATTATTATATTTAAAATATCTTAAGAATTGAAATTTTTTATTATCTTTAGATTTGCTCATCCTTCCTTTTTTAAGTACCAAATCTGTTTTCCTATCTCTCACATCCACTTTTTTCTCTCTTAATTGAATTTTTAATTATATCTTTCCCTTGACAGTCTGAGAAATTCGACTGCACAGTTACTGCCCTGCTTTCACTCATTTCATTTCACACAACCTCCCACATAATTCAAAATCATCAGACCACAATACCCTTCTTTCCCTATCTCTTTCTCTCCCCTTTCCACCTTCTCTTACCTCCATAATAACCGAGCCTGAGGTCTTCTCTCCCTCTACATCTCTCCACCAACCAACTGCCTTCGCTAGCCGCTCCTCCCTCTTATCTATCTCTGCATCCCTCTTCTATGCGACAACTGCTCATTTCTCTCCTTCCCTTTTTACTTCTGTTATTTTGTTTTGTGATACTATTTTTTTAGGATAAAATATGTTTTTAGTCCCTATAAAATTAGCCAATTTTGCTTTTAGTCCCTATAAAATTTTGTTCAAACTTTAGTCCCTTCTATTAATTTCCTACTTAATTGGCTAATGGTGGTCCAGCTGACACCTTCCAAGTGTAATTTTCGATGACATGGCAATACCAAGGGGACACAAATAAAAAATTTAAATCCATGTAACAATTTTTTTTCAACCACATTTTACCCCTCTTATTTCCCAACTACTGAACCCTAAATTCCCAATCCCAAATCGCGAAGAAGAAACCAGAATCGCGAGAAAGGAGAAAGGCTCGCCAGAGAAGGTGGTTGTTTGCGGAGCAACGACGGTGTTGTCTTTGTGCTTCCTTTTTCTTCCCTTTTTCTGAAAATGAGAGGAACCTTATCCCAAATACGAAGCTGGCCCATCCCAAATCTTCAACCATCACCTTCTTCTTCTCTATGTTTCTCCCTGAAATCCAAACGAACAAGAAGGAAATCAATTGATTCTACCACAAACGCATAAGTGTCTATTTGGTTCAAACGAGGGGAAGAGAGGGGAGGGATTTTAATGGAGGAGAGGAGAAGGGAGGGGAGGGATTTAATTTGATTTTGTGTTTGGTTGAGAGTAGGGGAGGGAAGGGGAAGAGAGGGGAGGAAAGCCTTTGCATGTTTGGATCAGGAGGGGAGGGGAGGGATTTTAATGGACGGGAGTGATTAATTTACTTGTATATCTTTATAGCCTTTTATATCATATTATATATAAGGATATTTAAGTAATTTTATTTTAAATTATTTAATCTTTCTTCCCGTCCCCTCGAAAAACCCCACTTTTGGAGGGGAGCCAAAATCGGCTCAAGAGGGATTTTGCTCCCCTCCCCTCCCTTCTCCTAAAATAATTGAACCAAACAAACATAATTTAAAATAATCCTTCCCCTCCCCTCCCCTCCTTTACAAAACCCCCAACCAAACGGATCCTAAGAATCTACACAACAATGCAAATATGAATACTGTTAGCGTAATTCATACACTACTTTTTAAGGCAAGTGCACCAATCGCAACCAGTAATATAGTAATGAATAGAGTATCGTCTCCACAGGGATTATGATGGTTATCAATAAGAATAAGTGTGTAATTACTTAAAACGGAAATGATTTGGATATTTTGATTGTAATTGTAACGTTGAACAAGTTAAAGTAAAAATAGAATTGACTTGGTTGGTTGAAAACGACTAGGATTTGAATCCTCTTGTACTTGCTCTTATGTAACTAGTTCATCATTAACTGAAGTAATTTCATATAAGTTGAAGTTCGAATCAACTGAATTAGCTTAAGGACAATCCATTGCCTCATAAACCCTTTATTCTAGCCACAATCCCTAATCCCTTAGGTGATTAATGATTAGACTAAGCAATAAGATCCATGATTCATTAGAACACATAACCACAAGTTATATTCCTATAATCATCATGATTATGATTACTAATCTCAGTTCAAGTTCATTCATCCTATTTTCCAATAAAGATGAAAAACCCAAATTCAATGCAATAGTGATCAAGTATTGAAAAGCATGAAGTATAGAGATTAGAAACTCAATTTACATAACATAAACTTGTATTAATATAAGAGAACTAACTACATAAGAGTTTGTACATGATTCATCTCATCCTAATCTAAGGTATTTAGCTACTAATGGTAGTAAAAGAAGAAAACAAACATATGAAAGAAAACAACTCCATTGATGATCCAAACCTTGTTCCCAAGAATGAATCCTCCTTGAAGATGAAGAACAATGGAACCCTAGCACTCCTTATCTTTCTCTTTTTTGTTTTTGGCTGTTAGCAAAGGTCCAAGATGATTAAAAAGTGAACAAATATCTAATTATACAGATTCTGCAGCACCGTGCGCGTCGCGCGCAGATTAGGCAGTACAAATGCGCGTCGCGGCAAGACCGAGGCGGACTTCGAGTTGCAGCGATGCGCGTCGTACAGATTCTTCTGATCAAGGCGTCACGCGCATGAAGACAGAGCCAGTTTACATAAATGCGCTTTTTTTTTTTTTTTACAATGAACAAAACAAGTCCAAATTCTATACAAAATTGAACAATTTAAGTTCTTGTACATCCACCCCAAACTTAGAATCTTTGCTTGCCCTCAAGCAACCCCAAACTTAATCAAATGCTAAGACATGTCGTAATATGGCCTACTGAACTCCAAGTAAGTAGGGACAATTGAGATTCTGGTCTTAGGCTTGCAATGAAAATAGATCGCAAATAATGGACAATTAGGCTCAAACGGGCTAACAAAGGATTAAATGAATTAGGTGGTGAATTTAGGCTCTAGGTATTAGAAAAAATTGCCTCAATATGTGTAAACATGCAAGTATAAAATCCTAAGAACGAGGTCAAATTCTCAAGACTGTCACATATAACTAAGCACACAAGAAGAAAAAGTTACATTTGGCACAAAATTCTCACCTTTGGTTAGAGAGGAAATTAAGCACAAACGAATCTTGCATTTAAATGTTACTTAACATGCTTCAAAGGGTTATTTGTGAACTTTTTTATCAAAAAGAGGCATGCAAAGTCACAATCCAATTGTGTATCCATTACAATTCATAAGCATGCATATCATGGGGATTACGAAAATAAAAAACCATAATTCCACTTATCAAATTAACATCTTAACTCAAAAATTCATTTAACACAAGGTACAAGAAAAGGAAATTAGAGTTCCCCAAAACAAACAATCAAGACAAAATACATTGAATATTGATATTTAACATTGAATATTGATATTTAAACAGAAAAATAAAAGAAAACAAAAGATAAAAGTAGAAAACCAAAGCGGTGAGCCATGGGACTCAACCGAGTGAAATGATGGGCGGGCCGCCCGACGCCACCGCTGAAAGAAACTAGGAGCTGGCTCAAGGCCCCGCCTCATCATCGAGGTAAGGCTCTGGAAAATGTCGGCGTCCATATTCACGAATCGGCCACTTTGGTAAGCACCAATAGCTCAGTAAATAGCTGCATCCTCGCCTTTGAGCTCGTGCTTCTTCCCGTTGGTACAAGGCCATACTCTGCACGACTCCCAATCCTCACGGACATCACCGATAATCTCTCAAAATCAGCCATCGAAGGGTAATTTTGAACCTGAGGATCTACAAACATATTCGGCCTCCCCATTTCCTCCGGTTCTTGGTGATCTTCTTGAGGAGGTTGAGGTGGCTGGTCAAGTGGGATTGAATTCCTCCGAATCCAATCACCCGTTATGAGGGTCCCAGGATGTATTGGATTTTCTTTAATTTCCTTACTTGGGATCTTCACACGGGCCCTTTCACATAGGAGCTGAATGAGAGTGGCGTGCCTCAGCCAAGATCTGGTGACCTTTTCATTAGCCGCATTGTATAAATTGTGAGCTAAAATTTGGCCCACATTTACCGGCTCACCATTCATGATGACATATACCAGGGTAGCCCTATATGAAGTCAACTCTGACACATTGGCGCAAGGGAGGAAAGTATGAAGTACAAACACGCCCCATGCCTTTGCGGTGGGAGTCAAATTCCGCCCTTCTATTTTTCTGGGTGACCCATCTTGGTTCCTCACCCAATCTTGTCCCGCTCTGATTAATAAATGGCGAATGGTCTGTTGTTTAGCTCCGTCCAAGACACCTCTGGCTTGATAGCCACAGTTTTCAACATCAGGCAAACCAAACAGCTGGTTGATTGTATGGGGATCATATGGAATTGTCTTCCCCCTTACATAACTCACATATCTAGCATCGCCAGCAAGGATGTCACCATCTCCACTCTGATAAGCATTTGCAAAAAATTCCATTGCTAGCTTTTTGCTAGCTGTCTTGGGAAAAGAGGTAAAGGCTTCCCAATGTCTTTGCCCAATGTTATGTTGGATCTCCATGAAGTCATTGGCACTTAGCTGAAATGCCTTCTCCCTCACAAATTCCTTGTTTGTAAGAATTGAGGCATAACGGTCTTGGCACGCCAAAGATCTGAATAAGTGGGAATCAAAACTTCCACAAGAAGAAGAGACAGTTTGCTTCTTGCGTTTCTCTGGATTACGAGCCATAGTTCCCTGCACATAGAACGACGATTTGTGCAAAAATTGTTTTCTATGTTAGTATCAACACAAACATCTTAAAATTCTATGAACATTATCACTTCACCACTATGGTTTTCCAACAAAGAGATTACCAATGCAATTCATATTTTCATATTAAAACTCTTGCAAAAGTTGACAATCTCAATGGTTTGTGATTAAAAAAATTCCTTATGCACTAACTTGCAATTAGACAAACCTTTGGTCATCTAATAATTTTCACAATTATTTGATTGAGGACAACCAAATTTTGTCATTTGAAACAATGTATGGCATAAACATGAAGTATGGCTTAGCTCATTATCAAGTTCTATTCCCTATACTCTCATAAGCATTTTATCAAACACTTTGTGTGCACACAAAAGCATCTAACAAACCAACAATGGTTTCATCATGCAAAACTTCCCAAAATAAGAAAAATTCAAGGCTTCACAGCTCAATCACATAAGAAATAAACAGCTCACAACAACAACATCAAATTTCAAACAAGAACTTCAAATTTTCGACAACTTTCTTCATAGAGATGAAGGCAAACGAAAAATTAGAAAAAGGAAGTCATGAAATCACTTACTTGATGATGAATGATGTATGAAGTGAAGAAAATGTGAAGATTAATCTCTCTATGCAAGTTGTGCTTGAGTGGTGGTGAAGTTTTTAGAGTTAGGGTTGGTTAAGAAATGATTTTGAGTGAGTGAAATGAGGAGCTGCGCGAGCATCTCCGTTTATTAAGCCAGGTTGCGCGTCGCGCGCAACAATTCATTTGTATTTGCGCGTCACGCGCGAGTCCTGAAGCTAAAATAAAAATGCGGCGTCGCGCGAACAATTCAAGTGTAAATGCGCGTCCACACGCACTTCTTGATGAGACAAAATTAAAAAAATGCGGCGTCATGCGCTAAGGTTCTTGGCGTCGCGCATCAGCTGCCCTGTTCCAAGTTCACTCATCAGGTGCTATGCGCGTCGCGAGCAGATTACGCAGTGCAAATGCGCGTCACGCGCATGGGTCACAGAGGCAAAATTCAAAAAAATGCGCGTCATGCGCACTACTTGCGCGTCACGCGCATCACCTGCACGACTTTTTTTTTTTGGGCAAACTTGTTGGCATGGGGGCTTCTTTACCGTCACTAGCTTGACGCTTGGTCATTTTATGGATCCTGCATAACGAGGGCTACTCTTGCCCTGGAGACTTCTCCTCCAAAGAATGGCTTCAATCTTTGCCCATTAACTTTGAAAGTTCTTGTGGAGCCGGGATCTTCTAATTCCACTGCTCCATGTGGAAAAACTTCTCGATTACAAATGGTCCCACCACTTGGACTTCAACTTACAGGGAAAAGTTTCACCTTGAATTGAAGAGTAGAACTTGTTGGCCTGGCTGAAATCTCTTCTCACCAAATGCTTGTCATGATAAGCCTTGGTTCTTTGTTTGTAAATGGTTGCATTCTCATAAGCCATCAACCTCATTTCATCCAAATTTCATTCAATTTCAAAGAACCGCTTTTGTCCACCAATTTGGAATCAAAATTCAGAAATTTTATGGCCCAAAATGCCTTGTGTTCCAACTCCAATGGTAAGTGGCATGACTTCCCATAAACGGTGATAAGGAGAGAATCCTAATGGCGTTTTGAATGCAGTCCGGTAGGCCCACAAAGCATCGTCAAGCTTCTTTGACCAATCCTTCCTTGAAGCACCATTGTTTTCTCCAAAATCTTCTTTATCTCCCTATTGGAAACTTCACTTGCCCACTAGTTTGTGGGTGATAGGGAGTGGCAACCTTATGCTTTACATCATACTTGTTCAAAGAATGTCTCCAAGTACTTGTTGCAAAAATGCGTGCCCCCATCACTTATGAGCACTCTAGGTACTCCAAATCTGGAAAATATGTTTTTCTTCAAAAAATTGACCACTGTCTGGGAATCATTGGCTACAGCTGCACATGCCTCAACCCATTTGGTGACATAGTCAACACACACCAAAATGTATAAATTGGAATAAGATAATGGGAAAGGCCCCATGAAATCAATACCCCAACAATCAAATGGTTCAATTTCCAGAATGCTATTGAGTGGCATCTCATTTTTCCTGGAAATGCTTCCTGTGCGCTGGCACTTATCACATTGCTTGACATATTCATGACAATCTTTGAAAAGCGTTGGCCAAAAGAACCCACTTTGTAACACCTTGGCTGCAGTTCTTTCTCCACCATAATGACCTCCATACGGTGAATCATGACAATGTTTCATTATACTTTGTGCCTCCTCGGATGTGACACACATTCTCAATAACCCATCAGGGCCCAGTTTAAACAAAAATGGATCATCCCAAATGTAGAAATTTGCATCTTTGAAGAGTTTCTTCTTCTGCTGCCAAGTATAATCCTCTGGTATCACACTTGTTGCCTTAAAGTTAGCCATATCAGCAAACCATGGCCTCTCAGATACCATCAACAAGTGCTCATCAGGAAATTCTTCGTTAATCTCTTTCTCCTTAATCGTTACATTTCAGAATTTTCGGCCTTGATAAGTGGTCAGCTACCACATTCTCACTTCCTTTCTTGTCTTTTATTTCCAAATCAAACTCCTGTGACAATAATATCCATCTAAGGCATTTGAGGCTTAGAATCAATTTTAGTAGCGGTATTTGATGGCGAGAATGATCAGTATAGACAATGACTTTCGATCCAATCAAGTAAGATGGAAAATTCTCCAAAGCAAATACTATAGCTAGCAATTCTTTTCGGTGGTGGCATAATTCACCGATTCTCATTCAAGACCTTGCTAGCATAATAGATACATGAAAGAATTTTTGTTCTTTGTCCCAAAACAGCATTGCATAATCACTTGCATCGCACATGAGTTCAAATGGTAAACTCGGTGGGAGCTACTATAATCTGAGAGGAAATCAACTTTCCTTTCAACACATTAAAAGCATTCAAACAGTCTTGATCAAACTTAAAATCAGAATCTTTAACTAGGAGATTGCACATTGGCTTTGCAATCTTTGAGAAGTCCTTAATAAATCTTCGATAAAGCCCGCATGACCTAAGAAACTCCTCACTCCTTTTACATTCACGGTGGTGGTAACTTCTCAATTACTTCAATTTTTGCTTGGTCCACTTCAATTCCCTTTGCTGAAATTTTATGTCCTAAAACAATCCCTTCTTTAACCATAAATTGGCATTTCTCCCAATTTAACACTAAATTGGTGGCCACGCACCTCTTAAGAATGAAGCTAGATTGGATAGACACAAATCATAACATGAGCCAAAAAAAGAGAAATCATCCATGAACACTTCTATTGAGCTTTCAATCATGTCAGAGAATATGGAGAGCATGCACCTCTGAAAAGTTGCAGGAGCATTGCATAATCCAAATGGCATCCGGCGGTACGCAAACACACCAAAAGGGCAAGTAAAAGCTGTCTTTTCTTGGTCCTCCGGATTAACTGCAATTTGGTTATACCCAGAATAGCCATTAAGAAAACAATAAAAAGCTTGGCCTGCTAACCTTTCTAACATTTGATCCATGAAAGGCAATGGAAAATGGTCTTTCCTCGTGGCATTATTAAGCTTGCGGTAATCTATGCACATTCTCCATCCGGTTACTGTTCTTGTAGGGATGAGCTCATTCTTTTCATTTTTGACCACCGTCATCCCTCCTTTCTTGGGAACAACTTGCACTGGACTCACCCATGCACTATCCGAAATGGGATAAATCATGCCCGCATCAAGAAGCTTCAGGACTTCTTTTCTGACCACATCCTTCATTGTCGGATTTAATCTCCGATTGAGGTTGCACCACCGGTTTAAATTCTTTCTCCAATGTAATTTTATGCATGCACGAATCTGGGCTTATTCCTTTCAAGTCGGAAATAGACCAACCTATTCTTTGTCTTGTACTCCCTCAACACTCTCATCAATTTTTCTTCCTCCAAGTTTGACAATAAGTTGCTCACAATAACTGGACTTTCTTCCTCATCATCAAGGAATCTGTACTTCAAGTGGGAGGGGAGTGGTTTCAACTCAATTTTCTGTTTTTCTGGCTGACTCTCTTCTTTTTTCATTTCTTCTCTTTTCAAATTCACAGCTTGTTCTGTACTTAGTGCTGCTAACTGTCTCACACATTCTGCTATTTCCCCTTCATCCTCCTCACAAAGATTTTCAACAGCCTGTACTAGTACTTTCTCAAGAGGAGTTGAAGGATATTGCTGAGAAAAAGTTTCCTCCACCAAGTAATTGACAGTGTCTACACGGCTACAGGTATCTCTATCAGTTGGATGTTGCATTGCCTCAAACAAATTGAAGGTCACCTTCTCATCATGTACTCTGAGCATTAGTTGGCCTTTTTGCACATCGACAAGAGCTCTACCTGTTGCAAGAAAGGGTCTTCCCAAGAGAAGAGGAACTTCTGCATATTCCTCCATGTCCAGAATAACAAAGTCAGCTGGAAAAATGAACTTATCCACCTTCACCAAGACATCCTCCATAATACCGTAAGGATATTTAATTGATCGGTCTGCTAATTGGGCGACATCCTGGTAGGCTCCACATCATCTGTCCCCAACTTCTCCAACATAGAAAGTGGCATGAGGTTGATACTTGCTCCTAAGTCATATAATGCCTTCCCAATAGTTATATTCCCTATAGTGCAGGGAATTGTGAAACTACCGGGATCTTTGAGCTTTGGAGGAAGTTTCAGTTGAATTATTGCCTTTGCATTCCTCGGTCAAGGTGATTTTTCATCTCTAAATTTTTCTTCTTTGTGAGAATTTCCTTCATGAACTTGGCATATGTAGGCATTTGCTCAAGAGCCTCAGCAAAAGGGATATTAATCTGCAACCTCTTAAAAATGTCCAGAAATTTTGAATATTGCTCCTCCTTTTCTTTTTTCTTGTTCTCCTTTGAGGATAAGGAAGTCCCACATCTGGAGGAAGAATTTGAGGCTTGTTTCCATCCTTTAAAATTTCAGCTTTTGTTCTTCTGATGATAGAACCTTCATCCACCAATCTCGAACTATTTTTATCATCATTTTTCTTTTTCTCACTCTCCTTTTCAATTTCTTCAACATCATTCACCTCATTTTTATTTTTCAACTCCTCATCCAACATCACCTTGTTATTTTCATCATTACATTCAGGGACTAATGGTTCCACCATAGATGGTGTTACCACCTTTCCACTTCTCGTGAGTAACAAAGATTACAAGACTCATTTTTTGGATTGTCTACAGTGTTTGCAGAAAACTTACCCTTGGATTGCTCCGCGAGTTGCTTGGAAAGTTGTCCAATCTGATTTTCAAGATTTTTGATGGATGCATCTTGATTCTTGAAATGAGCTTCATGACTTTGGAGGTTTGTTTGAGTCATCTTCATAAACTGAGTGAGAGCATTTTCTAAGTCAGATTGCTTATCTTTTGATTCTGCTGGTTGCGGAGGCTTGCTTGATTGAGGGGCATCATTTTGCTTCCAAGAAAAGTTGGGATGATTCTTCCACCCTGGATTATAAGTGTTGGAATATGGATTCCCTCCTTGCCTTTGGAAATTTGCCATGTATTTGGCTTCCTCACTAAGCTCACCTTGGGCTTCACATTGCCCCTTTTCATGCCCTCCACCACAGAAATCACACTTCTTTGCATCAGTTTCCGTTTTAGCTTGTGCGGTTGAAGAAGATCCTGTTCTTAAATCTTTAAGTTCTTTTGTAAGGGCTTCAAGTTGTTGTGATACTAATTTGTTTTGAGCCAAAATAGCATCACTTGTCTCTAGCGCAAACATGCCCTTTTTGCTTTGTGCTCCTCTATCATGGTGGACAAGATAATCATTTGAGACCATTGCCTCAACTAGTTCTCTTGCTTCTTCATAGTCTTTGAATTCATTGAGCCTCCCGCAGAAGCATCAAGCATCATTCTTGTGTTAGGCCTCAACCCATGACAAAACATTTGCATTTGGCACAAGTCATCATAACCATGACCAGGACATCTCTTCAACAACACCTTGAATCTTTCCCAAGCATCATAGAGGGTTTCGCCATATTTTTGTTCAAAGCTACTCACTTCAGCTCTCCTCTTGACAAACTTGGCAGTGGGGAAAAACCGATCCATGAATTTATCCTCTAAGTCATTCCAGGTATTAATACTTCCCTGGGGTAATAAACTTAGCCAGTCCTTTGCCCTATCCCTCAAAGTAAAAGGGAATAATCTCAGTTTCTTTGCTTCATCTGTAACACCGTCCAGCTTCAAAGTTCCACATATTTCAAAGAAATTCACCAAGTGCTGGTTGGGGTCTTCATTTTCACTCAGAAAACTGATTTTGCTTGAGTGCACTCAGGAGAGAAGTCACGATCTCAAATGCATTGGCCTCTACCTGGGTTGGTAACCAATAGCCAATCTTTCCACTGTTGTTTCTGCGCCAAAATCAACAAGAGTACGCCTAGGTGGCGGTTACGCCATTTCTTCCTCTACCCGAGTATGAGTAGAAGTAGAAGCTTGAGATTGTTGATGTTCTTTCACGCCTTGCCTCCTTAGCCTTCTTCCTATTTGCTTTGCTTTGTCTTTTCTATCTCAGGATCAAACACCAATTCAGATGTCTGTTTCCTCGCATACATAACAACTAGAAAGATGATTAAGCACACAACAAATTGTATTTTGAAACAAGATAAAGTATATCCACAAAAACTAACTAACTAGATATAAAACTTAAATTGTTCAAAGTAGTAACTCCTTTGCCTTGTTGACAATCAAATCAACAATCCCCCGCAAAGGCGGCAAAAAATTGCTAGCGAAATTCATTCACTACTTTTTAAGGCAAGTGCACCAATCGCAACCGATAATATAGTAATGAATAGAGTATCGTCTCCACAGGATTATGATGGTTATCAATAAGAATAAGTGTGTAATTACTTAAAACGGAAATGATTTGGATATTTTGATTGTAATTGTAACGTTGAACAAGTTAAAGTAAAAATAGAATTGACTTGGTTGGTTGAAGACGACTAGGATTTGAATCCTCTTGTACTTGCTCTTATGTAACTAGTTCATCATTAATCAAGTAATTTCATATAAGTTGAAGTTGAATCAACTGAATTAGCTTAAGGACAATCCCTTGCCTCATAAACCCTTTATTCTAGCCACAATCCCTAATCCCTTAGGTGATTAATGATTAGACTAAGCAATAAGATCCATGATTCATTAGAACACATAACCACAAGTTATATTCCTATAATCATCATGATTATGATTACTAATCTCAGTTCAAGTTCATTCATCCTATTTTCCAATAAAGATGAAAAACCCAAATTCAATGCAATAGTGATCAAGTATTGAAAAGCATGAAGTATAGAGATTAGAAACTCAATTTACATAACATAAACTTGTATTAATATAAGAGAACTAACTACATAAGAGTTTGTACATGATTCATCTCATCCTAATCTAAGGTATTTAGCTACTCATGGTAGTAAAGAAGAAAACAAACATATGAAAGAACACAACTCCATTGATGATCCAAACCTTGTTCCCAAGAATGAATCCTCCTTGAAGATGAAGAACAATGGAACCCTAGCACTCCTTATCTTTCTCTTTTTTGTTTTTGGCTGTTAGCAAAGGTCCAAGATGATTAAAAAGTGAACAAATATCTAATTATACAGATTCTCAGAAGACCGTGCGCGCGCAGCAGATTAGGCAAAGATAAATGCGCGCGCCACAAGACCGAGGCGGCTTCCAGATTTGCACTGATGCACGTCGCGCGCAGATTCTTCCCGATCGGGCCACGCCACGCATGAAGACAGAGCTGGTTTACATAAATGCGCCACGCGCATTCCTTTACTTGTAAATGCGGCGTCACGCGCATACTCAATTACTTGGCTAAATTCTGCATTTTTGGCTGCCTTCGAATCTTATGCTCTCACGAATCATCTTCTTTGCCTTTAATTGAATTCTTGAGAGTGTCTTCTTTTGGTTTTGTTTCCATTCCTAGCAATTCAAGTGCAATATACATGAGAATAATGTAAGAGTTAAAACATACAATCAAACAACCAAGTGTAAAGAATTCCAAAGTTTAAGCTCAATATATATTCAACTCTCTCAATTCCTCATGTATTTAATTCAATTAATCACTCTAAATTAACATAAGATGAAAACTTATCAAATACGCAGTGAAGATTCAAGGGGGAAATCAGCCATGACTAGCAACTCTGCAGTGCCTTCATCGAATCTTCGAGGGAGATATTGTAAGTGTGGTGGTCGATTCGTATTGTACCCGATTAAGCAAGGTGTAAACAAAGGGAGGCTTTGTTGGAGGTATCCTTTTTGGATGGTATGATAGAAATCAAATTTATCAAATACACAAAAAATGGAGAAGGACAACACAAACACAAACCCAACAAGCAAAATGCCTTGCAAATCAACACCTGAAGTTGTTCGCAATGGTCATGGCATAAAAAAAGGAGAGTCAAGAGCACTACTATTTTTGCTGGAGGAACACCCAAATTAGTTGCTTCCATTTCTGTGTTTCAAGAATTAAGCTGCCTTCGTCTTCGACTTCTGATTCTTTTTCGTGATTGTGGCTTCGTTCTGGATTAGCCTTTCCCGCCTTTCTCCTTCAATCTTGGTTCGCAATTCTAGTTTACACTTCTTCCGCTTCGCAATTCATCCTTCCGGCCCCCTCTTCCCATCGTAGCAGTAATGATTGCAGGTGAGAAACTCAACAATCCTTGATTCGCGATTCTGGGTCGCAGCTTTCTCCTTTAATCTTTGATTCGCGATTCTGCTTTCTTCTACTCGCGATTTGGGTTTGGGGATTAGGGTTCCTGGTAAGTTTTGAATAAGAATAAGGTTGGAAAAAAATTTGTGACCCGGATATAAAATATTAAGTTGTGTCAACTAAGCACTGCCAAGTCATCAAAAATTATACCTGGAAGGTGCCAGCTAAACGACCGTCAGCCAACGAGGCAGTAAATTAATAATAGGGACTAAAGTTGATGAAAAATTTTAGGGGGACTAAAGTTTGAACGAAATTTTTATAGGGACTAAAAACAAAATTGGCTAATTCATGCTAGTTTATTCATGGAATTTTATTTCTTATTTTATTTTTAATTTTCGATAGATTTTTAAAAATGGCATCCACATCATTCGTTAGAAAACTATTCGCTATATATAGCAGCGTTGTTGATTTCCAAATCAATTTACTCAATTTATTTATACTATTTAAGAAATGTTAGTCTTGGCCAAAACAAACACCCTCCTTTCAACAAGTAGCAATCTACTTTCATGACACATGGCACACGTATTTTTTATTATATTTTTTATTCTTTTATTATTATATTTAAAATATCTTAAGAATTGAAATTTTTTATTATCTTTAGATTTGCTCATCCTTCTTTTTTCAAGTACCAAATCTGTTTCCCTATCTCTCTCATTCACTTTTTCCTATCTTAATTGAATTTTTAATTATATCTCTCCCTTGACAGTCTGAGAAATTTGACTGCACAGTTGCTGCTCTGCTTTCACTCGTTTCATTTCACACAAGCTCCCACATAATTCAAAACCATCAGACCGCAATACCCTTCTTTCCCTATCTCTTTCTCTCCCATTTCCACCTTCTCTTACCTTCTCTTATCTCTTTCTCTCGCTTTACATCTCTCCACCTCTTGCTCCACCAACCAACTGCCTTCGCTAGCCGCTCCTCCCTCTTATCTATCTCTGCATCCCTCTTCTATGCGACAACTCCCCATTTCTCTCCTCCTCTTTTTACTTCTGTTATTTTGTTTTGTGATACTATTTTTTATTCACATGGTCTCCGAAAATGGTTCAAAGATGAAACCATTGGTCTTGGCTATTTGTTTGTCAATTTTTTTGCTTCATCTGAAACAAACCTACGTCTCTTTTTTTACTAATTTTCTTTACTTTGTACTTTAATTTGCTTCCCTTTGTTACTTTGCGCACAAGTGCTCGATGAGTTGACAAAGGGAGGAGAGTGGTTTTCGATTTCGATGGAGGCGTTTTGGTGCTAGGTAGGTAGATTATACCTTTTTTTTCCTTCTTAAAATGCATCAATATCAATATACTACTTTAGGTGTATGCTTTTTGCCTTTTTGGAAATAAGGTTTCAACCGTGTTTTTTAATATTGTTCAGAAATATCACACCATTTGAATGCACTTTAAGATCACAATAGGATTACCTCTGTGCTTACCTCATTAATTTAATATCCTCATTAATTTCCCTTCCCTCTATTGTTGAGTGCTTACCTCTGTTGTTGTTTTTTAAAAAAAAATGGGAAGGGGATATATTATTATCTAGTGATACTAATGACCATGTTACAACTGTTTTCGAGTGGATTTGAACTAAGTCCCTTGATTTTGCCTTTAGGGAGATTCTGTCCTTTCAAGTTCTAACCACAAATAAAAACATGTTTTCACTCTCTATTATTGCAAGTCACTAAAGCCGTCAGTAATCCTAAAAAACTATCGGTAATGCGTTTTTTCGACAGATTACTGACGACTACTAGCCCATCGGTAAAACGGGCATCGCAAATGCCTACCGACGGGCATTTTTTTGCCGTTGGTACATTCCGACGGGTTAAACCCTTCGGTATATTTTCGACGGGCATGCCCATCGGTAAAGCCGTAATTTTTTTTTTCTATGGTTCAGCTCGTCGGTAAAGCCGAATTTATTTTTTTAAATAATTAAATTAATTGATTAAATTTTATATTTAATTTAATTAATTAATTTAATTAATTAATTAATTTTATTTATTAAATTAATTAATTTAATTATTAACTATTAAATTTATTTATTTATTTATTTATTTATTTATTTATTTATTAAAAATAATTTATTCCCATGTTAAAAAATATTTATTTATTAAATTAATTAACTATTGCTAGTAATTTAATTTAATTTATTACTTTTAATTATTAATTTATTCCCATATTTAAAAATGCGATAACATAAACTGAAAAACAAATTAAACAAAAGAAACGTAATGAATAAAATAAAAAAATTCGACGAACAAAGATCAGTAACTAAAAAGATATCCGGAAATATGAAAAAATATAAGTACAAACAGAACTAATAGTCCTGGTAGTCCTGATCATGATCGAGATGCTCTACACCATCTGCATCATTGACATGATCATCAGTACTAGGAGGTGGAGGAGGAGGCGGTCGAGGAGGCTGCTGGCGAGCTAACAACTGGTACATCTGCTCCTGTCGTGCCAGCACCTGAGCCAAAATGGCACTTGTCCGGCGAGACTCCTCCTGCTGCACGGCCACAACCCGCTTCAGCTCGGCTATCTCCTGCTCATCCGCGGCATAGCGACCAGTGGCAGCACCACTACTCGACAACTCTCCGATGTGGAGGCGGCTCCCTTTCTTGTAGTTGCTGGCAAGGTCGCCAGCACTGTAAATACGGCCCTTTTTCTTGCCGCCAACAACGTCTGCCCATACCTTGAGCGGTGCAGATGGATCCTCAGGACTCTAAGAGGGGGAACATGATGATGTCTAAGACATCATCTGAGACATCCTCGCCTCAAACTCTTCTTATGAAACATAAACAAATAAGTCAATTTTTTTTAATAAAACAATATAAACATTATTAAAAAACTATTCATTATATTTTTATAATTACCTGGGTCCGTCTCGACTGCTCATCAATGAAATCACTGGTACTCCTCCTAATATGAGTTGCACGATGAAGCTCGTGCAACTGTACCTCTCTACCCAACCGCTTCGACTGTAATTATTTAATAAAAAAAACCTTAACTAAATAATAAATAATAAATAGTAACTAACAACTATGACGACGACGACAACAACAACAACAACAACAACAACAACAATAATAATAATAATAATATAAAACGTATAAGTCGAGCTGCGTGCTGCGCCTGACTGACCGAACCTCCAGTGTGCAAGCTCCCACCCTTCTCAGAGGCTCTATTCTTCTTCGCCTTCTCGCTTAACACCTTGAACTCAGGGGAGTTCCAGTGCGCTTGCAGCTGCTGCCAGACCTGATTCCGTATGCAGTGGGGCTGTCCACTGAGGCGGGCATCTCTAAGCATATCAGAGAGGCGGTGGGAGGCCTTCATATGGAAGTTCTTCTCGATCCGCTCCTCATCCTCTTTTTTCCAAGAAACCCTCTCCTGTATGAATATAATACATTATTATTTGAAATTTATGAAATAAAAAAAAATATGCAACAAAATAAAAATTACAACTTACTCCAAAAGATTTGAACATATGATCCCTCGCCTCCTCCTTCAACTTCCCCCAGGTGGGCCAAAACGTGTGGTAATTATCCTCAATTACCGCTGTGATAGCTGCCGCAGCTGGCTTTGAGAGAAGGAACCTGAACAATAACAAGATGTCAAACAAGATATATATATATATATATATATATATATATATATATATATATATAATTATTAATAACTCGAAAAAAAATGTAAATACTTACCCTTTATCAGTCGGTCTGATAGCAACTTGGTCATCATGCAGCATCTGAATATCATCAATGATCTCCTGGTCAACCTCCTGCTGCTCAACCTTTTGCTGCTCATCCTCATCCTGCTCAACCCCGGTCTGATCAGGTGTGTGGCCCATACTATACTCATGATCAGACTGATGAGTATTGGGCACCGTCTCGGTACAAAATGACAGGAAGAAGCGCCAAGTGTCTGCTGGAACCCCGAGTTGGGGACCATGTAAATGGGAGGCAAATTGAGTGTCGGTGCAGAAGGTGCTAGATGCTGTGTACGTGCCAAACGCATTAAAGGCTGTGTAGGGGTCGGATCCTGAACCTCCTGATGCCATATATGTCTATAGAGCAATTCAACAATAATAGTCATGAAATGTTATATTTAAACATAACAATATTAAAAATGAATTTCATAAAAATAAACAAGTTACATCCCTTTATATATCAGAAACAAACTGACCTAACAAATATTCATGCAATATCTATTCAGTAAATCATTTTATAGTTTGAAACTAATAATTAGACTTAAATATACTTTATTTGTCTGTGATTAATTTATGTAACAATTATTTACACTAACTATAGACTTCGATCAGTCCATCATTACTTAAATTGAGTTAAATCTGGTAAAATATATGAATAGTAACCCAATTTTATTTTTTGATTTTATTTCAGGTTCCAGTACATGGCTCATGGCTGGATAAGTTAATGGCTACAGAACTTTCGATGACATCAGAAAAGGATTATCATGCATATCTAACAATTTACATACTGAAAATTAAAAAAAAAAAAAACTGTTTCAAGTGATGTTTTAAGTTGATTTTACTTAATATTTATGCTATCAATAACTTTTTCAATGTCTCTTTATAATTACAGTCTATACTATGCTGCTAATTACGGTCTCTTTATAATTACACACCGCTAACCTTCGCCGTATCATTTTTAAATTACATACTTTTATATAAAAATTAAAAATATACCCCGTGCATTGCACGAGTATACATACTAGTAACTGACAAATTAAAATATATTGTTAGACATTAATTTCTCTAATTGTAAAAAGTTAAACAATTTCATTCTACCCATTCTGCCCACTCTGCTTTGGCATCGTCTTCAGATCTTGATGGTCCTGCCACTTCTTCATTTAATTCCTGATCTCCATCTACATCTTCATATGTGATTGGATCGTCACGTAGTCGAGAAATGAGTTCCACTTCATTTACTACATTGACATGAGACATCTCATCCACTTGATAAGCCACTTCTTCCTGTGGATCATCTGCTTCAACGCGACCCCTTGGTTTTGTCTTTATTGCAGCACACCAACCTTGTTTGTCCCTTCGAGTTGATGGATAAGGGACATAATACACTTGTCTTACATGTTGTGCCATGATAAACGGATCAAACATTTGGTATCTTCTGCTCATGCATATGTCAACAGTATTATATTTTCGATCCACTCTTGTGCCTCTAGTCGAGAAATGGATTCTACTTCATTTACTACGTTGGCAGCTGAATTGGGCAAAGAGGGGCACGGGAAAGAAGTACATAGAGATGTGCAAAGCAAATTGCAGTCAAGGATAGAATTAGATCTGTTTTTTCTGTTTCTCTACTTTCTAATTCTTCTATTTTTTATTCTGTTCTAATTTTAATTCAAGATCACTTCATCAAAAGAGATAGATAGCATCATTTACAAGCACGTTAGATAGAAGCAGACGATCATGAATAGTAAGTCGGTGTGGGGGTCAACAACCAATCCTTTTCTACCAAAAAAGAACCGACATTTCAAGCATCAAAGCATGATAGAAAAATATTCAATAATACGATTTAAAGCACGAAATCACTAACAACAAAATAATCTTATAACATACATCACTTCAAAATTTCCTCTGTGGAGAGAACTGTGAAAGAAATCAAATAAAAAATGTCAGTGTGGGGTTCAATAGACAACCTTTTTCCACCCAATGAGTCAACCGACATTTCGTTAGAGTGCATATCTCGAAAGAAGCTTCTCCTCAAATGTCAACTTCGAACTGGTGAGACGAGACAAACCTAGCTTACTGCGATGGAGAACTTGCTCGAACACCTGTTTTGAACAGAACCCCCAAAATCAAACTTACAAAGAACATAATACACTTGATTTTGGATGATCAACCAACACAAAATTGATGGAAGTATATAACTTTTATAATATTTGTTTAAAGTACAGCTAAAATAATAATCACACACCAGACATTCATTCAACCTGACTAAACTACAAGAGAAAGCACAAAACTGATTATTACAAAAACATAATTCTCATTTCAAGCTTCTTACCTTTATAACCAAAGGAATAAAACAACACAAAGGCAACTAGAATGAAGAAGCAATTCCTTCCATTATTGGACTTCCCGAATTGGAGTTTTTGTTTGATTCTACCTTTCCCTCACGTTTCCAAATCCCAACAATATTAAATCGATTGTGACCATGAAAATATTAAATCCCAATAATTACGTTTCCGGCACTAATACAATTTTTTATCACCGAAAACATTTATCAAGTCTACTTTCAAATACAATTTAGAGATAGGAAAATTTTGTACTTCCTGACTGAAGACCAAACATGAAAGGGCAAAAAATAATCGAATAAATCACTTCTTTTACATTTTGCCTCCCTATCTTTGATGTAAGTATAAAATGGAGAAAAGTAAAGTATAAGAAATAATTTTTCTAAATGTCATAATAAGATTGGTCTACATATTCTGGTACATATTCTTATCATCTCACATTTGACTCAATTAAAAGCATAGGTGGGCATGGTATCGATATAGTATAGTGATTGTCAAACACGTATATAGACAACAAAATACTAATATGCCAAGTGTATCAAACAAAGAAGCAAAAGGCAAATGTGTCGACCAATGAGTGCATTTCTTCAAGATCTACACGATCCAGTATCCACTGCATTTAAAGGAATGATAAAAAATTGTTGGAGCAGCAACCATAACCAAAAACCCATCTATCTCAAATTCTTCAACTTATCAATCAACCAAAGCCCACTTCCAAATAATGTTTGGCAACATGAAACAGAATTTTGCAACATGGAATATCACAAACCGAGTATCCCAAGAAACTAAACAGAATCACAAAAGTGCTTATGGTTCCACTAAATATTCAAATTGTTAATAGGAATAGTTTAGATCATATACACTCCAATATCATGTCCTAAACCAGAAACCTTAAGAGCTTAAGCTGATAGGTGAAGCCACATTAATAGTTTAGGACATGAATGTCAATCTATTTTATATGTAATAAAATTATACAAAATAAACTTTAGAAGTTGAACACAATGTGGCATATACCAATCCTCTAACATCTGTTCAATTCCTATATTTTTGGCAAACAAATTCAGTCTTGAAAAACCAGAATTCACATTGAACATTATCACATATCTCACTTAGGAATCTCAAGAAAACAGACCAAAGAATTGGACCACTAGCAGCAGTGGTTCAATTGTGAAACAGACAAAGTAAAAGCTGGGGGCAAAAGTGAGTGAACATTAGGAGCTAAATCTATGCTTAAAAACAGCTGAGTAATATGGAAATCCATAACAAAATAGTCTCCCAAAAACAAAAACCTAGTAAATCGTAATTCCAAATTAATTTCCCTAGCAATATTATTGACTCACACCAAGCTATATAATTGAAAATTCGTCACTGACCTAGCTATAATACGAAAACTGAAGACTAAAAATCACATTAATTAAACATTTTCTTTTATAAACTCTCTCAGTTTTATACATATATATATCATACAAATTTAATTTACCTGTGGTAGTGATATGTACTGGAGCACAACCAAGAGTACCAGCACCAGAAGCACTATGATTTTCTCTGTGTCATCTTGGAGAACCGAAGGTGGGGGAGAGAGAGAGAAACGGTCAGCTGCATTCACCATTGAAAACTCAAATAAGAATTAGACCATAAACTTCCAAATAACAGAGAAAACAGTGAATGAGACAGAGTGAGGGACGCACCTTGGAACCGGGCTTGGCGACTTGGTCGCCGTAAATCTTCACTCCGAGCCGCTTTCCTTTAGAGTCACGATCGTTTTTGGTGCTTCCGGCTCCCTTCTTGTGGTCGTTCTGGATGGGACGAAGAGAGGGAAAGATGAAGATGGAGATGGGACGAAGAGAGGAAAAGAACCCATTAGGAAGGAAGATGAAGATGAAGAAGACCAGAGTTGTCGTGTGGTGGTGGTGGTGTGGTGGTCGGAGTTGTTGTGTGGTGGCAGTGGGCGGTGGGAGCTATCACAGAGAGAGAGAGAGAGAGAAAGAGAGAGAATGGTGTCTGAACAGTGAGAGGGGGCGAAGGTCGGGAGCTACTTCATAACTGCTGCTTACTGACGGTCAGTTGTAATTTACCGACGGCTAAAGACCGTCGGAAATCCTAACAGTAACACGCGGCCTTATCGACGGGTGGTTTTCAAATACCGACGAGCCTATGTTCATCGGTAATCAAAAAAGTGGAGGGAATGGAAAAAGGCTGCCAGTTTACCGACGGGCAGGGCCGTCGGTAATCTTCAACGAATGATAGGAGAGCTTTACCGACGGGTAAGGTCGTCGGTAAGAAACAGGGAACGACAGACAAGTCTTACCGACGGTTCAGAGCGTCGAAAAAGCCGGGTTTTTGCGGCGGGTTTGTGCTCGTCAGTAATAGGCCGTCGGTACCTTTACTTTTTCTTATAGTGAGTGTTCAATTTATGCAACATTAAAATTTCATAACCTGGTGGAGAAAGTGAATGAGTCAGCACAAACCCACACGAGCTACATGGAAATAGCCTGATGATATAATATGAAAGCTCTTTTTTTTCCCTGAAAACTATCAGGCATTGTAAATTAAAACATTGCAATTGATTCTTTAATGGTAACTGACATTTCAAATCAAGTTGTATCACTTTTTATGTTATGAATCATGTCTTTTTTCTATCCTTTCAATAGCCTCCCTTTCTAATTACTCCACAATGGATTTCTATCCTTCCCATAATGCATCAATGGATTTCAATCAACTTTGGTTGTCTTTTTTCTAATTTTATGTCATGGTGGATATACACAGGCACCGAATGATCATGAATGTACTCAAGGCCTCTCACTACATCTAGAGCAATTTGCACCCTGGTGGACTATGGCATAAGTTCTCTCTCTGCAGGCAGTTTTACTTGATCATTTTATGTACTATATAATGGATTCATTTTCAATTTTTTTCATTTCTTTCTTCTTTCTCCTTCCTCTTTGGGTTGTAGTTATCAAGCAGAATGGTTCCTTTTCTTAAACTCATTTGAGTCTTTTTGGATTAATCATGCCGTTTTCGACGTGTTTTTTGGGATGGCATTTAGCATGCTTTGTTTCTGTCATATGTTGGGTTTGCACATGGCCATTATTAAATGCACCCCACCTGTTAACTACACCCCCCAAAGATGTGAATTCCCCAAAATACCCTGACACAAAACAATAAAAACCAATTTTTTTTTTTTTGCGTTCTGAACTATTATCGGCAATTGCAATTTCCGTTATACATGTGTACCGAAAATTTCAATTTCCGGTAAAAGGGTGTTTAAATATTTCTCAAACCGGAAATTGCAGTTTCCGGTATACAATTTGTATACCGGAAATTGCAATTTCCGGTAAATTGTTTTTAAAACTTTTTATACCGAAAATTTCAATTTTCAGTACACAATTTGTATACCGAAAATTGTAATTTCCTGTACTACCAATTTTTTTTTACATTCCAGAAATTAAGAATTTTCGGTACAAAGTTTTTTTAGCTTTACACCGGAATTTTTTTTAATAAAAAATATATTTTTTATGTAAAGTTTTTTAAAATAAATATAACAACGAAGACGGTTGAATACGGCAAGGCTCAAATTTCCTTCCGCCCCCGCGGCGAGACATTGTGGTGGTGTTGGTGAAGCAGTTACAACAAACAAAGTGTGAGAGAAAGGTGTTGACCGATTCTTGTGATTTGAGAGCGGTTATTACGTGGATAAAAAAAGAACGAGTGAGTGGCCACGATTAAACACAAAAAAACATAATAAATATAAAAAATCCTAGCGTCTCCTATGTCAACGCTTCGCCCCAGATGTGGACGTCTCCGTCCCACCCTGCTCTATCTGTAGTACCTGGGCAATATACTCGGCAAGTAGAGCGGGGTCCATCATCTCATAGTCGGTCTCAGAGGCTGTCTGGAGAATGCTGATGACCGAGGCCAGCCTCTCAGTCATATCATAACAACGTGACTGCAAATTACAACAAGACATCAGAGAGACATAAGAGGAAATAAACAAATACAAAAAATATATAATGTATATCTAAACACTTACACAATCAGGAGCAGCCCCAGGCTCAGGAGCATCTGGATTGATCAGAAGTGGATGTGACATCCTGTGATACCACTCCATGTACCTCTCAGTGCACTCCGCTGGATAAGAGGCCAGGTCTAGTGGGACAGTCGAAATGATAGAGTGCAGAGGAAACTGTATCCACGCATCCGTAATCTCCTCAGCTGTGGGACGTCGTGGCGGCGGCCGGGGAATGTCCTGGATATAGCCGAACTGTCTGACTACCCTCTCAGGCAGGTACGACACAATATACAAAGCACACCGGATGTACCCCAAAAACAGGCACGCGGGATGACAATGCGTCTTGTGGCCCTTCCACGGTGTCCAAACAACATCATAGACTGTTAACGCATCCAGTGCTCTCCTAAAGGGCATCACCTAGCCATCACCCTTAACAGGCGACCACCTCATGGCTCGTACCATGCCCTGGGTGATGCCTATATCCTTCCCACCGCAGAGAGTAGGGAAATACTCATATATCCATGCCTGTGACAACAATAACGAATCAACACGCCATACCAATATTTTTAAATAAATAATTGTTTACAAAAATAGGCTACGTACCTGAAGAAGTGTCATATATCCGCCAATCTACTTAGTGTCATGCAGGCTAGCATCGCCCAGATATCCGTACAAGACGGATAGTGCAGCACTAGCCCATGACACACTACCAACCGCCCCTAAGTCACGTACCAGGTCCAGGTACTTGATGTCAATATATATATGGCTCTTGTCTGCCAAAATTGTACAGGCCAGCAGCAACATTATCAAGGCCCTGGCTGCCTCGTCCCACAGTCTATTGTCCATGCGCCTGTCATATGTCTTCATCAAAAAGTCAATACTCATATGAGAACTCCTTATATCTGTTGTCTGCTTGCGTGCCTCGTCATATGTACACCCTAGCAATGTTTATAAATAAGATATAGCAATGCCCGGTTCCATCACTGGGGCTACATAGAAAGAGCCACTGACTTTAAGGCCTAGGAGGACAGACACATCATCAAGCGTCACAGTCGTCTCTCCAAAGGGCAAATGGAAACTGCTCGTCTCCCGATGCCACCTCTCTGCAAAGGCGAACGTTAAGGCCCTTCAACCATCCTGAAGCTGCAGTATAGCAAGGAGGATAGGCCAGCCTCCGAGAGATGGTCATATACCTGAGGAGGCGGTGGTACTCTTCCCCTCAACCATTTTTGTAACTTCAGGCCGTGGGAGGCCACCTTAAGCGTGTCACGCTCCTGCACACAAATAAACATCATTGATCATATAAAAAAAATAAATATTTGATAAACCAGGAACTAGATATATACCTGCCCCTGCCATATCTGATAGGCAACGTGATGCTGAAAGTTTGTAAGAAACGACCCATCGTAAGGTCCTCCAGGAAAGGGAGCCTGGTCTCCTCCAGCTACATCTTCTGGAGCCTCGCCTGCAATATGGGGATCCTGGTCTCTAGCAACATCCTCCGGAGCATGTGGTTCCTGGTGTAGCGGCTCTTTGCCGTGAGGCTATCTCTGAGCAACACGTCTTTTATGCTCAGAGACAGTCAGAGGTTGTCGTTGTCTACGAGGTGGTGCACTATCAGTAGTAGATGCTCTTCCTCTCGACCTAGGCATATCTGAAACCCAAAATAAATCAATTATACTAAAATTCATTAAAAAAAACCTACACCTTTTTGGAATGCAAAAAAAAATGTTAATACTGGAAATTGTAATTTTCGGTATAATGCAAAAAAAAATTGTTAATACCGAAAATTGCAATTTCCGGTAAACAAAAAAGTACCGAAAATTCACAATTTTCGGTACACATTTTTTTAACATATATACTGGAAATTCACAAAAGCATTAAATATGAAATCTCCGGAAATTACAATTTTCGACACTAAGTTCAAAAAGCAAAAAAAAAAAATACGTACCAAAAATTTGAAATTTTTGGTAAGATCGCAGCGTTTTCAATTTCAGGAATTTGAAATTTCCGAAAGTGTGAGTGAAACAAAATAAAAGTTGGGTTTTTGTTGTTTTATGTAAGGGGTATTTTGGAAAATTCGTAATTTGGAGGTGTACTCAATAGATGGGGGGTGCATTTAATAATAGCCTTTGCACATTATGGTGGTCGATTTTTTACTTTTTTATTTATGCTATTGTTTGCCTTTCCGGTGTGTTCTTTTTTTGGTATTAGAAGTGGGCCTTTTTGGTGCATTTTAGAGCTATTGTTTGCATTTTAGAGCTGGTTTTGCCACTTATTGTGCTACGGTCCAGCTCTCATTCATCATTAATGAATTCCTTTTGTCTATAAACAATTACCATCATCTTCTCTTTAATCCGAGAGATACAGCAATATCTTTAATATTGTGTCTTTATATTCAATTTTTGTTTAAATCAAAATATTAATTTATATTCAACATATGTAAAGCTTTCTCTATAATCATAGCTCTGAAGTTATTTTCTATGCAATGTTGTGTTGCCTTAACCCATGGACAACTAGCACATTGTTTTCCATTAAGTCCTGCTTCCTATATATTTGTTTTGTTTCTGCCAGCATCTTATTTTCTCGATGCTCCCTTATCATATAACCGAGACGTGCACCAATACCTATGCGAGCATGTTCTGCTACCTCATTCCTAATATCAAGTATGCACAGAATTTTAATAAAATAGTAAGTTAATATAAGACGAGGAATTGGGGTTTGGATACATTGGGTTAAATAAAATACTCTAGCATAAGTGTATTGTTGTAATCAAAAATATTTGAAAACTGGAAATCACCGTTGAAATTACTGAGATGAGGCGCGAATATTGGGTTAAATAAAATACTCTAGCATAAGTGTATTGTTGTAATCAAAAATATTTGAAAACTGGAAATCACCGTTGAAATTACTGAGATGAGTCACGAACTAGGTCGCTCTTTTTAAGACGTTTTGAGGCACTGCTCAAAGGTGCAAGCAGGCTATCAACCACGACATCCCCAGGATAAAACAGATCAGTCAATTCGAAATTCCACTGCACTGTAGAAATTCGTTCAATATATACACTTTCCAACATATGGCTTTTAAAAAAAAACACTCGAAATATGGTTTCGCAAAACCACTCGACTGTCGCACATTTTTTAACGGAAGAAAAAAAAAACCTGGGAGAGAAGAGAATAAACTCGGTAAGTGCGTCAAGTTTAGGGCGATTTAAAACTGATGTGTAGTCTCGTATTTATTGGCGATTACCGTCTTGCTAAACAAGAAAACGCGTGAGAGATATCATGAAAATTCAAAGTGCACGATGAGGAATTTTTAGGAACCGAAATCTGATGGAGTAGTGACAAGCAAACGCACAATTTAAATTTTAAAAATTAATTTTTTCGTGTACCAAAGAGGGTGAGCTCCACATATATAAACACTCTTAAAGTGTTTATTCTCTCATATGTGGGACTTCTCAATTTTTTCAATTCAATACTCCAAGTTCCAACAATCCCCCACTTGAATTTAAAAAAATGGTTTCAGAAGTAGCGTCAAACGCCTCATTAAGATTGTGCATAAGGAGAGATGTCTTCCGACTTGAACCTTTGCATAGTGATTAGGATTTAGATTCAACAAGAGTGACTCGTAGTCTTGAACTCTATCTCTAACATCAAAACCATACACACTCTTATCAATAGGTGTATTCTTCAAAAGCCCGTGCGTTAATGGCCCTGCACGTCTATCCCAGTATAGTGAACGCTCTAGAAATTCTGCCCAAGATTCCATAGAAAGCGGCCCCACTTCCACATTCACATAGGTGAGTCTATCAAAAGTACTCCTATAGCTAGGTACTTCACTCCACATAGAGTATAGATCTCATTAAGAGTTTCTATTACCTCATCCTTTAATCGCTTCAGGAATCATGCCTCTTGATTTATAATAGCATGTTCATCTCATATCACTTCAAAATTTGTTATTACCCATTAAACCAAATTCTTGGGATCTCCAGTCTTTTAGGTTGGGTTATCATCATGAGTGACTCATGGTTCCAAAGGCAGTAGTCCCATCCTTTTAGATGTATTATGGACTTTCTCTTTGGCTAATCCTTTCGTCAAAGGATCAGCTAAATTTTCATCAGTGCGTTCATGATCCACTCTCACAACTCCTTTTGAGAGAAACTCTCTCACAGTGTTGTGCTTATGACGTATCTGTCGTCTTTTACCGTTGTAATAACGATTCTCTATTTTTGCAATAGCCGCAGTACTATCGCAGTGGATTAACACAGCTGGCATCGGTTTTTCCCATAACGGAATCTCTGCTAGCAAGCATCTCAACCAACTTGCTTCTTCACTAGCTGTTGCTAGTGCTATTATTTCAGACTCCATAGTAGATTGTGCCAATTGGAGTCATCTGATAGAGTATTCCAATCAGCATCACTGTACCCTTCAAGTACAGCTGGAAATCTCTGATAGTGTAATCCGAGATTCATGGTCCATTTTAGATATCTCATGACTCTCTCAATGGCATGCCAATGCTCCATACTAGGTCGACTTGTAAACCTGCACAATAGTCCCATGACATAGGCTATGTTGGGTCTAGTACAATCAGTGGCATACCTTAGGTTGCCAATGATGCTCGCATATTCTGTTTGTCTAACACCTTCACCACTGTTCTTAAAAAGTTTTACACTTGGATCATATGGTGTACAAGCAGGTTTACAATCAAAGTAATTGTATTTCTTCAAGATCTTCTCAATATAGTGAGATTGACCTAAAGACATTCCATTTTCCGATCTAGTAATTTTAATGCCAAGAATTATACTCGCTTCTCCAAGGTCTTTCATATAAAAGTTGTTGCACAACAATGATTTCACATTATTCACAACATGAATATTTGAACCAAATATGAGTAAGTCATCTACGTAGAGACATATGATAGTGCAAATGTCATTTTTCGATTTGTAATAAATACATTTGTCACTTTCATTCACTTTAAACCCTTTCGAAATAATCAAATTATCAAAATTTTCATGCCATTGTTTAGGAGCTTGTTTAAGACTATACGAAGATTTACAGACCTTACTTTCTTGTCTAGGGACTACAAAACCTTCAGGTTGCTCCATTCTTCCAATTCACCATTGAAAAAAGCAATTTTCACATCCATCAGGTGTACTATTAAATTATGAATAGAAGCCAGAGAAATAAGTACCCTTATGGATGTAATTCTTGTAACAGGTGAAAATGTGTCGAAGAAATCTATATTTTCTCATTGTCTAAAACCCTTGGCTACAAGACGAGTCTTGTATTTATCAACAGTTCCATCAGGTTTTGGCTTCTTTTTCAAAATCCATTTGCAACCTATTGGTTTGCAACCAGGAGGCAAGTCCACTAAATGTCAGGTCTTGTTAGACTCTAGGGAATCCATTTCATCATTTATGGCTTCTTGCCACAAATCTGCATCCAATGAAGATAAAGCTTCTTGAATACTAGTTGGATCCTCTTTTAGTGTATAGACCGTATAATTAGGTCCATAGTCTTTAGCAACACGTGCTCTCTTACCTCTTCGAGGTTCTATTTCCCTTTGTTCATTATTCTCAATGTTCCTAGGCACAAAAACTTGACTAGTTCCGGTGCCCCCACTATTTCTTGATTTAAAAGGGAATCTATTTTCATGAAAGTCAACATCATTTGACTCTCTGATCACTTTGGCATTTAGGTCATAAAACCTATATGCTTTACTGTTTACTACATACCCAATGAATACACATTCATGGGCTCTACTGGCGAGTTTGACTCTTTTTGGATCCGAGATCCCGACATAGGCCAGGCAACCCCAGGTTCGAAAATAAGACACATTAGGTTGTCTTTTCTTTAATATCTCAAACGGAGAAATTTTATTCTTGGATTTAGGTACTCTATTGAGCACATAACAAACTGTTAATAGAATTTCCCCCCACCAGTGAGATGCAGTGCCAGAGTTGAGCATAATAGCAACAACCAATTCAATAAGCATTCTATTTTTTCTTTCTGCTTTACCATTCATTTCAGGTGAATATGGTGCAGTTGTTTCATGTATGATTCCATTTGATTTATAAAAATCATTAAATAACTGGGAATCATACTCAGTTCCTCTATCACTTCGAAGTCTCTTAATCCTTTTCCTAAATTGATTTTCAATTTCAGTTAGGAAAACTATGAACATTTCAGACGCATCACTTTTATTTTTCATAAGATATACAAAAGTATAATCGAAACAGTCGTCTATAAAAGTGATAAAATATTGTTTACCATTTCTGGTCAACGTTCCATCCAATTCGCATATATCAGAGTGAATTAAATCTAACGGTTCAGATTCTCTAAATACTGATTTATGCGGCGTTTTGGTAATTTTCACTTGATTACAAAATTCGCATTTTTCTAAATCATCGAAAGATAATTTTGGAATAAATCCTAAATTGCACATATTAGAAATAATGTGTTTGTTCACATGACAAAGACGAGTATGCCAAATATTAAAATCACAAAGCATATAAGCAGAAGTAGAAATTTTATTCATTTCAATATTCAATTTGAACATGTCATCTGTTGCATACCCTTTCCCTACAAAAATACCATTTTTAGTAATGGTGTACAAATCCCCTCAATAGTCTAAGTAAAACCTGCCTTGTTCAAGAGAAAGCCAGAAACTAGATTCTTCCCGATTGCTGGAGTGTGCATCACATCTTTCAGAATCAGGGTCTTTCCAAAAGTGAAGTTCAAATCGATATCTCCAGTACCTGCAACATTAGTGGTATGAGCATCGCCCAACACTTTCACATCTTCAGCAGTAATGTATGTTTTAAACATAGCACGGTCATTGCAAACATGGCGAGAGGCGCCAGTGTCCTCCCACTAACCATCTGATCCACCAAAAACATTGATCTCAGTAATCATAGCCATAAATGGCTCTTCAGTCAGGTTAGCCTGCGCAGCAGAGCTTGGCCTATTCCTACACTTGCGTGCCATATGACCTGGTTTCCCACAATTAAAACAGATGAATTGTGGAGTAGCATCATTTCTAGGAGGTGGTTGAGGCTTCAGATTTGGCACCTTGGGAGGGTTCCCATTCTTATTGCGGTTCTTTTGAGGCTGAGTACGGTTCTGATTCTTAAATGATTTGCCAGTTGGCTTCAGAACCGCTCCAGTGGTTTTCTTGTTTGAAACAAACAAGACTTCTTCTTTCTGATCTTGTTTTTGGGATTCTTCCTCAATCCGAAGGCGGGTAATCAGGCCTTCTAGAGAAAGTTCTTTGGTTTTGTGCATCAGAGTATTTTTAAAATCCTTCCAAGTTGGGGGTAATTTGTCAATTAGAAGAGCCACCTGAAACTGTTCATCTAGGGCCATACCTTCAGAAGTGATTTCATGAGCAATTTTATGAAGCTCATGTGATTGAACCTCAACAGACTTGTCATTAGACATTCTAAAATTGATATAGCGGCTCACTACATATTTTTTAGGCCCGCTTCTTCAGTATCATATTTCTTTTTCAGAGCATCCCAGACATCTCTGGTAGTCTTGCGAGTGCTATAGTAATCATAGAGTTCATCACTCAGACCGTTCAGAATAAAATTCTTTCAGAGATAGTCATGCTCATTCTATAGGAGTATTTATTTCATTGTTTTATCATGTACTTCCTTTTCAGCTTTTTCATCTAACTCAGGAATGTCTTCTGTCAAAACGTTAACAACTTTTTTAACAGTTAAGAAAAATTGCATCTTTTGTTGCCGGCGCTTGAAGTGACATCCCTCAAACCGAAATGGTTTGTTGAAGTCATTAGCAGCAGAACCAGAGCCAGTAATTTCATCGGTATTCATGGCTGATTTGAAGAAACGTCTTAAAATTGTTGTAATTTGAATTTCAAAATATTCGAAAATTGGAAATCACCGATGAAATTACTGAGATGAGTCGCGGACTAGGTCGCTCTCTTTAAGACGTTTCGAGGCACTGCTCAAAGGTGCAAGCAGGCTATCAACCATGACGTCCCCAGGATAAAACAGCTCAGTCAATTCAAAATTTCGTTGCACTTCAAAAATTCGTTCAGGAAATACACCTTCCAAAATATGGCTTTTAAAAAAACCACTCGAAATATGGTTTCACAAAACCACTCGACTGTCGTACACTTTTTAACGGAAGAAAAAAATCGGGGAGAGAAGAGAATAAACTCGGTAAGTGCGTCGAGTTTGGGGCGATTTGAAACTGATGCGAAGTCTCCTATTTATAGGCGATTACCGTCTTGCTGAACAAGAAAATGCATGAGAGATATCAGGAAAATTCAAAGCACACGATGAGGAATTTTAGGAACCGGAATCTGATGGAGTAGTGACCAAGCAAACGCACAATTTAAGTTTTAAAAATTAATTTTTTCGTGTACCTAAAAAGAAGTACACCACACAGCCCAAGCCCAAGCCCAAGCACGGTCGGACGGACGGCGATGGCGGCGGGCGCGCGCGCGTGTGTGGTGGTCACTTTGTGTGCGTCCTCTTCCTCTTATAAAAGTGGGTACCCCTTGGGGCACATCTCAAGGGGGTGAGCTCCACATATATAAGCACTCTTAAAGTGTCTATTCTATCCTATGTAGGACTTTCCAATTTTTTCAATTCACTACTCCAAGTTCCAACATGTATTTTACAATTTACAAAGTAAAGCTTGGAATGGTAATTTTACAGGTCTTTATAACCGTGCCTTTATTTTATAACTCTTAACCATCAACAGTTAACAATTAAGCACTAGAGTTCAATAAAAAAAAGCACTAGAGTTGGAATAAGTTGAAACTCATGAAGATTACGATGACAACATTGTCAAATTCATTATTATTTTGTTTTGAGCAAGGAACATGGAAGTGGCCAAAGTCGCTGAGTTCGCCGCGTGCGGCGGTAGGTGACGACGGAGAATGGTGGTGGGATACCTGCAAAAGGCACACCGACTCTTAAGTCAGTATGATCTCTATGAGGTCAGTATGATGTAATGAAAACGTACCTTATTCCTTGATATATGACTCCTTTTAGGGTTTGGAGTAACTGGACAGTAATCAGTTGATCAAGTCTCTCATGGTGTGCTGTGGGCCGTTGATCAAATGGATGGTAACAAATTGCTTTTCTCCCATCTCACTTTTATGAACACACTACCTAGTGTTACTTCGGCTAATGGATCACAAACCAAATGCCAAGGCATTGGCCAATCTCAACCCCTACCCTCACTTCCTTTGGACTCTGTGCTTTATGTCCCTGAATGTCACTTTAATTTAATCTCCATCAATAAACTCACTAGTACCCTACCTTACGATGTTACCTTTACTAACAATTCTGTTCTTGTGCAGGATCGGAGTACTGGGAAGATGATTGGAGTAGGACATGAGTCCCGAGGCCTATATTACCTTTGGACACCTGCACCTCCTATTGCATGTTCTCACGTTAAGTCTCCAAATTTATTATTCATCAACGCTTGGGACATCCTAGCCTTTCCAAGCTGCGTCTTATGGTTCCAAGTCTTTCAAGAGTGTCCACCTTAGAGTGTGAGTCATGTCAGTTTGGGAAACATACTAGGAGTTCTTTTCCCGACAGAGTCAATAAACGAGCTGCGTCTCTTTTTGCTTTAGTTCATTCAGATATTTGGGGTCCTAGTCGTGTTGTTTCTTGTTTAGGATATCAATATTTTGTTACCTTTATTGATGATTTTTCATGATGCACTTGGATATTTCTAATGAAAAATCGTTCAGAAGTTTTCTCCATCTTTCAAACCTTTTGTTCAGAAATAAAAACACAATTTGGTACCCAAATAAAAATATTGCAAAGTGATAATGCTCGTGAATATTTGTCTACTTCTTTTCAATCTTTTTTGACTTCACAGGGTATCCTCCATCAGACTTCATGTGCCCATACTCCACAACAGAATGGTGTTGCTGAAAGGAATAATCGACACTTAGTTGAAACAGCTCGTACCATGCTCCTTCATAGTAATGTACCACCTCGGTTCTAAGGGGATGCGATTCTCACAGCTTGTTACTTAGTCAATCGCATGCCTTCATCTGTTCTTGACAACCAGGTACCACACTCCATTTTGTTCCCTCACCAACACCTCTACTCTCTACCACTCCAAGTCTTCAGATGCACCTGTTTTGTCCACGACCTTACTCCAGGGAAAGATAAACTTGCTTCCAAGTCCCTCAAGTGTCTTTTCCTCGGCTACTCCCGTCTGCAAAAAGGCTATCGATGCTACTCGCCAGATCTTCATCGGTACATTGTCTCTGCGGATGTCAGCTTCTTTGAGACTAGTCCTTTCTTTCCTTCTACTCCTGACAAGGCAAATGATCCTGGTAAGTCCCACTTTCTTCCCTTAGAGAACTCTGTTATTCCAATTGCACCTACCCCTGTTTCTATTCCTACCTTCTGCACATATCAATGGAGGTCCTGTCTAGAAGCCACTTCTGCACCTCAGGACTCATCTCCTACTCTACCAGACTCTCAGGCTATGCATCCTACACCGGAACAACCCATTGCATTGCGTAAAGGTAACAGGTCCACTCGGAACCCTAATCCTATTTATGCTTGTGTTTTGGATTATCAAAAATTATCTCCATCCTACTCTGCCTTTGTTTCCTTCTTGGATTCTGTGTCTATTCCCAAAACTACAGGTGAAGCTATGTCTGATCCTGGCTGGCGACAAGCAATGGTGGATGAGATGGCCGCTTTGCACTCCAATGGTACTTGGGATTTGGTACCTTTGCCTAATGGCAAAACTACAGTGGGTTGTCGCCGGCCTACACAGCTTAAGGTCAGGCCGATAGGAAGATCGACCGCTTGAAAGCTCGCCAGAGCAAAAGGATACACACAGATTTTTGGCCTTGATTATGGGGATACTTTCTCTCCAGTTGCCAAGATCGCATATGTTCGTCTTTTTCTTGCCATAGCTGCTATTCATCACTGGCCTCTCCATCAATTGGACATCAAAAATGCCTTCCTACATGGTGAGTTACAGGAAGAGGTGTACATGGAGCAACCTCCGGGATTCACTGTTAGTGGTGTGCCTCACCACGTATGCCGGCTACGTCGATCTCTCTATGGTTTGAAACAATCTCCACGTGCTTGGTTCGGGAGATTTAGCACTGTACTTCAAGCGTATGGCATGACCAGATGTGAAGCTGATTACTCTGTCTTCTTCATGCATTCTTCACCTACTACCTGTCTTTATCTGCTTGTCTATGTTGATGACATCATCATCACAGGTAACGATCATGCGGGCATCCATCAGCACAAACAACATCTGTCCATCCACTTTCAGACCAAAGACTTGGGTCCTTTAAAATATTTTTTGGGAATTGAAGTTGCTCAGTCTAAGACAGGTGTAGCTATTACTCAACGGAAATATGCGCTTGATATACTAGAGGAAACCGGGATGCTTGATTGTCAACCTAGTGATACTCCCATGGATCCCAACGTCAAACTACTACCAGGTCAGGGGGAGCCATTAAAAGACCCTGGTAGATATCGACGTCTGGTTGGCAATCTTAACTATCTTACAGTAACCAGGCCTGGCATTACCTTTGATGTAAGCGTAGTCAGTCAATTTCTGAATGTTCCCTGTGACAGCCACTGGAACGTCGTGGTTCGCATTCTTAGGTATATCAAGAATGCACCAGGTAAAGGATTACTTTATGAAAACAAGGGTAACACCAAAATTGTTGGCTATTCTGATACTGATTGGGCAGGTTCACCATCAGATAGAAGATCCACTATAGGATATTGTGTCTTTGTTGGAGATAATTTGATCTCCTGGCGAAGCAAGAAGCAGAACACAGTCGCAAGATCGAGTGCAGAAGCAGAGTATCGAGCAATGACAGTAACAGCTTGTGAACTCACATGGCTTAGACAATTACTCCAACAACTCAAATTGGGAGATGTCAAGACAATGAAACTAATGTGTGACAACCAAGCTGCAATGCATATTGCTTCCAATCCAGTATTTCACGAAAACTGGAAATGAAAAAATTGTTCAATAACTTCTTCCAGTTTTCGGTTTAAAGCAATACAAATCTCTGTAGACTAAATCCAGTTATCCGTTACAATTTTTTCATTTAACAAAGACAATATTATTGAACACACAGCATTATGATTACAGTTTAACTAATACACAATTTTATAGAGCAATGAAACTGGCTATTTAAAATTTTTCGTTGTTCGTAACATACGCTTCAAGTGCTAACACTTAAACCAAATGAGAAATGACTAACTTTGCAAATTACAAACAAAATAACTACGTAACTTCATCACTGTAGAAAAATATTACTATTTAAGTAAGAAGTGACGTAGTGATCTTCATTAAGATGAAATGAAAAGATTGGTGGCGGCAAATGATTTTTTTTTTTTTTTTGAAAAGATTGGTGGCAAATGATAAAAAACTCGAATTATTAGAATTTAGAAGACTAATTGAATTTGACTGGTGCTACCATATCAACACTCATATATATGCTTTAATTTTTCTATTATTTTGTCGAGGCAATATATGAGAAGTTGGTATACTCGTACCACTTAATATGTGTTAATATGTGAAGTGTCGGCATATTAACTACTCATACCACAGAGACAGTATGTGAATTCCTTCTACTCTGTACTTTTTTGCTTCCTATCTTATTTGTCCCTAATTCAATTCAGAATCACTAGCGTACTTGATTATTTGATCCAAAAGCTAAATCAAAGTGCGTGTAGTTAGCCAACCTGTCTTCTCTTCAATCGCATACTTTTCCTCCAATCCTTAATCAGATCATCTCTCCCGTGTATTTAAACAACCTGTCTTCCAGTTTCTCCAGAACTCGCCTTGCATCATCCGATTTGTTTACAATTCGATCAGGCTTCCTATTATCCCGTCGCATTTTTTTCTTCCAATCCCCGTCTTTCACTTCTGCAAAGAATTGATACAGATTGTGAGGACGAGTAGCTAGAAAGAAAAAGAGGAGGAGGAAGAAGAATTATCTACCTTCATCAGATTCCAGACGATCCTCATATTTGCTGATATTGTCGGAATACTTATGTAATTCAGATTCCATAAGCTCATATTCCCGAACCTCTCGTATTTTCTCTCTGATTCTTCTTTTCACGTTCCTTACCTTCTTTTCCAGGGAAGCCATTGATCAAGTGGAAAAAACGAAGAAATCAATCGAAGAATTAAAAAATGAAGAACCGAAACAGAGAATCGGGATGAGGAATCGCAACGAACCCTAGAAAATGGAACGAAGAACAGAGAAAAGGAGCGGAAGCAATTTAGCGAATTATCCCGTCACATTTTTTTCTTCCAATCCTTAACCGTCTCCTCTTTCACTTCTGCAAAGAATTGATACAGATTGTTAAGAAAAGAGAGGACGAGTAGCTAGAAAGAAGAAGAGGAGGAGGAAGAAGAATTATCTACCTTCATCATATTCCAGACAATTGTCTTCTAAATTTACCCACTAATAGAATTTTATGACTTTAGCTCTCTGTTAATGACAGCAACAAAGATAGTTATATGGTGATTTAAATTACTTTATCCAAGCATATGGTATGCTTCATGAATATTTCTAGAATTACTTCCAAACATGAAAATTTTATCAGACACGGAAGATGAAGACAACATACTTTCGAATTCCAACATGGAAATCTACCCATCCCAGAAACTTTAGTATGGTATATATTACATCCTCACAGAGAGCAAGAAATATTGTAATTTGTAACTACTAATTAAAGAGAAAGGAATAGGGTAATTAGTAATTACTAAGCCATCAACCATATGCACGTTATATTACTACATACAAACATATAATCTGTGTGCAACATGCACATCCTAGCACTTACAGCATTGAAAATAATATGGTGGACTTCCATTAGAGAAAAACAGAATGTTAGACAAAGCATCTTAGGCCTTAAAAGTTTTTATGCTTTAGCTGTACAAAGTGATTGTAAGAAATGTGGTATTAAAATGTGGTATCCTAAGATAGAGATATACTCAATACTCATAAACATACACGGACAATTGTACTGAGTTCATCTTATCTCATGATTAAGATAGCCAGCAAGTAAAGTTATATATAACCAAGATGTCAAGATTCAAAACAGAAATTCAAGGACTTGTAAATTTGCAACAATACCTTACGGCAGCATATAGGTTCGAGAGATAGTCCCTATGGGCTTCTAAATTGAGCATCTTCTGGTGCTTCCTTCTGCAACAACTCTTTAGTTTGATTCACCCTTCTTAGGTCCTTAAGTTGTTGCAACTCTGCTTCCAATCCTGCATGCAGAGAAGAAAGGTTGTAAACAGAGAAGTGATCATGAATGGCATTAAGCAACTCAATCTAACTTAAATATATTGGAAGCACTTCATTACCTGTCATCATTTGAAACTTGGAGGCTATCATAAAGAGCACTTCATTACTAATTTGGCACCATCTACAACAACATTTAACAGGCCATTATTCTCAAGCCCATTTTATCAAGTTGCAGCAGTAAATGTAATCTCAGCCTCATATAGCTTATGTCTCACAATTAAATGGGCTTAAAAGAGGTATGACCGTTAAAAGAAATTCTGTCTCAAAATAAACCTTATCGAAGTTAAAGGAATTTGCATGAAAAAGTATTAAATACTAAAGGAAACTTGAAGTATTGGATCTTAAAGCAACGTGTCAATAACTTGAACGTGTCAAGGAAGTAGGAAAATGAAATTATTTAGTAGTCCAGACTGTAAAGTCATTTACTTGCAAGTTGGCTTACAACAAAATGATATAATTTCTCTCTGCATTATGTCGTGTCACTCATTCTTTTCTAACCAAATGACAAATTTGACATTCAGCGACTCTATTCTTAAGCTCTTCACAATCAATCCAATAAATAAATAGACCATGTACATCACTTCAGAATCAAAATATTGTGTAAATAATCTCCATCTATAATTGATGCCGATCTATTTCGTGTTAATAATCTCCATCAACAACTCACATAACACTGTTAATATTCCCATTTAGTCAATCCCTTATTCCAGCACTAACATCTACAGGGAAAAAAAGAGAATGTAAAGGATTCCAACTCACTTTCTAACCAATAGTAGAAGCTTAGAACAAATTTTCTCCCCTTTGCCTCTTGATACTGCGGCCAACACATCATGGCAGTCTCAGGAACAATTTTTGATCCCACTCACCAAACCAAAAACAACAATAACAGTACCCAATCAGAACTTAAAGGAATTTTCGAATTGCAAGTAGTCCATAAGGCAAGAAAATCAGATTGAGAAGATGAAAAATGTAAGAAAGAAAGAGAAGAAAATTTATTTACCTTGTTCCAGTTGAGAAAACAATATTTTCGTCTTTGCGCCTTTAACTTTCGCAATTCCACTTTTTCCTTTTCTTAGCCTCCCAGCATTTTCGCTCTGCATGTTAAGGGAGATGAAAAATCAAGATCTGAAAGAAAAAAAAAATCAGAATGAGAGAACGAACAAAAAAATAGTGGGGTTCTCATAGAAGGCTCTAACAGTATTGGAAGGTTTGGTATCTTGGTCTAGGGTTCGAACGTCAACGCCGTTTGCACAATTAGTAAAAAAAAAAAAAAAGTGTCTTTCCAGTCGAGCGTGGGGAACAACGAAACGCAAGAAGAAAAAAAACTGACGAGGAGGAGATTGGGAAATCAAGAGAAAAAAAAAATTATGGGTGAAGGAGAAGAGAACCCATTTGAAAACCGAGAGAGAGACAGTTGAAGTTGAGATTTCGGAATCTCTCAAATTTGTAGTGACGATGAAGATGATTTTTTTGGGAGAGAGTTGGTGATGGCTATGGTTCATGTTGAGGGGATGGAGGGAGAAGTGGGAGGAGGAGGAAGATGGAGAAGAAAGTAAAAAAGCAAAGAGGAAGATCGTGAGAGCGAGAAGATATTGAACTGCAAATTTGAGTTTTGCTTGTGAGAGTGGAGAAGGAGGGAGGATGAAAAAGAAAGAGTGGAAGAAACGTGAGAGAGAGGGTGAGTGTGAGAGTTTGAAATTTTTTGAAAAAACAACTTTTGAGAGAGAAACTGGAAAGAGGGAGTGAGAAAAGTGAGAGCGAGTTTGAAAATGTGAGAGGGAAAATGCCAAAAGTAAGTGTTTTACGTTTTTAACCTTACAATGTAGATGTGTCAAAAATGTGAGTCTAATTTAGTAAAATTGTCTGCCCTATATTGATAGTAGATTTAACTTACAAGTCCTCTTATAATTTTATAATTAATCCTTTGGTCCCTAATAAAACCCTGGGTAATTTAATCAATTAAAATTACTCATGCAACACATTTTCTAAATCCTTGAAAAAAATTACTATTTTACCCCTAAGTTCCAACTCTGCTTTAACCTACTAAATTAAAGGCTATAAACTTTATTTAATCCTTAGGAATTAAATCCCTTTTTCACTTAAGATCTCTAATTATTAAACTTAGAAAAAATTGGGATGTTAAAATTGATTTTCAATTCAATGTCATGCTAATCTATACTACGAGTTTGTTTAAGTAAACAACTTAATTAAGCTCTTATAGGATAAACGCTTAGCATATAAGCACTCGTGTATAAGCTCTTTCTATATAAAAACAAAATATAGCCAAATAGGCCCCGACATGTCTAACACTACAATGATTCCTTCAGATGAAAAAATAAGAACATCTTAATGAAAAATTAATATTGAATTTCATATCAAAATAAATTATACAATGTACGAATGAATTAAATAACAACATTACAAAATTCATTATAAAAAAATAACACTATAAAATTATAAGTTGGCATTGTTCATTTACTTCATCTTTAAGCATCTCATGAATCAGATTAGGTTTAAAACAACTACAAGTTTTAGAGCCCTTAGTCCATCTTCCAGCACCAATATAGAATTTGTCACAAGAACTGAAAATAATTTGCTTAAGCGAATTCACTTTCCTCAAAAGGTGGCTGGCTAACTCAATTACATTTATGCTGCCAACACAACCACATAACTCAACATATTTCAATTCATTATGACAAAACCCTGCGGATCCAGTGTTTGACGGAATCCATCTAACACAATTGTTGTCACATTTTTCAGTCCATAAAACCAAATAGATCGTGGATGTGGCATTAGACTAGAGTTGTAGCTAAACTTGGATAACAAAGGAGCCTTAATGTTAATTGTGTGGCCTACACGCCGATTAGTAGAATATTCAAAGGATGAGAGATTTGATGCAAAGATGTGTATAATCCTCCGACAACTATGGCCACGGTCAACAATGTTCAAATGACACAATGTTGGACTGATTATGATCAAGTTAGAATTGAACTTACAGTCATTAAGGGTGAGGTCTACAAGATGGAGGCAGTTGGAAAATAGACCCAGAAGCAGATCCCGCTTTACAGCAACTAGATGCAGCACAAGAGTTGTCAAATTCTTGAATCCAGAGAATTCCATAGGTGCAACTAGGCGACAGTTTTGTAGGTGCAAATACGTCAGAGAATCACTGTCAGATGATATGGGTTTATTCTCAAATTCAAATCTGTAACAGTAGTTTTGTCTGTGAACAGCAGTTCAATTCGTTCGGCACCCTTAGCAATTCCTTTGGAAATCAATCTATCAATGACATCACTGTGTTCATCATCCAATGGAAAATTTACTCGGAGGGAACAGATCTTGGGACCTTGATAATGCAGTGTGAATTGATACAATCTTCTGGCAAATTCAGATTGGACCTCTTTAAAGAGTGGAAGGCTTTCTGGTAACTCTTGAATTGTATTATAGTCAAACATGTTTTGGAGATCAAAGTTGAGGTCGATCCTTGATCCCCATTCGTGAAGCCATCGTCTGGACAATGTGCTGGTTTTCACCAAATCCTTCATGCTTAACATGGAAAAGATATACGACAGAACCTCATCAGGCAACTCACTCTTGAGCTTCTTTTGACTCCTCTTCATTGGTGCTGCAATAATGAACATACATGCATGGGAATTTGAATTAATTAATAGCATGATCAATCAAACAAAGCTACATGTTAATTTGTTTCATAAATAAAGATGCTATTATTTATCCCTCCCCCCGATAAGCCAAATAGATTAAGTTAACATAAAACGGTGTATATCAACTAACGAATGTTTGCTAGGACCTTTTTATACAGCAGGTTTTTGCTAATGTCTACTATTGTGTTTTAGGGTAAGAAACTAAGTCCCATGTATGTATGTTACAGTATTAGCATACTGTAATTAATTAGCTGGAAATTATGTTTAAGTTGCCTTAATTGTAGTTTTGTCTTTTCATTTAAGAAGTGCAGCTTGTGCACTGTTCCATTGGATGACGTCACGCCTTTTTTGCTTGATTGTGCGCTCAGGTGTGTCAGCATTGTAGGGAATTATTCACACACACTTTTGTAACAAACTCACGCTTTATATGTGCCATTCGGCTAATGAGCATGATCACTCATCATCAAATTATAACAAACTTCTCTCTCTCACGTTGTCTCTGTTTTCCTTCCTCTATTGCTCTCTCATCCGATTCCCATTCTTCCATTGGGATTCCTTGTTTGAGCTTGATTCTCTTCGGTTAACACCCTAGTGAATCCATTTCCATCACAATCTATGTCTATCATTTTTCAAACAAAAATCGTGCTTAAACAAATACAGCAGAGACACACACACGCAAGTCATTATTGGAGGAATAGTACCAGTGTTGCTAAAATCGCGAGTCAACGCGTACGATCCTACGAGTTTTCACCCCCTGAGCGAGTTGACTCTGCTACAGGATCGCCGGCCTGTAGAATCGCTGTAGGATCGTCGTTCCGATTTTGAGAAGGAGACGACGTATCCATGTCGGATTTTGCGACCCGGTTCAGGAAAAAAAACTAACCTAACAGAAGTTCCCTTCTCTCTCTCTGCAACCTCCGTCGATCTCTCGCTCTCTCTCTCTCTCCATTCCCTTTCTGCGCGAATATGCGAGAAGTCTCTCTGCAGTCTCTCCTTCGTGTTCTCTGCAACTGTGTGTATAGTGTGAGATTTTAGGGTTATGTAGGTTTAGTGGGCTTAAGTTTAAAAACGGGTTATTGGGATGACTGGGTGCAAATAAAAAACAAAATAAAAAAGGTGTCCGTAGCAGGCTGTGAAGGAGAATGGACCGGGAGTGTGGATAGCAGGAAAGGGGGCGTGGGAAGCAGTTGGGCTACACTAGCCTACTACTAATGGCACCCCGATGCACCCTTTTTCCTATATATTTTATTTTTATTTTTATATTTTTTTTCTTATTCTTCTCCTTCTTCATTTCTTTTTATTTTTATTTCTTTTTATTCTTTTTTCATCTTTTTTAATTTCCCTTTTTTTTACTTAATAAATAACAAAGATGGACTTTTCTCTACTTATATTGGACAAAAAATATATTAAAAATAATTTTATATAAAGGGGATGACAAAATTTGGGTACTACAACTGCCCCTCCTTAATTATATCTTTATACGAAAGTCTTCACACATTCGTTGTAAAAGGTAATTAAGGATAAAAGGACCCTCATTTTGTCCATAACAAGCAATTTGGGTGTGCGGGAACTGGTTCTTGACTTTAGTAGGGAATTCTAGGTTCGGTTCCTAGGAATTCATCTTTGTTGAGAGATGCTAGATTTGATTCCTAATGAATACCTAGTAAGATATAGATCTGGTTTCTAACTCTTACAAAAGGGTCGGAGACTCTAGGTTTGGTTCCTAGTGAATTCCTGGTAAAGTATAGGTTAAGTTCATAACTCTTACAAAAAGGATAGGTGATTCTAGGTTTGGTTCCTAGTGAGTTCCTATTAAGGTATAGGTAATGTAATGATGATCACTTGCTCTTCTCATCCAATTGAAGAATCCCTCCAACATTAAGTTTAAAGTTGAGCAACAAAAAAAAGACCTTACATTTTTGAAAAAATAAAAATTAAGGGGTAAAAATGAAATAAAAAATCTCAAGAGATTACAAAGAACCAGCTTAATCAAAATGGAGGAAGAGTGGCCAAATCTCCATTCCAAACTTCAAGAATTGTTGTTTCTTTGATGGCGTTGTGTTCCCTTTTTTTTTGTTGAAGTTTGGTGAGAGCTTTTGCTGACTCCTCAAGCAACTTGGCAATTCATGATAATTTCTAAGGAATCGAGGTTAGAGCTTGCCTCTTCTCCCTTTTCCCTGTTCATAAGAATGCATGTTGTTTGAGATTTATGGCTCATTTAACCTGATTGCACATTCGTTGTAAAAGGTAATTAAGGATAAAAAGACCCTCATTTTGTCCATAACAAGCAACTTGGGTGTGCGGGAACTGGTTCCTGACTTTAGTAGGGAATTCTAGGTTTGGTTCCTAGTGAATTCATCTTTGTTGGGGGATTCTAGGTTTGATTCCTAATGAATACCTAGTAAGGTATATATCTGGTTCCTAACTCTTGCAAAAGGGTAGGAGACTCTAAGTTTGGTTCCTAGTGAATTCCTAGTAAGGTATAGGTCAAGTTCCTAACTCTCACAAAAAAATAGGTGATTCTAGGTTTGATTCCTAGTGAGTTCCTATTAAGATATATTTAATGTAATGTAATGTAATGATGATCACTTGCTCTTCTCATCCAATTGAAGAATCCCTCCAGAATTAAGTTTAAAGTTAAGAAGAAAAAAAAGACCTTACATTTTCAAAAAAATTAAAATTATTAAGGGGTAAAAATGAAATCAAAAATCCCAAGAGATTACAACGAACCAGCTTAATCAAAATGGAGGAAGAGTGGCCAAATCCCCATTCCAAACTTCAAGAATTGTTGTTTCTTTCATGGCGTTGTGTTCCCTTTTTTTTTTTTTTTTGTTGAAGTTTGGTGAGAGCTTTTACCGACTCCTCAAGCAACTTGGCAATTCATGACGATTTCTAAGGAATCGAGGTAAGAGCTTGCCTCTTCTCCCTTTTCCCTATTCGTGAGAATGCATGTTGTTTGAGATTTATGGCTCATCTATATACTATATTAAAACTGGTAGGACTGCCACTGTTGCAAGCTACAGTGCACTACAGTACATTTATAATATTAATAATTCTCGCTGCCAGCTTTTTTTAAGTATGCTATACTATTATAAAAAACCAATTAACTTTGAATCCTCCACTAAGAGCACCTTTAGTGGTGTCAACTAAGTTTTTGTCCAGGGTTTCTTAATTTTTGTTGGCTGATGTGGCAGTCAAATATAATAGAGGATTGCTTATTTTTTGGTCAAATCAACTCTCTAGTTTACGCCATTTTACTGACACAAGGAGAGAGTGAGACACATCCACTCTGTGTTGTTTTCTTTTGTGTCAGGGAAAGAACGAAGCGAGCAACACACGTTGCAGATGCTCTAAGTCTCGAAAAATTTGGACATTTTTACACCAATCCCAACGTATTCCAACCGGAACACACCCCCTATTATTGGAACCTACAATAACTTTTGAGTTGGAAACCTTGCAGTGAACAATGGCGTATCCAGCCCTTTCATCAATTTGTCGCCGCACCAAGGTTCCTCGTGCACTACAAGCACCGCACGGCAGACCTGTAGCCATCATGCTCATAGATGTGTATAGGAAAGGAGATCGTAACTATTGCACATCTTTTTATCACAACTCCACACTACATATCCATGACTTCCCTTTGCCGCCTCCTTCTTCATCATGATTCATAAACCCCTAAATCTCATTTGATTTTAAACCCTAGAACCCCACAAGCACAATTCCTTCCAAGAATCCCCTCAATCTCCTCAAACCCTCACTGTTATCTTAGCTTCCCTCCCACAGTTCGATGTCGTCCTCAAGGTAAAGAAACGGGCACCCATAAATTCATCCAAAAATAATAATAATAATAATAATAATAGAATGAGGGGCTTCCTGGGGTTTTGAAATGCCTTCCCCGCACCAAAATCCCGAAAGGAAGAGGGCCAAAAAGCTCAACCAGTGCACATAGTCAAGCCCAAGCACATAGTCAACATCGTTGAACCATCATAAAGTTGCCCATCGTAATCTCACAAGCATTTATCAAAATATCTATATTATAACAAAATATTGATAATATCACATCATTTACTTACATATAACTGGATGGGGTATTAGTCACTTAAGTCCCTGAAAGTGTGACTCGGTGTCACTTTAGTCCCTGAAAGCATATAAACTCCAAAATAGTCCCTGTAAGTGTGCTCCGTCTGTCACTTTGGTCCCTGCCGTTAACAATTTCATTGACTCCATGAGTATTTGGTTACATTGGTCCCTGAAAGTGTAACTCGGTGTCACTTTGGTCCCTGAAAGAGTAACAACTTCAAAACAGTCCCTGAAAATGTTATAAATTTGTCACTTTGGTCTCTACCATTAGCCATTTGATTTTCCCTCGTTCCAAAATAATGGCTAATGATAGAGACCAAAATGACAAACATAGAACACTTTCAAAGACTATTTTGGAGTTTATATGCTTTTAGGGACTAAAATAACACCGAGTTACACTTTCAAGAACCAATATGACCAATTACCCACGAAATCAATGAAATTGTTAACAGTAGGGACAAAAGTGATAGACGGATCACACTTACAGGGACTATTTTGGAGTTTATATGCTTTCAGGGACTAAAGTGACACCGAGTCACACTTCCAAGGACTTAAGTGACCAATACCCCTAACTGGATTCTTGCTAATATCATAATTTCTCTTATATTTTTTTTAAACGTATTTTGTTCTAATAATTTTTCTTTCGTTTAATAATTTTAATATATTAATTTAAATAATAAATAATTTAAAACAAAATTAAACTTTCAGCATACTATTATATATAGTATTTTTTTTGTTGGTGTAAATACTCACTACTAGAATGTAGCTCATTAGTCCGTAAGGCCTAGCACAACTGGCGTAAGCCGACGTTATTAGGCTGAACATTTTCCGTGGTTGCCCGGGTTCGAGCCCGGGATCCCCACTTTGCGTGTGTCAGTTTACGGGTGATACTTGTCACTCCGTCTGCATACCAAAAAAAAAAAAAAAAAGAATGCAGCTCATTAACGTCGGCCTCGTGTCCGACAGGCCCAGCTGAACGCTAACTTTTTGCGTCCGCCATTTTTAGTCCGACGCTACTTAGCGTCCACTTGGCCCACGCAAAAAACCTGCCAACGGAGCTTCACACACACTAACTTTTAGCGTCGGCCTTTAGTGTGGGACTGGCCTGCGCTGACACTGTTTTAAATTAAAAAAATAACGTTGACATGATCCTCCCATATGACACAGTCAATATCTACAAAAATAAATCCAAAATATCTTTAACTTAAAAGTAGAATTAACCTTGAATCCTAAGGCACTATAACACATAACACATGAAAACACAGCTACAAAATTATATGAAAACACAGCTACAAAATTATAAGACCCATGTGAGTGCAATTTTCAAAAACTTTTCAACTTGAAAATAAGGTTTCATATCTAATAGAATTTATAAAAACAAAAGCAGAACCATAAAGCACATAGACAGAGCCATAAGGCTCAAAGATATTGCGTTTTAACCCATTTTAACAGTATTTAAATCTCCAAGGTTTGATTGGGAGGCATGCTCAGCTGTCAAGAAGGGTTTTCAGAGGATTTTCTTTCGTTGCTCGAGCTCAATACAAAAAAGAAACAGAGGAAGGTGCCATTACAGCTGATTTTGCTGATGACAACAGTTCTGGCATAGCTATTAACAAAGCAGGTAGGTGCCATTAAAAGAAATTCAATAAGGACTACCAGAAATAGACACACTAGAAGCAAGATTTAGTTCTTACAGAGTAAAGAAAATACCTGAAACTGCTGTCTTCCTAACTTCTTCATGGAAGTAAAATTTAAGAGGAGGAACCAATGTGGGAGCAACCTAGATGATTCAACAAAGTTAGACAATAAATATTCCGGTCTGAAAAATGCCAATAAAATAGTAAAAAATGTCAACTTGGTCAATCCAAGGAAAAAATCCTTCCTTCAACTCATCAGCATAGCAACATAACATGTTACAAGCTATAACCTTCTCCTCCAGGACACTGGTCTTAATGTCTATTCTTTTATCCCCAAGAGTGATGGTCTCAATGCTACAATAAGAACAGCCAGACACTAAGTAATAGTACTCAAAAGCAAATTAATATATCTGTTAGTATAGTCAATATCATTTTCTTTGTTTTCAAAACTGAAACGACTTTTTTCTATGCTTAATCATTTTTCAAAAACATGGAAGTATTGATTGACAAGGATATTAACATGCAAATATAAATTAACTAAAAAAGCATGTTTAAAATCAAGGCAGATGTACAAGCACAAACAAAAGAAAGGACTGCATACTGAAGTGAAACAAAGAATAAATAGGATCCAGAAACACATCACATTATGCGATAGTATGGATATCAATATTTCATGACACAAAATTCAATAACCAGGACTGAAAGGATACCTTTCATCTTCTTCATCAAATTCAGCATCAGAATCTGCTGATGTGATTGTCACATCAGGCTTAAGTTGTGCTGACTGGAGCAAGGGAGGCATGACGAAACCCTTGTACGGGAGAAAACCTTGCCCCAGACACTTACAAAGCCGCACCCATGCCTGAGAACATAAAAAACAAAGTGAAAATCTGAGGTATAAATGAATTTAAATGAGAACAATAAAAATAAATAATATTCCAAAGTCGAAGCCAGAAATTGGAAAAAGGACCATAGCATCCACATGTGAAGAATCAGCAATTGATGCTACAGCTGTCAAAGCCCCTTCTTGAACCATTTGCTTCCCAGTCTAGAATACATATATGGAAAGAAATGAAAACCATATAATTCTAAATGTATCATCCAAATGCATTAAAACACGCATAACATCTTTCGACTTTAAAGCACTTCGCTACAAAGGATCAAACAAAGTAACATTATATACAACAAGATTCACACAATCATTTTGGGGGGGGGGGGGGAATTAAAAACCTAAGGCTTGGAACCTAACTGCCTGGGTGCAGCAAAACAGAGGACATTGCACATATATTTAAACTAACTCAATTCACATTTGCCATAGAAAAAGCATACACATTTGCCATAGAAAAAGCATACTTTTGAACCCCATTCTCCACCTTTTTCAAGCTCCACACCTGAAAGCCACAAAACCAGAGCTATTCTCAGGGAAGCAAATACAATTCACAGAACAACAAAAGCAACTACAGAATAACAAGGTGAAAAAAGTTTCACCAACCTATGAACTTAACAAGCGAGAACTCGGATGAAACACATTTTAGAAATGAACCAGAAGCACAGGTCCAGACTCAAAGGTTTAGCACATCTTGTCCTCCTACCCATAATCTCTGTAGTCAATGGTGGCGGTAGCAGCCGCAATCGCGGCGGAGCGTGGCATCGCAGCGGTCCGGCGCAACGCAAAACACCGTATCGGTGCGGTTGTGTGTTGCGGCCGTCGCGCCGACGCGTTGCGGTGAAAACGCGGGCATATCGCGAGTTGGTGCGGCGCAACAGGGAAGAGGGTGACAAAAAGTCAAAAAAACCCTTGTTTAATAGCTACTTAGGGTTTTTTAAGGGTATTTTTGTCTTTTCGGTTTATTCTAAAATTTTAAAAACGAAACCTAAAACTGGAACGAGAAGCAGATGCAGAAAATCAAAACGAAAAACCTTTCATCTCTTCTTCATCTCCACACCAGCATCGGATCCTCTCTTCTCCTCTCCTAGCGACTCCGACGCGCCTTGTAACTCCGGCGCGCGCAGCTTCTTCTCCCCTATGCGACCTGTTCCTCCTTCCCCTGTTCTTCTACCCTACGCGACCTGCGGCCTCTTTCCCCTGTTTTTCTCATCTTATCGTCAGTGATGCAGATTCAAGAGTGTTATTTTTCGTAAAGTAGTCTTTTAATAGACAAATCAAAAGTATTCCTTTAGTAGAGTACTCTTAATAAATTTAAGCACTTCTTTAGACACCTGTCTTTTCCCCCCCCCATCTTTAGACAAATGTCTTCTTTAGACAGTGTCTTTATTCAGGACTCAAATTTGGATACTCGTTGAATAAAAAATTGTATCTAAATTAATCATCAAGAAGCCTAACTTTTATAAGACACTTAAAGAACATTTTTTTTTTGTTTTTGTTGCTGAAACATTTAAAGAAATTTTTTAACCCAAGGATATTAAAAATTTTAGTGATTCCATTTGAGCAATCACTTATATTTAATTTATTTAAATGTTTTGATGTGTTATTTTAAGCCTTGGAGACTAGAACTTAATTTGCTTTATACTATGTTTGAATATTAGTAACAATGAACTTTGATTATTAGTTATGAATGTGTTTAAATTTGTGCATTCTTCTATTTTTGAGCTTTTATATGTGTATGGTATAAATTGCTTGTATGGTTCCCTAGACTTCGACGTAGCGGCCATACCGCTACCCGCTACACCGCAATAGCGTTTTGGGGGCCGGCCGCTACGCTATGCTATCCGCCATTGACTACATAGCTCATAATCATTCTACACAAGGGACATGTTTCAACTTTCAAAGAAGAGTGCCAACTAGAAAAGAACAAACAGTTAATGCAATCAATAGCAAGGCAAACCTACAACAACTTTCATTAATGTATCCATATAATGTTAGAGGCTTAGAGCTATTATAAAAGTAAAAAACCATTAATGTGGCCACTATCAGCTTAAGCTTTCATGATAACTTAATTTAGAGCATGTATCCACATTTCTAATTTATCAAGCAAACCTACAACAACTTTCATTCTTCATTTTCTGTCAAGTATACACTAAAAGCCAATTTCCCTTTTGTCTAAATTCTCAAGTAAACTCAGCCATAACAGTTATCCCTATCCCTTATCTATAACCATTAATCACACTCCCTACAATGTTCAATTAACCAACAAAATCATTTGCAAAGTAAAAACCCAAGAAACAATACCCACACACACACACACACACACATATAGCATCATATTGTAAACCATCAAGCAAATTGACCAATACCCTCTCTGTTTAGGTGGTTCATGAAGTGTATAGGTCAGTCATTTCTACGAGTATTAAGACCAGCAGATTTTCTCAGGTCTGTTTGCTCTTTCAATATTCCTTGAAATTTAAATGTATAATACCTGAGAAATAAAACATTAATGAACTTTCTACTGTTGATGTCATTAAGCCTCATAGGTTCACACTGAGTGCCCAGTACTAAGCCAAACGATTTACAATCAACAGATAAAAAGGTGACGAGACCTCACTTCATCATCCTTCTCATGATACGTTTGATGTTCCACAAGAAAAAAGGAGAAGCCAATTCTCTCATTTTATAAGGTAAAAATCAATGCTAACAATTTATGCAGACATATACTTTCTGGCCACAAGCGGATACCCTATTTACAATTTTACCTAAGGCAAATAGCAGGCACAAAGCACTAATCAGTGAACTTACTTTCAGTTTTAAGGATATCTGAGTTGAGATCATATCCTGCCTGTGCCACCGCAATGAGCTGTTTATTAAAACAGACATTCAATTTTGAAGTCAGATTCCGATATCATATAATCCAAATTAAACTCAAGGGTCGGTATTACAAAATCACTAACCTGCATTGCGGTAACAAACTCTTCGAAACCTAAAAATCCTCGTCTTTTGGTATCCGCAATAGCCCAAACCTATGTGTGGAAAATCGGGAATTACTGGTGAAATTTCACTAGAATAAAATGCAGTTAAGCCAGCTTAAGTTAGGAAAAATGATTGTACTGGGAAAAGAGTTCCGGTAACCTAATTGGAGAGTGAATAAAATTGTAATAGCAATGAAGAATGAAAATTTAAAAAAAAAAAAAAGGAACATATACCTGCTTGAGTTGAGAGCGAGATAAGTTGGAGAGAGCAAGGAACTTGGTAGCATCATTCCCAGTGACACGGCCATCTCCATCTACGATCAAATAATAAATGACAAGCAAAATGAAAAAGAATAAATAATCGGCTTAAATTTCATGAAACAAATTGAAGAACTGAGCAATGAAGCAGCAAAACCTGAATCGGCGAAGCTGAACCATTGCTTCTTGCGTTAGGGTTTTGGGGAAGACCCGAGAGAAGACCCGGAGAGGGAGGACAGAGGGGTGGCGATGGTGGCGGAGAATGGGTGGAGGTGGCGAAGGAAATTAGATAGAGGGTTGCGCGGCGGGGTGCGGTGGCCGTCGTAGGCACGGGATGGTTTGTGAATGGAGAGTGGGTGGAGGTCGCTCGGGACACTAGGAAGAAGTGAGTGTGTGATCGTTACTTACAGATTTGAGAGGCGGTTGAGAGACAGAGCAGGAGAGGGGTGCTTCTCCTTCACGTCCCAGTGGCCGAAGGTCCTAACCCGTGGTGGTCCGATAGCATGCAAACGGAGGAGAAGGCGGAGAAAGAGTTCAAGCGCGAGAGAGGGAGAGAGTGAGTGCGTGTTCGTAATAACGCTGGCTATCCATTCCCCATGGTGGTCGGCGGTCAGCGTGCCTAGCTTGGAAGAGTGAGAGCTTGAGGGTGCTGACATGTGAGAGAGAAGAGGATCTGAGGCAGGGTTTTGAGGGAAAGGGGATTTTTTGACTTTTCTGTCTAATGTGTGTTTTTTAATTAAAAATAATTAAAAACTTTGGCATCGGTCGTCCTATGCAAATCTGTATGGTACGATAATTTAATCTACTTAGCGTCGGCTAAGAGTTTATAAAAAATTAAAATAGGATTGGATAATTTTGTCGCCTTAGCGTCGGCTAAGCGGACGCTATTATCGTCCACGTCGAGGCCTACACTACGTTTTGGATTCTAAAACCATGAAGAATAGCAGTGACTATTAGAGTATTAGAGTATTAACTATTGAATTAACACATAGTTGTTTAAAAGAAAAATATTTAATTGGGGTCTAATTATTTCATTAATAGAGTCGATGCAATTGTCAAATACATTGTCAACCTTTGGTGATGCAATAATTGTTATTATATTTTTCATGAGTGGTTTATTCAAAAAATCTTCCAATTTTGGAATTCTAAAATAATTTGATTTCTTAATGAAATTTTATTTTGGGTCCCTAAACTTTTCAACATTTTAAGGAACTAATTACAACATTTTGGGTCCCTGAACTTTTTAACATTGAAAGTTTAGGAAACTAATTACAACTTATTTAAAAATTTAAGGACTTAATTACAAATTATTTAAAATATAAGGTTCAATTACAAAATGTTAAAAAGTTCAGAGACCTAAAATAAAATTTCGTTGAGAAATTAAATTATTTTAGAATTCCAAAATAGAAAGATTTTTTTGAATAAACCACTCATGAAAAATATAATACCAATTATTGCATCACCAAAAACAATGTATTTGACAATTGTATCAACTCTATTAATGAAATAATTAGACTCCAATTAAATATTTTTCTTTTAAACAACTGTGTGTTAATTCAATAGTTAATTCTCTAATTTTATAATAGTATTTACACCAACAAAAAAAAAAATACTATATATAATAGTATGCTGAAAGTTTAATTTTGTTTTAAATTATTTATTATTTAAATTAATATATTAAAATTATTAAATGAAAGAAAAATTATTAGAACAAAATAGTTTAAGAAAACAAAAAAAAAATATAAGAGAAATTATGATATTAGCAAAAATCCCGTTAGGGGTATTAGTCACTTAAGTCCTTGGAAGTGTGACTCGGTGTCACTTTAGTCCCTGAAAGCATATAAACTCAAAATAGTCTTTGTAAGTGTGCTCTGTCTGTCACTGTGGTCCCTGACGTTAATAATTTCATTGACTTCGTGAGTAATTGGTCACATTGGTCCCTGAAATGTAACTCGGTGTTACTTCTAAAAGCATATAAACTCTAAAATAGTCCTTGAAAGTTTCTACATTTGTCACTTTGGTCCCTATCATTGGCCATTATTTTGAAACGAGGGAAAATAAAATGGCTAATAGTAGAGACCAAAGTGACAAACTTATAACACTTTCAGGGACTATTTTGGAGTTGTTATTCTTTCAGGGACCAAAGTGACACCCAGTTACACTTTCAAGGACCAATTAACCAAATACTCATGGAGTCAATGAAATTGTTAACGACAGGAACCAAAGTGACAGACGGAGCACATTTACAGGGATTATTTTGGAGTTTATATGCTTTCAGGGACTAAAGTGACACCGAGTCACACTTTCAGGAACTTAAGTGACCAATACTCCATCCAGTTATACGTAACTAAATGATGTGATATTATCAATATTTTGTTATAATATAGATATTTAGATAAATGCTTGTGAGATTACGATGGCAACTTTATGATGGTTCAGCGGTGTTGACTATGTGCCTGGGCTTGACTATGTTCACTGCTTGGGCTTCTTGGCCCTCTTCCTGTAACATCCTATTCCAGGAGTGCTACTAAACTAATATTTCTGATAACAGTTAACATATTTCTGAAATGCGAAATACTCTGTCTGCATGGTTTCCGAAAATGTGGTTCTATTTTGTTTCTTTTAAAAACTTCTTTTAAAAGAGCAGTCAGAGAATTACAGCGATTTTAGAAACATGACGGTGAATAAATGAAGTCACCAAAATAAAACCACAAGAACCATACTCATCAATTTATTCTATCATAGTACACCTAACAATTCAAGTCTCGTACACACAATACATTTTATTACTAAATCGTAAATTAAACAGTGCACACCCTATAGCTGGCCAGGACACTACAACACTTACTAGACCTCTAGTAAGTTTCAGACAAATACACCAAAACAGATAATCGGGTAGGATCACCATCAACTACGCTTGCTAGCAGCCTTGAACATTTCGCAGTCTTCGTCATCTGGGTTACAATCATTGATTGAAAGAACCACAGGCAAGGATCAACTTCTTAAAATAAAATAGATAACACAAAATAGCTTATACAACTGCCAATCATATTATACAGACATAATATATAATATGAAACCACATTCTTCAACACGTATAACCAATCTTGTCAATAGCATTCAGAACAATCAATAAGAATGCACCCGATATCCTATTGATGCAACTATATGTCAGTGCATTTTTAATTTCGGAATCCATACGCTATGGTCATATCGGGTTGTACGTACCAGAACCGACATTTTCCTATGTGATGGTTAATTCAATGGCGTTCCCGAATTCCTTTGGCCACGGGCAATTCCACTACCCAGGATAGACAGGTCGAAGTTACCACAAGACACGACAATGCCTTCCACCACCCCAATGAACATATCACCACATTTGATATTTCACTTATGGCATAATCAAATAAACATTCAATTATCCAACACAATTCCACAGCATACATCTTAACACAATTCAAGCATATATGCAACCACATCATGTTATCAAATTCAAGATCAAACAATTCAGTTTTAATAACAATTCACAATCCACAGCAATTCGCATATTAGTAATCATCAACATTACTCAAACTCAGTCATTGACAGGGACAATTCGTCCATTTGAAGCTCCATGGAACTAACAAAGTGGTAACATAAACACACAAGTGTGGGGGGTTGGGGTTAGGATACCAACATCTTTTATCTAGGCCCACTAAATAATCATACATAAAGCTTTAAAATCAAAGGGGTAACAAAACCCTAACTTTGAACCCAGAGGTTCTCAGACTTCTTTGATAGAAAACAAATAACATTTTAACGTGGGACTTATGGGTGCCCATCACCTAATCATATCTAGAAGTAGCCCTTACACATACTATACACACATAAACACAGAGAATGTGAAGTGCCCTTACCGAAAGCAAATAGCTCACGTGTTAAACATGTCACAATCCTACTCAGCACGAACAATTCCTCAAGGATCCTAGTAACACATCAAGGCTTAGTACAAATCTAACTCACTCAAAAATAATTCCCTAGGTATGGTTCAACTCTAACACCTAGGTTACTCAATCCCAAAATCTTTTTACTAAATCACACACTTGAAATAACATGCAAGTTTAAATTAAATGTTTTTAAAGACTTAAGACTTATTTTGAAAGAATGCACAAAGTTGAAAAACAAGGTTTTAAATACTAAACTTACTTCCTTCAAAACTTGAAATATTAAACAACACTAAGATTAAATACTTTTCACCACAATAATTAGTTAAGGCTCCAATTTGATTAAAGAAATACAAAGATTTCTCTAACATAAGTGTTTCATGGTCTTAACATACCAATCCAATTCCTAATGCTACTAAAACTCAAATTCATTTCATAGCAATATTTGATTAAGGCTCAACTTGGTATTAGGATCACAAAAAATCCATTCCACATAAGTGTTTCATTGCCTTAACCCTCCAAATCACTTCCAATTCAATCAAACCATTTCCAAAATTTTCCAAAACTTAACCACAATTCAATACAACTAATATAAGCTGAGAACACAAAAATTATTTCCTCCCAAGCTCTTAGAAGCTCTCGGCCTCACCCTTCTTTCTTAAAATTTTTTGCAAAACTATCCAATCACCCAAAACAACACCATTCAACACTTAATCCCTTTCCCAAAACATTTAATTTTTACAAAACGAAGCCATTGACCTAATTAAATTACGCTATCATATTCAATCCAACATCAAGGGTTTTCCCAAAATCACAATTTCCTTTGATAAAAACTAAAATTAACAACTACGTCAATAATAACAATTACTAAGAAGTAAGAACCACAAATCAATTTAGTGATTCACATGAGAAATCTCATACCCCTCTTCCTTAGGTCGTTCAACCTAGGGTTTGTAAAAATTGAGGGAAATTGTGTTCCTCTTTCTCATGATCATAATCAAGCTATACATAAAGAATAAATAAAGAAAGAAGCAAGAAAAATCATCTCCTACACCTATATGAAGCTCGCGGTTTTGGCAGGAAAAATAAAGGGGGAAAAATGGTTGTCTCCAACTTACTCACAAGCTCAAGAAGATGATGGAAATAAGAAGAAGAAGCTAGAAGCAATGGAGGTTGAAGAATGGGGGTGGAGTCACACAAGGAGTGTTATACCCCAATTTTGTCCACTCATTTTGGTTTGTTTTATCTATTATTTTACTTTTGGGTTGAAATGATAAGATAAATTGTTGCTTGGGTCATTTTTTTTTTTTTGCTAAGTTTTAGTCTTAGTCCTTTGGGTCTAGCTTAGGCCCAATAGCTGAGATACAAATTAACAGTCCATACAAAACAAATTCCATCATAAGTCCAAAATACAAGCCAAAGTCCATTTACAAGTCCATTTACCAAATCAGAATGAATGACAAACAAAAATTACAAAATTTGGTAAATAGTCAAAGCAAAAACAAAAAAAAACGAAGTAGGGATGCGCATGGCATGCTACTAGCAACCAGTAATAACAAGAAGTAATTTGAGAATGGGTCCAAAGTCCTTTCTTCTTGTTCCTTGATTTTTTCCATTTTTTCTCCAACCAAGTAGCTTTGCTGGCACTACTTTGGAACCTCCTGCATCCTTCAGACCTCTCACAACCCTGCAACAAGCAGGTCAATATTGTCCTATTAGAGCCCTTTTTACTCTATAAATACCATAACAGAACAACAGAGAAGGAGGAGACTTTGGCTGAGAGTTTTCACCACAAAAACAATGAATTAGAGACTCCACATTGGGGTCCTAACTCACAAAATTCAAACACTGAAAGAAGGAGAGTCCACGGTTGAAAAAAAAAAAAAGGAAGAAGCAGCAGTGAATTAAGAAAGGAACGAGGCAGTAGCAGAGGAGAAGGGGTTTGTGTCATTATCTTCTACTGCAATCACACCCACTCTACACACCTTGGAATCCAGGTAGGTCCATAAAACGTTCTTGTGCCTCGATTTTGATCTCAGAATGTTGTAAATGAGTTTTGTTGCCATAGCTTGTTAATAAGATTTTTCTAGGATCAAATGAAACAGTAGTAAATAAACCAAGGCATGATTAGAAAAAGGATGAGTAACAAAATAGGAAAACAAAATGGAGGAAGGGATTGTTAGTAGAATCAAAAATGAAAATAAATAAGAGAAGAAGAGAGTTTCTGGAACCTGTACACGTTGCTTCGTCATCACGGCCCCCACCTCGAACCGCCCTTCGCCGCCACGCTGGGACCGCCGCCCGCGTCTCGGTTCGCGACCTCCTTCTCTGGTTCGCTTCCTCTATCTGGCCGCACACCACCATTTTCTCTCTCTTGATCTCTCCTCGCGTCTCTCTCCATTCTTGTCTCCCAGCTTCGCCGCTGCCATTCACAGTCACAGCAAGGACGGAACTCGCCGATCGTGCCCCCTCCCTTTCTTCTCCGCCGCGTGCTCCCTCCCCTTCTCCCTCGTGGCGATCGCTCTCCCCACCTTCCTCGCTGGATGGCACGCGCGGGCCGCACCTCTCCCTCAACCTCTTCTATCACGCCTCCCCCTCTTCTCTCTCCACGCATCGCCCCCTACTCGGCTTGGCTCGCGGCCGAGCACAGCCAAGGTGGTCGCCGCCCCTTCCCTCTCCTTCTCCTCTCTCGTCGCCTCGCCTCTTCCCCCTGCGCATTTCCTTTTTCTTCCTCCCTCCTGTCTCGTTGCAGCATCTCAAATTAGGGTTTCAAATGAAACCAAATAACGCAGCTCCCTCCCCCTTGATTTTATTTTATTCTTTTTTTATATTTATTTTTTATTTAGTTGGGCTTCAGCCCATTTTTTTTTTACGCCTCCCCTTCCCCTTTTTATTTTTATTTTTGGGCTTCAACCCACTTAACTCCCCTTCCCTTTTTTCCTTTTATTTGCCAACCTTTTTTTTTGTAGTTAGTCTTCTTTTGTTAAATATTGGGCTTTAGCCCATTTGTGTTTTTATTATTTATTTAATGAACATGGACACTTTTTTTTTACTAGTCAAATTAGGACAATTTTACTCAACTAAATTTCACATACAAATTTTGAGACCCTATTTTTCTTGAAAATCACATAATAAAATCATGAAAATTAATTTACTAGTAATGATTACTCGAGATTGCTTCCCGTTTAGTCATTGCAAATATCTTAATTTTCTAAACAAAAATGGGTTATTAGTGAGGACCATTTTTGATTGCTTCTTGTTTGGTCCCCATGAAAACTATCTTCTTTATAAATATAAAGTCAAGTTATTTTTACTAGTAATGATCACTCGAGATTGATTCCCGTTTGATCATTACGAACACCGTTAATTTTCTAAACAAAATAGGTTGCTAGTGAGGACCACTCTTGATTGCTTCTTGTTTGGTCCCTACAAAACCTACCTTTTTTCAATAAAAAAATATACAATTAAAATCAACCAACACACAACCATTTTCTACCCAAGAACTACGCAACCTTTGATTTCTCTATTGCACCAGGAGATACGTAGGAGCAGGAGCCCATTCCTGTCAAGCGCAAAAATAAACAATTTTTATTAAGTCCTTTTTTTATCTTTGTTAATTCTTGTCTTTTTTTAATAAAAGGGAAATAAATATTTTTTAGAAGTTAATAAATTTTGCACAATTAATTAGAGGTAACTTTTTTCGAAAGGATGTCGTAGGGTACTAATACATTCCCTACACATAATCGACCCCCGAACCCAAATTTGGTCTCAAGGACCATTTTCTTCAAAAAAATGGTTTTTCCAATATTTTTTCCTAAATTAATAAATCATTGGTGGCGGCTCCATTAAACTTGAATAATCCCTCCGGATTTTTCGGTCGCTACAGCTGGCGACTCCACTGGGGATATTTAGAGAGTCAAGCCTAACATGATTAATTGTGCTAAATAGTTAACTTTAATTTCCCCCCCTTCTTTTTTATTTGTTCTTTTATAAATACTTATTTATTATTTATTTATTTTTAATTTGTTGTGAATATTATGTATATGTTAAACATTAGGATAAACGACTATATTTGTATGCTTTGTTTGTTTTGTAGCTTGGGCAGTGTTAGGGTGTTGCCCCTCTCACACACCGCACCTACACGTTTGCACACACATATGAGTAAGGCCATATACCCGGGTCAGAGCAAAGCTTAAGTTGAGTGGAGGTTCGGTGATAGTCAATTGGAAGTTGCTTTCCTTCTGGCTATTGCGAGAACATCATCTAGAGTGTGCTCCTTCTGGGTATTCCGCACCGGATAGTTATCTATCGTTGTGGTTAATATTCAGAAGGAGACTTTAGCTCTAGAGGCCTTTGGTGAGAATGTAATTAAAGCCACCCGTGAGATCTATCACTCAATACAAGACTATAGACCCTTTAGGTTAGAAAATCTTCGACTTTAGGTTTAACCCATTTAAGACACAAGGGGCATCATGTCATTTTTGTTCTTCCACCAAAAATTTGTTATATCACGTCCATGCATAAAAAGGTCTACTAAACCACATATCTTCAGGCATGCTACACAAATAATCATCATCATCACTCAACATTATATCTTCATGCATTCATACTTCCAAAAAATGTTGAATTTAAAAAAAATGTGTCATTCATTCTCATTTCATTTTAGGTTGCCAGGGAATCATAGGAACTCAAAGTTTGACTGCAAGTATTTTGTGAGGTAATATGGGATCGAGCGGCGAAACCGTCCCTTTGAAGAAGCACATTCATCCGAGAATAAAGAAGCCTGAAGTAGAAAGCCTGAAGAAGTGTGCCAATTTAATGACGACAAGCATTCAGCGTATAACCTTCATTGGAAAGTATGGGAATATTCTCAAATTGCTAGAGGTGGACGTGCAAGTAGATACCACTTCTGCACTTATCCAGTTCTATGATTCTCCCATGAGATGCTTCACTTTTAGGAATTTCCAAATGGCTCCCACACTGGAAGAATTTGCCCGAATTTTAGGATACTCGACCGAAAACATGAAACCCTACTAACGCACCCGAGATTTTGATCTCCTGCAAGAGGTTGCTATAATTCTGAAAGACAAGGAGGACGAATTAAAGAAAAAGAAGTTAAACCGAAATGGTGTCGAAGGGTTTCCGCTAGAGTATTTTGAAGAAAAGATGAGGCATTTGGCTAATGTTCAAGATTGGGCATCTTTTATGGAAGTGTTGGCTCTTACAATTTTTGGAATTATGTTATTTTCACACATTGATGGTTATGTAGACTTGGCCTCGATTGGTGTGTTCCTAGTCTTTAAAAAAGGGAAAGAGAACCCAGTGTCAGCCATTCTCGCGGATACTTATTGTGCCCTCACTCATTATCATGAAAAAAAAGGGAAGAAGTTATCATGCTGCTTATCCACTCTCTATGCGTGGCTTGTCACCCACGTATTCAAAAACAGGAAAATATCATGTCCCTTCGCAGACTTTAACACATGTGATGTAGGGATCAAAGATGGAGATCGGTGGGCTGTAACTTTGGCAGATCTTGATGAAAAGACGGTCTGATGGTACCTAGGGTGGTTGGATATACATGAAATGATCTATCAGTGCGGGAATTTCCTTAATGTTCCACTTATGGGAACAAGAGGATGTATTAACTATAATTTTTCTCTGCTGCTAAGACAACTTGGTTACCCTATGATGAATCCACCGTCGGATCAGATGATAATTCCCTTTGTGGTATACGAGTTGGATCAAGGAAATGGTGGAATGCTTAGAAAGGTCTGACATGCTTGGGGCCAAGTCACTCAGAAGGGAAAAGTTCTCGGAAAAAGAAGCATTGGTGCTACAAATAGTTACCGCCAATGGATCGAAAGTAGGGTTCGGGAAATCAACTTACCATTCCATGGTACACCCCCACCGGAGCAAGAAGCACTGGAACCTACCCCTATTACGAGTAAACAGATGGAAGAGCTTAAAGTGGCATTGTCAAAATCTAATGAGGAAAAGGAAGAATTACAAGCAATGTTAGAAAAGGCACTTCAAGAGATCAAGTACTTGTAGTCGGAAAATACCCTAAAAGAGAAGTTCATCGAGAGAAGCAACAAAAAGGCAAAAGTAGAGAAAAAAAGTAAGCGTGATGTACGACTTTGTCTGAGAGGGGCAAATGAAGAGCTAGAGCTGCGTAATCAAGAAAGGGATAAGTGATAACTCTTAGAAATAAGAGTTATTTATGCTTTTATGACTATGAATCATGTGAGTTTAAGAGTAATTTAGATCCTTTAATTATTAGAATTGTGTAAATAATGGGATTTTCCTTACTTGGAGCTGTTTAAGGCACTTTGGTGCTTTTGTGAGCATTTTGATGTGTTTTGACATTGTGCAGGATTTTATTGAGAAATACTCAGTGCCAAATCTGGTGCTATGGCACCGCACTCTGAAGCTACAGCCCATGTCCTTACTGTAGCAGCATTTTTAATTCATTAGAGTTGAAGGAAAGGACTTTGTCCTTTAGTGCAAGGCTGCAGCGTGTACGTCTGATGGTCCTCACTGCTCTGCAGTGTTTTCTCTCTTTGCTAAAGGACAAAAGCCTGTATTTATGGGCCAAAAGGAATCAAATTTCATTGGGTTTACCATTAGTCAGCCCATTTGAGGAGTGATTATAAAAACAAAATGACCTAATCAAGGAAAGGAGGCTGGTGTAGGGGTTGTGCCCTAGATTAGAATTCGTTTTTATTCCTCTGGACAACAGCTACCATCCTCAACATCACCTTCATCCATCATTCTTCATTTCCATATCTCTTCCATACCCCATTTTTATGAGAAAAACATGCTGAAAACATGGAGGTTGAACCAATCTCAGACATAGCAAGGAAATGCAGCAACAAGACATTGTTGCAGTGAAGTGTTCTCTCATCTTGATAGATTTGAAGGCCTCCACGTCTTTGTTCGCTTCGTTTGTAGACATTTACGCGATCGCAGATTTACGGTGCCATGGCGTGATTTTTGGCACCGCCGCTATTCTATATTTTGTTTATTATGAGCTAAATACTTTATGCTAGGATGATGTGATTTTGTATTGAATCCTTATTGGTGAATGTCTATCAGTCTTTGCCTTTGAACCTTTGACTCATGCGCATTTATTTACAATATGCTTGACCTAAGTCTGGCCAACTTTTGTTGGGTACATGTATGTTAGGTACTGAAAGGTGGTAACATGTTGAATTCATGTGTTAATATGATGGGTATTAATTAAGGGACACTTTAATTAATTTTGATTAAACTAGACATAGGAAATCTGTCTTATAGGGTGTTCTGGGCCACACTTAGAAGACAGGGGGAACATAATGGGGGCTTAGACATAAGGTACCCTTTACTTAACCCTGGTGAAAGTACTGAAAGGTACACACATTAGTGCCCTGTGCCCAGTGCCAAATGGCACTGACTTATGGCACTGAAACCAACTTGGTGAAAATATGAATGAACTGAAATCCTAGCTGTTTTTCTCAGATTTTTATCACATCTTTTTAATTTATTTTTACTGTCAATTGCACTTTAAATTACTGTCACCATCACCTCAAATTAATGTGTTACTTGTTACTTTGTTCTCTCATTAACTAGATTAGCCAAATTGAGAATTTGTGGAATTAACCGTAATCAATCCCCGTGGGAACGATCTTTACTTACTCTTTATTACTTGTTACGATTGTGTATACTTGCACATTGCACTTCATATTTTGCACAATAAGTTTTTGGCGTCGTTGCCGGGGATTGAAAATGTTGATTTCTATAAGTTTTCAATTTTGTTAGTTTGGTTAGTTGAGATTTTTTTTTTAACTTTTGGTGTGTGCTTGTGTTCAGTAGCAGGTGCTTCTCTTCAGCCACGCATAATGGATAATGTAGCTGCTGTCCAGCCTAATATCATTGGGTTGGCCAATGACAGGGATCACTCAATTCATGATTATGCTATTTTTGATCCCATAATCATGAATACGGGCATTGTGAGGCCCGAAATCGCTGCTAATCATTTTGAATTCAAGACTGTGATGTTTTTTATGCTGCAAATGATAGGTCAATTCAATGGTTTACCTCAAGAGGATCCTCATTTGCACCTTAAGCAATTTTTGGAGGTTGCAAGCAATTTCAAGTTCCAAGGCATTACTGATGATGCCTTTCGGTTAAGGTTATTTCCCTACTCCTTGAAGGATCATGCCAAGGCTTGGCTTAATTCTCTAGAGCCAAATTCAATGGATTCTTGGAATGTGATGGCTGAGAAGTTTTTAACAAAATATTTCCCATCCATCAAGAATGCTAGAATGAGGAAAAACATAATCTCTTTTGGACAACTTGAGGAGGAATCATTGTTTGAAGCTTGGGAAAGATTTAAAGAATTACTGAGGAAGTGTCCACATCATGGGATACCTGTTTGCATTCAGATGGAGACATTTTATAATGGGTTGCTGCCACCCTCAAGATTAATTTTGGATGCATCCTCTGGTGGTGCTTTATTGAGCAAATCTTACAATGAAGCTTATGCCTTAATTGAGTGTATTGCAGAAAACAGCTACCAATGGTCCACTGCAAGTCTGAACTCAACTGTAAAAAAGACTGGTGTGAATGAATTGAATGAAGTTTCTGCCCTCTCGACTCAATTGGCTTTAATTACTCATATGCTGGAAACACTTAATGTTGTCGGCCAGTGTCATGAAGAAATTCTGCGACTCTTCTTTGCAAAGAAAAATAGAACCAAAGAAATTTGTAGTACAAGATTTTTCCCATGTGAATGCCATTTTTTGTGTTTATTGTGGAGGAGGCCACTTGTACGAAGAATGTCCAAGCAACCTTGTCTCAGAAAACTACATGGGGAATTATAATGGAGGAAGAAACCTAAACTTTTCATGGAGTAAGCAAGGAGATGAAGATTCCAATAATCAAGCCAGGCCCAACCATCCACAAAAATTCCCTCCTCCAGGGCAGCAAAGTCACAGTCATCCACAAGTTCAATCAACCAACCAAGATGTTGGCTTGTCACTTGAAGCAACACTTAATACTTTTATGAACGAGACACAAGTCCAATATCAAAACCAAATAGTGGCTATGAGGAATTTGGAGAACCAATTGGGGCAACTAGCTACTGCACTAAGTGCTAAACTAAGTGGACCTTTGCTAAGCACCACAGATACACCAAAGCCTATTGGGATGGAGCAATGTCATGCTATACACCTTAGAAATGGGAGGGAAAATTCTGCTGCTACCAAGAAAATTATGCAGAAAAATTCTGCAGAATTTCTTGCAAAGACTGCCACAAAGACTCGATACAAAGCAATTTTCCCAAATTAGTTCGAAATACCTCCACCTCCTTTTCCACAAAGATTGAAGAAATACGCCCAAGACAAGCAATTTGCCAATCGGCATGAGATAAAAGACCAAAGGGCGAATCGATCCAAAAGAGGCATTCCAACTAGTACAACACCAAGCAATTCAGTTGCTATCCAGAAAATTATGCAGAAAAATTCTGCAGAATTTTCTGCAGCACCTACCACAACACCTGCTGTAAAACATAATTTTCCCATATTAGTTCCAGAAAGATCTCCACCTCTTTTGCCACAAAGAGTGAGGAAAACTAATCAAGACCATCAATTTGGCAAGTTTATGGCAATCTCCAAAAAGCTCCATATTAATATTCCCAAAGTGAAAGCTCTCCAACATATGCCGAATTACATGAAATTCACGAAAGATGTGCTAACCGAGAAGAAAGTTTTGGGAGAATTTGAAACTGTGGCACTGACTCAACTTGAACACAAGGAGCTATTCAAGGAAGGAAAAAACATTTTGGTGGGAAATGATCTAAAGAATATCATTGAGGGCAAAAGAGGATTGAATTCAATCATAAAGGAGGTTGTGAACGAGGAAATCATCAAGTGGCCTTGGACAAGGATGAAGACCATCACCAACTTTGATGATCATTGATATGGTTAGACTAATTTGTGGAGGAGGAGGTGATCACTATCAATGAAAATTCTGATGAGGAGCCAATTGCCTAGCTTGTGGGTAAGGTAGAGGCCAACTAAGAAAGAAAAGTGCTCGGCTTCAAGCAGGAATGTTCTCACTCTAGCTCTTTTACTGTTTTTCTGTAGTAAATATTTAGTATGTTTGTTTGTTTTGTTATTTGCTGAATTTTATTTTAGTTTGTTCATAGGTTGCTTAATTTGTTTTTTTTATGTCAACCCTTCATCTAGCATAGAACTTTTGCAGTGGGGACACTGCAAGGTTCTATGTTGGGGGGCATAGTTTAGGATTATGTTATGTTGCATTTGTAGCAGTGTTGTCCTATTTGTATGCTATTAAAAAAATGGTTTCGGTTGACACATTGGCTAAGCTTAATGAGGAATTTGTGCTTGAATGTGTTGGAACTTTGCGCTGATTCTCAATCGATAGGAACACTGACCTTTGACACAAAACCCTTAGCTTAAGAGGAAAGAATAGGTAGCTTGTTAACTAGTTGAAGTTGAACCCCTTTTGTAAACTGAACCTTGTTGCCAAATTTGACCAATAAGAGGGTATAGGCAATTAGATAAGTTTGGGGGTATGCTCATTGTAAATATCTAAAGAATCGGCCAATGCACAAACTCTATTAAATAGAGAAAGCCAAAAATATATAAAAAAAAAGAGAGAAGAAAATGGAATGAACCTCTTTGTTGAGTAACCGGGTAACTTCATTACAATTGTTGTTATTCACGTCAAAAGGCAAAGAGGCAAGTTCTAGTAAAAGGCAAAAAAAAATAGTAAAAAGTGAATAAGTGTGCATTGTGCCTTGATCATTCAAGTTATGTTTGTATATTCTGATCTTATGCAGCCCCTAGTACCCAAACTGTAAGCCTATTCCCTTTTATTTGATTATGAGGCGCAAATTAGGGACACTTTAGGGGGAAGCTGAGATGACATTGATAGGACTATACTGGCTTTCTAATTGAGCATAAGGGGTGCATTCACACACACTTGAGGTTAGTGGAACAAATCTAGGAAGCATGATACACAAAGGGATTGCTTGCAAAGTGTTAGTCTGAAAGTGAAGCTATGTGAAAACCACTCAATAAAAATTTTACTGTTTGAATTCACTTGTTGATCTTCTTTGCATTTGTGACAACTTTTCTGTTTTCTGCTGTTGTTCATGTGTCATTACTTGAGGACAAGCAATGGTTCAAGTTTGGGTGTGTGATAACTCTTAGAAATAAGAGTTATTTATGCTTTTATAACTATGAATCATGTGAGTTTAAGAGTAATTTAGATCCTTTATTTATTAAAATTGTGTAAATAATGGGATTTTCCTTACTTGGAGCTGTTTAAGGCACTTTGGTGCTTTTGTGAGCATTTTGATGTGTTTTGACATTATGCAGGATTTTATTGAGAAATACTCAGTGCCAAATCTGGTGCCATGGCACCGCACTCTGAAGCTACAGCCCATGTCCTTACTGCAGCAGCGTTTTTAATTCATTAGAGTTGAAGGAAAGGACTTTGTCCTTTAGTGCAAGGCTGCAGCGTGTATGTCTGATGGTCCCCACTGCTTTGCAGTGTTTTCTCTCTCTGCTAAAGGACAAAAGCCTGTATTTATGGGCCAAAAGGAATCAACTTTCATTGGGTTTACCATTGGTCAGCCCATTTGAGGAGTGACTTTAAAAACAAAATGACCTAATCAAGGAAAGGAGGCTGGTGTAGGGGTTGTGCCCTAGATTAGAATTCGTTTTTATTCCTCTGGACAGCAGCTACCATCCTCAACATGATGTGGAACAAAGTAGGCTTAAGGAGATAAAGATTCAAGACTTTGGATTGGATGGACCAATTACAAGAGGAAGGGCTAAAAGAATTAAGGAGCAACTCAAAGTACAAGTGGCTTATCTTATTGATAAGAGTATTTGTGCTAAAGATGTTTCTTATGGTGTTAACCTCTTAGTGATAAATATAATATAGTTCTTTTATTTGATTTGAGTTGTAACAATCAAAACTATTTTAGTAGTTAATTGTTTGGACCATGGGCTTGTATTTTGGGCCATGTGTTTTTGTTTTGTTTGGCCTTACATGGCCTAGTAGGAGATGTTGCCTATATAAGGCCAAGTAGTATGACACTTTTACATTTTGGTGAGATTAGAGAAAGCTTCTCTTTGTGTTCTTCATTGAACCAACTTGGATCTCATCAAGGGCTTCCTTACTCTTGTGGCGATTCCTCACTATGATCTTATCATTCTCCAAAGGAATGTGGTGATCTTCCTCTCCATCTCTTGTCTAAATCCATTGTATGTTTTTATTTATTTTTTTCCATTTTGTTCTTCTTTGGGTACTCTCCTCTTTAATTCTTAAAATTAAACTTGGAAAAGATCCTTTAATCTCTATGGAATTACTTGGAATCTTATCAAATGATGTGGAACAAAGTAGGCTTAAGGAGATAAAGATTCAAGACTTTGGATTGGATGGACCAATAACAAGAGGAAGGGCTAAAAGAATTAAGGAGCAACTCAAAGTACAAGTGGCTTATCTTATTGATAAGAGTATTTGTGCTAAAGATGTTTCTTATGGTGTTAACCTCTTAGTGATAAATATAATATAGTTCTTTTATTTGATTTGAGTTGTAACAATCAAAACTATTTTAGTAGTTAATTGTTTGGACCATGGGCTTGTATTTTGGGCCATGTGTTTTTGTTTTGTTTGGCCTTACATGGCCTAGTAGGAGATGTTGCCTATATAAGGCCAAGTAGTATGACACTTGAAAAACCCTAACTTTGAATGAAATTTACATTTTGGTGAGATTAGAGAAAGCTTCTCTTTGTGTTCTTCATTGAACCAACATGGATCTCATCAAGGGCTTCCTTACTCTTGTGGCGATTCCTCACTATGATCTTATCATTCTCCAAAGGAATGTGGTGATCTTCCTCTCCATCCCTTGTCTAAATCCATTGTATGTTTTTATTTATTTTTTTCCATTTTGTTCTTCTTTGGGTACTCTCCTCTTTGATTCTTAAAATTATACTTGGAAAAGATCCTTTAATCTCTATGGAATTACTTGGAATCTTATCACAACATCACCTTCATCCATCATTCTTCATTTCCATATCTCTTCCATACACCATTTTTATGAGAAAAACATGCTGAAAAACATGGAGGTTGAACCAATCTCAGACATAGCAAGGAAATGCAGCAACAAGACATTGTTGCAGTGAAGTGTTCTCTCATCTTGACAGATTTGAAGGCCTCCACGTGCTGTTTTCTACTTCTGTTTGTAGACATTTACGATCGCAGATTTCTGGTGCCATGACAGCAGTTTTTGGCACCAGTTTCTGCTATTCTATGTTTTGTTTATTATGAGCTAAATACTTTATGCTAGGATGATGTGATTTTGTATTGAATCCGTATTGGTGAATGTCTATCAGTCTTTGCCTTTGAACCTTTGACTCATGCGCATTTATTTACAATATGCTTGACCTAAGTCTGGCCAACTTTTGTTGGGTACATGTATGTTAGGTACTGAAAGGTGGTAACATGTTGAATTCATGTGTTAATATGAGGGGTATTAATTAAGGGACACTTTAATTAATTTTGATTAAACTAAACATAGGAAATCTGTCTCATAGGGTGTTCTGGGCCACACTTAGAAGACAGGGGGGAACATAATGGGGGCTTAGACATAAGATACCCTTTACTTAACCCTGGCGAAAGTACTGAAAGGTACACACATTAGTGCCCTGCGCCCAGTGCCAAATGGCACTGACTTATGGCACTGAAACCAACTTGGTGAAAATATGAATGAACTGAAATCCTAGCTGTTTTTCTCAGATTTTTATCACATCTTTTTAATTTATTTTTACTGTCAATTGCACTTTAAATTACTGTCACCATCACCTCAAATTAATGTGTTACTTGTTACTTTGTTCTCTCATTAACTAGATTAGCCAAATTGAGAATTTGTGGAATTAACCGTAATCAATTCCCGTGAGAACGATCTTTACTTACTCTTTATTACTTGTTACGATTGTGTATACTTGCACATTGCACTTCATATTTTGCACAACAATAAGGCTATTAATGATGCCTATATGTGGAAGGAGTTGTGGACAAAATCGATGATTACTGAAAAGAATGCGCAAATAGAGCTTGATGGTTTAAAACAACAACTTAGGGATGTGGTAGCTGAATATGAGAACCGAGTCAAGAATGAGAAGCGTGACAAGGAAGAAATAGAGGAAATACTCGTGAAGTATCAGGATGCATTGAAAAAAGAGCACGAAGACACGAGTGAGCTGAAAAATTATATTGGCTACCAAGAGAAGATTTATGATGACCTAAAGATTAAAAGCATGTACTGGGAGGATCGTTTTAAAAAAATTGGTCAATCAGCTGGAGAATCATGAGATCATTAATGAACTGAGAAATGAAGGGATACATTGGAGGGACTGCTTTTCAAAATTGGCAAGGTTGGCCAATCAAGCGATCATAGATATCCCAAGGCGTCTAGAGGAGGCTGATGTGGCAATGCACCCACTAAACACTCCGGTCAAAGTTTATGAATTTGTTGAATTTTGTAAGAATTTGATAGAAGAGTTGAGAGAAAAAGCTGGTTGTCGTATTAAGAAGAAAAAAAGGACAACTAATTGGTGAAGTTTTAGTTTGAATGAATTGTACTCTTTTTCCTTCTCATCAATAAAGGATTTTGTTGCTTTGCTTAATGATCCCATTTTATTCTCCAAAGACTTAATGATTTTAAAGAAATAAAAGGATAACCATAACAAAGCAACGAGGCCTACGGTTCCTTAGCACAAATAAATAGATTCATGCATCCACATTCATTCGTTTTTCTTTTCTTACATATTCATATAATTCTTTTTTAAAATCACCAGAAAATAATTGAACAAACTGGTTCCTCAACACCCTTATCGAACTCGCTCTCAATCAAAGATCATGGATGACCAAGAAATGAAAGATGACGTCAACCAGCTGAAGGAACAGATGAGCAAAGTTTTAGAGCTTCGGCAGTCCCTAAACAAAGACAAGACTGCAGATGGGGTATCTCCAGTAGTGAATGATGAAAGTCAAGCTACACCTTCCCACCCACCTGGCTTCGGTCCTATGCAGTTGCAATATGGTCTCAATACTCAAGGGATGATGGTACCTTTGCAATTTACCCACATGGTCCTACACATTCACCAGCTAGCAACCCTCAGAATCAAGTACCACAATTCCCACTTTACGGACTCCCACCTGGTTATACGCCACCTATGGCCAATGATGATACTGTGAACCATAATCCTCAAGGCCCCCAGGCACAATGATTCCGCTTATTTGGTCTCCCGCCGGTTACACAGCGGTGCTAACAATAACTCAGAGAAAGCGATTCCCAAGCACTTGTTGTACAAGATGTAGCGCAAGATCGGTTCGATCAAAACCATACCGATTCGAAGCTCAACTCATGTCTTCATGACATACACCTTTCCACTGGTTATGCACCACCCTTGTCAGGGAATACTCAAGGAGTCGATGCGCTGTAGTGACCCCCGTAGTGAATCCCCGACCATTTGGTTACCCCTATTATGTTCAAGGAAATCCATTAAATCCCCAGACTAACCGCATTGCCTGGTCTCCAGCTATGGGGGGACCGAATCTGAGCGTCCCAGTTGGGAATCAATGGTCTGATACAAAGTTGCAAATCCTTGAAGATAGACTAAGAGCTGTAGAAGGAGTGAGTTATCTCAGTTCAAGTATTGCTTCAGATCTTTGTCTCGTACTAGATGTGGTTGTACCGCCGAAGTTCAAGGTGTCAGACTTTGACAAGTATAAAGGGACAACTTGCCCGAAAAGCCACTTGACCATGTACTGTAGGAAAATGGCGTCCTATGCACATGATGGCAAACTTCTAGTTCACTTTTTCCAGGATAGTTTAACAGGGGCAGCGTCGAGTTGGTATACACACCTTGAACGATCTCATATTCGCTGTTGGAAAGATTTGGCGGATGCCTTTTTGAAGCAGTATAAGTATAACATTAGTATGGCTACTGATAGAATGCAGTTGCAAAATATGGCAAAAAGAGACAATGAGACTTTTAAGGAATATGCCCAACGATGGAGAGGATTGGCAGCCCAAGTGGAACCACCTCTGATTGAAAAAGAAATGGTGGCTATGTTTATGGATACTCTTCAATCACCCTTCTACGACAAAATGATCGAAAGTGTATCATCAAACTTTTCAGATATGGTCATCGTAGGGGAAAGAGTTGAAGGACGAATGAGGAACGGAAAGATTGCCCAAAGTTTTGCTGGAACCAATAGTGCCAAGAGACTCCCGACAAACTTCGTAAAGAAGAAGGAAGGGGAAACCAATGTTGTGATAACAAGCCTGAGAGGACAAACCCAAGGAAAACCACCCCAATTCTTTACCAATTTCCCACATCCTTTTCCATACCCCTACTTTTCACCTCCATACATTGCCGCCGCCTCTCATAACCCAACCCCCCAGCCAAACCAACCAATAATGCCCTTTCGTCCATCTTCCCCTATCCAATCACAAGCACAGCCAGTTGCTCCCACCCAACCGAACCAAAACCAGAAACAACCAAATGACCAAGAAAAGAAAGCAGTCCAATTTGATCCTATTCCTGTGACATATACGGATTTGTTCCAGCACCTCATCAGCAGCTCCTTGGTCTCACCGTGCTCAATGAAACCACTTCAATCTCCCTTGCCAAGAGGGTATGACCTAAATGCCAAGTGTGAGTTTTATGCGGGGGCAGTAGGTCACATAACTGAAAATTGCAAGGCTTTGAAGTACGTGGTTCAAGATCTGATCAATGTCAAATGGTTGAGTTTTAAGGCGGATGGTCCTAATGTGGGTAATAATCCCCTTCCAGGTCATGGGGGTTCAACAGTTAACGCCATTATTGAAGAGTTTAGGAATTAGCCCCTGATAACGAAAGTGGAAGATGTTCGTACTCCCTTAAGGATCATTTATGCCGAACTCTACAAGTTCGGTATAATTGAGATGAAATACGATGAGAGGGACTTGTATAGCTTGCATCCTGATGGCAATCATTGCATAGAGGAATGTGAGAAATTCAGGAAAATTCTCCAAAAACTGTTAGACAAACACTTGATACAGGTAGGTTGCGCGAAGAAAGATGAAACATAATGACCCTTCAGTTAAGTGAAGATAAAAACACGACCTTCCCAAAGCCATTGGAGATTTGCTACAATAAGGGGAATCTAAAGCCAGTCATAGGCGTACCTAAACCGATAACTATTCATGTACCGACTCCTTTCCCTTTCAAAAACGTTAATGCAGTGCCATATGATTACAATATGAAGGTCTTTGTGGACAATTCAGGGGATAACCAGCTAAAAGCGGTGTCTGGATCTGACAATCTTGCTATCACTAACATCTCGGGAATCGGTGGGATGACCCGAAGTGGACGAATTTATACCCCTATCAGACCCATGGGAAGAAAGACGCAAGAAGAAGACAAAGCTCGTAAGGGAAATGATAAAGAAGAAGAGTCTATTGATAAAGATGTGGGTAAGAAGGCAAAGAAAGAAGAAGAAAACAAGAAAGTAATGTATGGAGAAGAGGCTTGTGAATTCCTGAAATTTATGAAGCAGAGTGAATACAAGGTGGTGGATCAGTTGAATCATACTCCTGCAAAAATATCTGTGTTATCACTGCTGCTGAATTCTGAGCGTCATAGGGAATCATTGATGAAAGTGCTAAATGAAGCCCATGTCACCCATGACATCACAGTGAACCAATTCGATGGGATTATGGGTAATATTGCTGCTAGTAATTACCTTACCTTCACTGATGAAGAAATTCCAGTTGAAGGAATGGGGCATAACAAAACATTGCACATCTCTGTGAAGTGTGGAGACTATATCCTTGCTAGGGTACTCGTCGATAATGGGTTATCTCTAAATGTTATGCCAAAATCTACCCTGGCAAAGTTGTCTGTTGATGGATCGTATATGAAGCCCAGTACCATGGTGGTAAGAGCCTTCGATGGGTCTAGAAGAGAGGTTATTGGAGAAATCGAACTACCTATACAAGTCTGCCCTCATACATTTGAGGTAGTCTTTCAGGTGATGGAAATCGTACCAGCATACAGCTGCCTCCTTGGAAAGCCATGGATCCAAACAACTGGAGTTGTACCTTCGACCCTACACCAAAAGCTGAAATTTTCAATGGATAATAAGTTGGTGACTGTCTCTGGTGAAGAAGAGATGCTAGTAAGCAAGCCATCCTCCACGCGCTATATTGAGGCTACAGAAGAAGCTCTTGGGACGTCTTTTCAAACGTTGGAGATTGTGAATGCCACCTTCGTGAGAGAAGGAGTCTTAATGAAGAAATCAAAGCTATCTGAAACTTCCATGATGATCGCTAAAGTTATGATGAAAGGAGGGTATCAGGCCGGATGTGGGTTGGGAAGATATGAACAAGGGATCGTGATGCTGGTAGAACTCCCAGATAACAGAAACAAATATGGGTTGGGATACGAACCTAACAGGTTTGACAAAAAGAGAATTGCCGAGGAAAGAAAAGAAAAGAGGATAGCTAGATTGGAAGGCAGGGAGCCAAAAGATGAGAGTATCCTTATCTGCGACATCAGGCAAAGCTTTCGGAGTGCAGGAATGTTGAACCCGAATCAGATAGCAGCTATCAAAGATGATCGCAGTGCAGAAAACGACAATGTCAACCTTGTTCACCCTTGCCCGCCGAATGAAGAACTTGGTAATTGGGAGATTGTTGAGTTTCCCGTGATTTTTGATTCAAAGTAATTATGTAATGCAAATTCTATTGCTCTGCCCAAGACTTTAGAATAATTTATTTTCAAAAGGATGCACATATTTTATTTCAGTATCATTATCAATAAAATGCACTTTGAATTTTCCAATCATTTCTCTTTTCTTTCCTTTTCCATCTTTTCCATCTCTCTTCATCTTTTTTCCGCTTTTCATTTCGTTATTTTTTAACTAATGCAAATAAAAAAGCATTGTCTTTGAAAATAACGATGCCAGTAACTCATACTATAATTTTGAATACCCCATTAATCATACTGAGGAAAATAATGAGGACAATTGGGAAACCCCTTCTGAATTAATGAGGTTGATGGAACAAGAAGCTAAAGTGGTTCAACCCCACGAGGAAAAAACTGAAACAATCAATCTGGGCACTGAAAACGACAAGAAAGAAGTTAAGATTAGCACCACAATGAGAAGCAGTGAGTGAGAAAAATTGGTTAAACTCCTATCTGAATATGTTGATGTTTTCGCGTAGACATACCGAGATATGCCTGGATTAGATAATAGCATAGTCGAGCACAAATTGCCATTGAAACCTGAGTGCCCGCCAGTCAAGTAGAAGTTGAGAAGAATGAAACCAGAGATGTCACTCAAGATTAGAGATGAGGTAAAAAAAGAAGTTCGATGCTGACTTTCTGGCTGTAGCAAAATACCCTCAACGGGTGGCTAACATTGTCCCAGTCCCAAAGAAAGATGGAAAAGTCCTAATGTGTGTTGACTATCTAGATCTAAACAGGGCCAGCCCTAAGGATGACTTCCCTTTGCCACATATTGATGTCTTGGTAGATAGCACTGCTCAACACTCTGTCTTCTCTTTTATGGATGGATATTCTGTCACTCAAGGTGGATCTAGATATTATGTCTCGTTTATTGATGATTATACTCGTCATTGTTGGGTTTATCTTATGAAACATCGTTCTGAGTTCTTTGGCATTTATCAAATGTTTCGTGCTTTAGTTAAAACTCAACATAATGCCGTTATCAAGTGCTTTCGATGTGATCTAGGTGGTGAATATACCTCTAATAAATTCTCTGAGTTACTTGCTTCTAATGGTACTCTTCACTAGACTTCTTGCACTGATACTCTTGAACAGAATGGAGTTGTTGAAAGGAAACATCGTCATATTGTTGAAACCGCCCGTTCCCTTTTGTTGTCTGCTTCAGTTCCAAGTGAGTTTTAGGGTGAAGCTGTTCTTACTGCTATCCATGCTATGAATTCCATCCTCTATTACCTCAGGTTTGTCTCCCTTTGAAAAGTTGTATAGTTGTGTTCTTGATTATTCATCCCTGAAAGTCTTTGGTTCCACCTGTTTTGTTCTTTGTCCACATGTTGAACGTAGTAAATTATCTTCTCGTTCTACAATATGTGTTTTTCTTGGTTATGGGGATGGTCAGAAGGGTTATCGTTGTTATGACCCTATAAGTCAAAAACTTTATGTTTCCCGTCATGTAGTGTTTCTTGAGCACATACCATTTTATTCCCTTTCCTCTGATTCTCACAATCCTATCAGGTCTGAACTTACCCAATATGATCATTTTGCCATGGATATTGATAGTCCCACTGACTCTGATGTTGAGAATTGCAGGTCCTTCTATAGATCCAAATGTTCCCTCTGTCCCACGGCATCCCAAAAACCTCCTGCGATTGTTGATCATCCTCCTCCTCCTCGTTATCCTCCACGCAATCGTAAGTCAACTCAATTGCCAGATTTTGTTTATTCTACTTACTGTACTTCTTTTGCTTCTTTCTTAACCTCTGTTCACAGTTTGTCTGAGCCCTCTTCCTACAAAGAGACTATTCTTGATCCCCTTTGGCAGCGGGCTATGGCAGAGGAACTTTCTGCTTTACACAAGATAAATACTTAGGACTTTGTACCTCTTCCACCAGGAAAACATGTTATTGGGTCTCGTTGGGTATACAAGATCAAAACCAAGTCTGATGGGTCAGTTGAGCGTTACAAAGCCAGTCTTGTTGCTAAAGGATTCTCACAACAATATGACATGGATTATGAAGAAACCTTTGCTCCTGTTGCCAAGATGACTACCATTCGCACTCTTATCGCAGTTGCATCTGTTCATCAGTGGCATATTTCTCAGTTGGATATTAAAAATGCATTCTTAGATGGTGATCTTTAAGAAGAAGTTTATATAGTACCTCCACCAGGTGTTTCTCATAATCCAAGAGAGGTGTGTAAGTTAAAGAAGGCTCTCTATGGTCTTAAGCAAGCTCCTAGATCTTGGTTTGAGAAGTTCTCCATTGTGATTGCATCTCTCGGCTTCCGTTCTAGCGATCATGATTCTGCTTTGTTTCTGAAGACTACCTCTCTTGGTCGTGTTATACTCTTTTTATATGTTGATGACATGATTATCACAGGGGATGATGTTGATGGGATTGCAGAATTGAAATTGCAATTAGCAAAACAGTTTGAGATGAAGGATTTAGGTCCTCTTCGCTATTTCTTAGGGATTGAAGTTGCATATTCTCCTAGATGTTATCTTCTCTCTCAATCTAAGTATATTGCCAACATTCTTGAACAGACTCGTCTTTCTGATACTCGAGCAGCAGACACCCCTCTTAAGCTTAATGCAAAATATGTCTCCTCTGATAGTGTTCCTCTTCCTGATCCCACTTTATATCGTACATTGATTGGCAGCTTGATGTACCTTACCATTACTAGACCTGATATTGCTTATGCAGTGCATGTTGTCAGTCAGATTGTTGTTTCTCCTACTACAGTGCATTGAGCAGCCGTTCTTCGCATTCTTCGGTATCTTCGGGGCACTCAATTTCAGAGTCTTCTTTTTCCTTCATCTTCTTCTTTGAAGTTACGTGCTTACTCTGATGCTGATTGGGATGGCGACCCCACTGATCGCAAGTCTACCACAGGGTTTTGCATTTTTCTAGGAGATTCTCTTATTTCTTGGAAGAGCAAGAAGGAAGACATTGTCTCCCACTCTTCTACAGAAGCTGAGTATCATGCTATGGCAGACACTATTTTGGAAATAGTTTGGTTACGTTGACTTCTTTCTGATATGGGTGTCTCCCTCTCTGGACCGACTCCTATGTACTGTGATAACAAAAGTGTTATTCAAATTGCTCACAACTCGGTCTTTCATGAACGCACCAAGCATATTGAGATTGATTGTCACCTCACACGCCATCACCTACAACATGGCACCATTTCTTTACCATTTGTTTCTTCCTCCATGCAGATTGCTGACTTGTTCACAAAATCGCATTGTGTCAAACGTTTTCATTTCTTGACTGACAAACTCTCGATGCTCCCCGTTAATACATCGTGAGTTTAAGGGGGTATATTAGATAATATAATATAATATAATGTACTAATGGTAGTTTAGTCTTTTGCATCTTTAGTATTTATACTTTTCTATTGCCTTCTATTGTCAAGACTTTGAGTATTCTGAATCTATTGGAACCCTAGTTTCTTTTCTCCTTCTCCTCCTCTCTTCTCTATGGATTCTTATTATTAACATGGTATCAAAGAGCACAAGTTAGATCGTGGTAGCAATTTATCGTTGTGATGTGATTATGCGGTTCATCAAATAATTGTTTTTATTGTTCGCATCTCTGTGCGCTGTATTGCCTCTTCGCTTTGCTACGTTCCAGCACTTTGGTTTGCAATTTATCCATACGGCTTTTACTACTAGAATTTACGGCGTTTCCTGCGGATTTTCTTGCGGATTTTAGTGAAAATTTCCTGCGGATTTTCTTGCAGCCACAGGCTCCCAGGTAAAAGCTTCGTGGGTAATTTTTTCAGCAAAATCTGTAGGAAATCTGCAACAAATTATGCAGCAAATTCTGCAGGAAAACAGCAAAATCCGCAGATAACAAGCCATCTAATGGTATTGTGGTATGAAGAAGTAGACTATAATAACAAATCTAAAAGCAGGGGCATTTCAAAGTGAATCGCTAGAAAACATATTTCCTAAAAGTTTTAACCATCTTTCAGCTTGAGTATGGGTGAGCATAAAACCGCGACCTGCCCGAACCCATACAATTTGAAAACAATTTTGGTGAAATGGGTGGGTCGGATCGGTCAATCGGGTAAGTAAATTGAAAAAACAGAGTTGAAATGGGTGTGATTGGTCGGTTTCGGGTGTAAAAAAATAAACCCATCGGTGCCCAATCCGACCGATAAAATCGCAAAATGCTTTCATTTTACGCTACTTATTTAATATGCATGTCCCATCCTACTGAAAAGCAACAGACTTTAAGTATTGGAAAAGAAAAAAAAAAGTCAAAGTTTGCCTTGAGACCCGTAAAAAGCAATACAACATCTCAGCACACTGATTCATTACTTTCCCAACACATCACCTTTCCATTTTCTTTTATTGAAACCTGTTCTTAGATAATTAATATTATCATAGTTATTTTTTGGAGAGCTTCATCCCTTCTGAACGTGAGAACCCATTCCATTCCTCCACCCATCTCTCTCACTGCATCTCTTTCTCTCGTTACATTCCTCCACCAGCCCTCCATTACGCAGACAGCCTCCAGTACCACCACCCGTTAAGCAGTGCGGCAAGCAACGATGATGGTTCATGACTCTGCGCAGTGCTGCGTAAGGCCGATTACGTCTTTGCGGTGGTGACCATGGCGGTTCTGTACGAAGATGTCGTGAGCGAAGCAGCGACCACGCTGCACGACAGAGGTTATGACCACACGGCTAGGCAGGAACGACACACGGTGTCTTGCGGCTGCCGAAATCTGGACTACGTGAGGGGCTTCTCTCTCTCTCTCTCTCTCTCTCACCCGTGCCAAACCACGCGGCAACCCGCCCTCCAATAAAACCCGCACCCGACGAAACCGCAACGTGCCACGGACGAAAACAGTCCACAAATCCTCTCTTCGGTTCCTCTTCGGTTTTGGTTTTTTCAGACCGAATCCGTCCGAAACCGACCGGTGCTCTACCCTAAGCTTGAATACATCAATAACCAACAAAGCAGTTTTCAACACTTGGAATGACTTTACAAATATAAGAAATGACTGCACTTAAGAGGGGGGGGGGGGAAATTAAGTTGCTTGTGCCTAAAAGATAGAAAGTTTAAGATTCAAAAACAATTTCTGAATACTAGAGGAAAGCGAAGATGAAGGGATAAATGAGCTAAGAAGCTAAAAGATCAATGTTAGCAACCTCCAGTAAAAAACAATTTCTGAATACTAGAGGAAAGCGAAGATGAAAGCAAAGATGAAGGGATAAATGAGCTAAGAAGCTAAAAGATCAATGTTAGCAGTACAAAGACGTTATGTGCTTCATCAATGATAGTAAAAAGAGACGAGGCTAATAGAGGAATTTAGAGATTTAAAGATGTAGCCTTGGCATATATTTTGGTGCATCCTTTTAAGTCAAAGGATGCAACGAGATCCTCAAGTTATATTGAGAAACCATTTCATAAAATTAAAAAATCAAATAAGTATTCAGCAAGCAACATTTTATGGATACAAAAGACGGTTCCCATAGAATATTATAAGCAATCAAAGGAGTAAAAGATAAAAGGAGCATAGTCCGTTTTCCACGGGACAAGAGAAGAGATAAGCAACTCAATCGGTATCATGCGATTACAAAAGAAGAGAAATACTTAGCAGTGACTTCTCAACTATATTCTATATGGTGTTGTTTCTTTGGTGGGTGCAAACATGCATACCCAAGATAATTGTCATATATGTTCGGATCCTGTCCAATAGGAGCATGATCATAATTATCTATTTAAAAATATTAATTACAGCAATGACACATGGCAAAAGTTGATTCAGCCACTAAAAACTGTTTTTCCGACTTTTTTTTCTTTCTCAGATGTGTTGTGCACCGGTGAATCATGAGTATCTCTCACTAGTTGTCATATATGTTCAGATCCTGTCCAATAGGAGCATAGTCATAATTTCCATAACCCTGAGCATATCTATGATATCCACCAGCATCCTCTGGTTTGGATCTGGCTGAGCCTTAGAAACAAAAAATCAGAAGTCATTGAAGAGAATCAAAAAGACATTGATAACAAGTTAGCAAAGAGTTCCAAGTTCCAACAATAGCAACAAAAGCCTTTTCCCATTATTTGAGATTAGCCACATGAATCAAACAATAGCGTAATGCCTTTCTATGTATCATGTCCAATGATAAACCATTTAAATCTAAATCCGTCTCAATAATTTAGCCTATAGTTTTTTTTTTTTTTTGGTTTTCCTCCACCTCTAACTATTAGACTATCCTACATCTGACATACTCTCCTTACTAGGGTATATATAGGTCTTCTCCGCATATGTCCAAACCATCTAAGACGACATTCTATCATCTTATCCGTAATAGGTGCTGCCCCAACCTAAGTAAATACAATTAAGTAGCTTGGTTGGTGAGCTAAGGGACGCTAAAGGAGTGAAAGCTGGAGGTAGTTCAAACCCGAGAAACTAACATTTCTAACAATTACTAACAACTAACATTTGCCTATAAAAAAAAAACAATTACCTGTTTGTTTGAAGGACTGCGGACACATGAAAGACGAACATCTTGTCCTATAAATATCATTCCATTTAAAATTCGTAGTGCCTCTTCTGCACAGGTACATGAAAAATCAAGCTACATTCAGGGTGCTGCCTAGACCAGAATGATTTCAAGCAAGTTAAATATCAAGTATACAAGATGTTATATCACCTGTCTGTAAACTGAGAAACCCACATTGCTTACCTGCTGGAATCTTCACATGAACTAATTCTCCATACCGGCTGAAAGCTTGCCCCAGATGGTCGTCGTCATTAACAATAGGATCCAATTTGCCAACAAAAATCTAAAGTAAAATTTCAAGTCACAATCAAGTTGGAAAGAGAGAAGTTTCGATACTGCAAGAAGTACCCACAGTTGTATTATTTGGATCATTCTCGTTCTGTGTACCTTCAGGATTCTGATATGATTAAAGACGCAACTTATTTTTCATAAAGAACAAAAAGCTTCTATATCTATATAGGTGAACTTATAGGGTGCAAAAGTTTAGAGCCATTCAGAAGAAACAAAATGGCAGGTGCCTTACATTTATTTACACCACAGACCTTCAAATAAGAGAAGATAAAAACAACATCCAACAACAGAAGTGAAGGCCCAAGCACAGAATAAATAAACATGATGGATATCAAGAGCACATAAAGATAATTGAGAAAAAGAGCATGTTGGGAAGTAACAAAATGATCAGTGCTATAGATGCACCACCTATCTTCAGATAAGAAGTTGTACGAGTCAATAAAAAACACATTAGAGTAAATTCAACAGAGATAATTGTCACACAATGACAATGGCAGAATATTTGGAACCATTACAAATAAGATAAATATACCGGTCATTGTAAGCAGGAAACATCTAATCTAAAATGAAAAGCATAAAGGGAGAAGGGAGTCAAGATGGTACAGGATAAGAATTTTAAAAATGAAAAACATGTTTCACATATACACAGACAAAACCAATAGACACGTCCTTGAACTTTATCATCTTTCCCTTCCCATGTTTAAAATTTTCCAGCACTTCAGAACAGATACAAATAACAAGAGTTTGAAATCAAGCTAATTGAAAGGAATGAGCAATGTAAAGTAAATTGCATTTTTTTTTTTTAACATAAAACTGTGTCTAGGAATTGCAAAGGACAGAATGGAAACAGAACCCAATCATCGTGAAAATGCAAAACGGCGTGATAACATGTAGTTTCTGGAAAATCAAAGCAAAAACACTGGCAGTTCATGAATTATTTTTCTCATGGATTGGAGATTGGAAACTGAAATTAATAGACTATATGATGATGATGGAAGGACCAAAGCAATTATCAAAAGCAAAGAAGATCTTCTTTGGCACAAGGGGAGATTACAAAAGAAGTTAAAAGATTGTAGTTCTTTTATGGTACACTATCATGAATAAATTAAAGGAGCAAAAATTAAGAATAGTGGACTAAGCAAATATAAATTACTAGAGATGTTGCAAATGTAATTTGAGTAAAAGTAAACCAAAAAATGGAAGGAACAAATTAAAATAAAAGGGGGGAAACAAAAAGAAAATGCCACAAAAATATAATGGGCAAGACATAATTCAATAACTGACCTAAGCAATGACATGCACCAAAATGGTAACCATTTGAGCTGAAATCAGTTCTAGGCTTCGAGATGACACAACCTCTTGATTCCGTGCTTTAAAACAACAGGAATTCTATAAGATTTTATTACTATATTAATTTATTTATCATTTTAACCCAGATTTTCAAAGAACATTACAGGAAGAAATAGTTTGGACCGCAAATATTCAAGAGCATAAGTAAAAAGAATCAAAACTTAAGCAATAACATTTGGCATACACGACAACAGATGATTTGAGACACAAGGCCTTGTATACAGTATTGGTAACCCGAAAAGAATCATAACTTAAACCATAACATTTAGCAAATACATTACTTTAATGCTGATCGGTTCCTGGCTCTGATCAGATGAGCTGGCTCTAATGTTCTACAAAGCCATGACCAAGGTACCATCATCATGCAGCAAATTTCCTACTCCCAAATCATTAGTGGATACCTGAGTGTTACTAATTTCATGTATCATTTTGCAAATCATATGAGCAAGTGGATGAGAAAGGTCCCCTTGGTAGAATTTATGAGCCCTTCCTGCAATATTGATCCAGCTACAACCAGGAGTTTTATTCAAACCTAACTCCCTCATCTTTGCTTTAACAGTTGAAAAGCCATTAACCATACCACAAGACTGATAGATTCCACACAAAGCTACATAATTGCTAGTGTTATTTGGTTCTAATTGAAAAAGATGTCGAGCTGTAACTTCTCCGATTTTGACATTCTTGTGCACGACACAACCAGCAAGAAGGGCACCCCACATACTTCCTGTCACAAACGATGACTTCATTGTTTCCAACAACTGAAGTGCTTCATCAAGACACCCACTGCGGACAAAAAGATCCACCATACAGGCATAATGCTCAGCAGTGGGCTCAAATCCATAATCAGAATTCATTGAGCTGAAAATCTTCTTGCCTTGATCCACCAAACCTGAGTGGCTGCAACTAGCTAAAATAGCTGTGAATGTAACAGCATTTGGTCTAAACCCATCATCCATCATCTTTTCAAACAGAAAAACCGATTCCTCTCCCTTTCCATGCATCCCATAACAAGATATCATAGTTGTCCATGTCACCAAATTTACATGGCACATGGCTCTGAAAACCTTTTCTGAATCCTTCAAGCAACCACATTTGCCATAACTATCAATCAAAGCATTCCCAATGGGAGCATCAGCATCAAAACCAAAGTTCCTAACAACAAAGCCATGCACTTCCTTCACTTTCAACAAATCCCCTTCCTTTCCACAAGCACTCAAAATGCTAGGGAGTGTCAAATAATCCACCTTCATCCCAATTTGATGCTGCAACATTTCTCTGAAACAATGCACAGCATCTGAATACAAGCCAGTCCTTCCAAACCCCGAGATCATCAAATTCCAAGTTGCAGAATCCCTATAAAACATATTGGAAAATGAGTTAAACTATCTAACACAGACAAATTGCATGAATATATATATATATATATATATATAGAGAGAGAGAGAGAGAGAGAGAGAATGCGAGGTTGGTTATGTGAATCAAAAGATGCAATCATATATTAACTTTGGATTTAGATTCATCATTGATGCAGTGTCACTGTCACAACAGTCATGAGATCGAAGCCGTTAGATAAAGATCGGACGACTCACATTTTAAGTCTCTGTTTTAAATTTGATTTGTTTAGGTTGAAATATGACACTTCCGATCTTCATCCAATACCTCCTATCTCGTGATTGTAGTGGCTCCATTATACTATGACTGCATTGAACTCAAATCCATTGAATTCAGAGACAGAGAGAAAAAGTTTATAAAAAAAAAAACTTGTATAACTAAATGTTAGGGTGAAACTTATATAATCAGTTTTAACCCTTGGATTTATTGCATGATATAAATAAATTCTTTCTTTTGTCTAGAGGTCTTTGACCCTGTTCTAGTGTTCAGGGGAAAAGAGTTCTGACTAATCCGGAGTTTAGCCAGGAGATAAGTAAAGTCTAGCCCTAAGTTGTTCCATTGCTAGGGATCGAACTCGATTACCAACCGAGTCCGTCCTTTTAGATGAAGTACGTTAATCACTCGCACTTAACATTGGGGTTAATATAAATAAATTCTTATACAACTGCTATAACAGTGGATGTATCAGTGCACAACGTTTCACTCAACCATTAGTGTAACAATTATTTCGTACCGAGGAGCATTAGGATTGGAAAACAGAGACGAAGCCTGAGACATGGTGCCACATTTAACGTAAAACTCAAGGACAGAGTTAGTTACAACGACAATATCCTTGTAGCCGAGTTTTATGACCAAACCATGACACATGCATCCAAAGCGAGGTTCACCTGTTCCTATACAAATTCTAAACAACGGGGGCAAGGTGTAATGATCGGGCCTGAGACCACAGCCCTTGAAGGCGCGAAAAACGGTTAATGCATCGGAATACATGGAAGTATGAGCGTAAGCAGCAATCATGATGTTCCAAGAATGCATGTTTCGTTCGGGCATTTTGTCGAACAGTTTGCGAGCGTTGCCCATAAGGCCCAATTTGGAGTAGGCTAATAAGAGGTCGGTTTCGAGAATGACGTTGGGAAGTAAAGCTTGGAGGAGACTTTGGGCGTGGCATTGCGAAACAGCGGAATGCGTCGCGCAACTTCGAAGCAGTGACGACAAGAATTTCCGTGACATTATTGATTAATTTTAGTTTCCGCAAAGGTAGTACGATCATGGTCACGGCGTCGAGAATTTGCGGTAAGTACGACTCATGTTCGCAAGATGCTGCTTTCAAGAGTTACACTCGTGATGTATTATATTATTTGGTTCATGAAAACTCTTTCTCTTATTTAGTCCCTAAAATATGTAAAAATATTAAATAGTCCCTAATATTTGCTTTCATCCATCAAATTAGTCCTCTGTTAATGTGAGACCGTTTGAATTGTTAAGTGTCATGTTGGTCATTTCGTCTCTTCTACGGTATCTTAAATAGTCATTAAAATACGTCATATCAGGCTCTACAACATTTGAAGACAGAGAGATCAAATAAATATATCTATTTGATACTTAAAGTCCTTAAATTAAATATTAAATAATATCTCAAGTCTCTAAAATATATCATATCAGTATCAATATTTCACAGTAATGTAAGTCATAATTCTAACTCATAAACCAGTTTTTTTTTCACAAGTAATTCATAATCAAATGCTGTCGAGTTTGACAACAACACATGGCTTAGAAAGGATAATTAAATGACACATAACCCCTCCAAAAAATAATCGTAAATTATTTAGGGTTTAAGGTTAAATGTCGAAATCAATTTATGAATCGGGGTTATCAAAATTAGGGAGGAGAGATGGAAATTAAAACATGAATAAAGAATGAAAATGAGGAGACAGATCAAGGAGGGGAGCTCGCCTCGAAGTGATGGATGATGGAGCGATATAGATGAAAGTCATGAGTAATGGAGTTTAGGGTTTGACTTGTTTGCATGTAGAAGAAAGAGACTGACCGAGTGACTAAAATAATGTATTTTTTGGACTTTAGGGACTATTGAAGATATACATAGGAGAGAGAAAATCACTAACATGATACTTAACAACATTCAAATGAGCTCACACTAACAGATGGATTAACTTCATGATGTGACAAAATGTTAGGGATTATTTAATTGTTTTATATATTTTAAGGACTAAATATGAGAGATGATGATATTTGAGGGACCAAATTGAATGTTAACTCTTGTTTTTTTCAAAGAGAAGAATACTAGAGTTATAAAAAAAATACTAGAAACTTTAGCGTAAGTTTTAGTCGGACGCAAGCGAATAATGCAACCCATTGCCTGGCAAAGGAGGCATTACTTACAGCTAGCCACCATGTTTTTTATCATGTCCCGCGTTGTATTGAGGCTTTGATTCGTAATGAAATGCATTGAAAAAAAAAACTAGAAACTAGAATTATTTATTTATTTATTGTAAGGTATAAATATAGATAAATTACAAAGACATTTTTGTAACATAATATTTGTTCACTTTCCAAACGATGGAAAGGGAAATTTGTTCCATTTCATCGTAAAATATCCAAATAATAGAATGAAAATTTTGTTTCATTCTGCTCCACTCCGTTTTATTCCATTCCGCTTTGTTTATTTTAAAGCATCCAAATCAATGTTTTTAAATCGAACTAGGAATCAAACTGGCGAGACCCCTGTGCCATGGTTCAATCGGTTCGACCATAGTTGAACCGAATGACTAATAAATAAATAAAAAAACATTAAATTTGGAGGAAAAATAAAAAAAAAATTAAAAAAATCATTTCAAAAGGTTCAACACCCGATTCAATTAGCTGTTCAACCATGGTTCAATTCAGTTCAACTTAGTTCTCAGAGACATCAGTTAAAATGAGGTTGAAGCAAAAGCAAAATATTACATTATTCTGCTCCTTCACTTTAAGAGGCTGCTGCTTATTGCTTGAAGTGTGTTGCATGCAGAGGTTCAGGTGATGGTGGATTTGCAATGGAAGATGTTTATGATTAAAGAAGACCAGCCATTCATGGCTATGCAACACATGCTATGATGTTTCGGTGAGATTTCAATTCCGTGGATGTAGTATTTTTGTGACTCACCTAGATACTCATGTGATCATTTTGTGGTCGACAAGTATGCAGGGAATGCGAGAAATCTTACGCCACTCTTTCCCTTGCTTCCTCCGCCAATTTGCTTCCAGCAATGGACAGTCAGAGATACTCAGTACTGAAAGAGAGGAAGGCAATCCCTCTTCTGGCAATGACTTGAGGTTGGGAGCGTCTGAAATCTCAAGGTTTTGAAGAGAGGTGAAATGGTGAAGCCATTTCCCATTCAAGCATTCTACATCGTCAAGTTGATAGATGTGTAGGGACATGAGAGAAGCGGGTAGCAACGACACTTCCATTTTCATCAGCTTATTCACGATGTCACCACCTCCAATTTCCAATACTGAAAGACAGGTGATACCTTCAAAACTCCACTCTGTATTCCACATAATTCCCCCAACAGAAAGTTTCCGTAAATTGATAGGCAATCCCTCTTTGGCAAAAGGTTGTAGATTTGGAAGGTTATAAAGTCTCAATTCTTGAAGGCCAACCAGATTGTTCATTGGTTCTGGTAATGAATGAAGCTTGTTACACCCATACACCCCGAGATGAATGAGGTTAGGAGTGGGCAATCCACCTGGGGAAAGTGAATCCAGTTCATCACAATACCGTATTTGGATACTTTGAATAAATGAGAGACTCTGCGATGCATTTTCTGCAATGACAATTGATTTGAGATTTTTGCAACCACTAATATATAGACTTTTGAGCATAGGGAGAGAGCCCAAGGTAAAGGATGTCATTGAATTACAACTGTATTCAATTGACAATTGCTCAAGTGATGTGTAATTGTGCAAGGATTCATGAGGAAGGAATTCTAGATTTTCACAATAATGGAGAGATAGAGATTGCAAGGTTTTGGGGAGACCGTCTCTTGGGAAGGACATCAGCGAGGGAAAGCGGACTAAGGTCAACTTTCGAAGAGAATTCAGTGGCAATATCAATTGGTTGAATGGATTTGATGGTCTTATAACGTTGCTATTATCACCTGAATGCCTTGACTCCAGCAGTAAATCACATTCCCATAACTTAAGTTCAGTTAAGGAAGGAAGTTTGTTGGGTATGTTCCTTTTGAGTTTCGGACATCTATTAACTAACAGATGTCTTAGACTAGGAAACTCTGTAGCTGTACCTCCCATCAAGTTCCATTCCTCCCACTCTGGCATATCCTCAAACCTCAGAGTCTTCAGGGCGGGAAACGGCTGAAATGAAAGACAACTACTTCCATAGAATTCAACACCAACACTCTTTACTGATTCCATCCAGCAAATATGCAGTTCTTTCAGATTCTGTAACTGTCCGAAGGGTGGCAGCCATGTACAATTACGACAACCCATGATGCACAAATACACCATGTTGCCAAATGAAGAATCACCCAACCAATTTGGAAATCTGGTTCCACCATAGCCATAAATAGTGAGTTTCCTCAAATTTGTCGAGGGCCGCAATTGTCCAAGTACAAAACTTTGAATTTGTGAGCATTGAGTGGTAGTGCCTTGTGGATCCCATTGTAATACCAACTTGTCAATTTGTTCTTTCGCCTTCAAATTTGCTTGAAAAGCATCAGAGGGCTCAGTAACATTTTGTAGCCCTGTGATGGAAAGATTCCCTTGTAGATGGGGAAATTTTCCTAGCTCTGCAACCTTTAATCCATCATGTTGTTTGCTCACAACAAAGTCAGACAAAGTTTGGAGATTTTGTAGTCTGGCAATTTGTATAGGCATCTCCTTCAATAGAGTGCCTCTGATGTCAAGGTGGCGTAGATTCACCAATTTTCCCATGTCCTCAGGCAATTCAGTGAGATGCCCACAGAATGACAACAACAAGGTTTGCAGATTGTAAAGCTTGCATGTTACAGAAGGCAACCTTTCAATCCCAGTGTAAGAGAGATTTAAGTATCGCAGGTATATCAAATTTCCAATTGAGTTAGGCAACTCAGTGATATTCCGGTAGTTTGACAAAGACAAAACACGTAACCGTTTCATTGCTGGCAACAAGTCTCGCACTACCTTGTCCGATATGGAATAGAGTGATTGTGACCCCCACGATACTTGTAATGGTAAGGCCAGGAAGGTGCGTAGACCTTTTAATTCATACAATTTGTCAAATTTATTGTATGAGTCATATTTCCCTCTATTGTATGACAAATGGCGTACCCTTTCATGTAGCTCTTGTTCATCCAACTTGATGCAATATGGAGATGAAACCATTGTAGCCAAATCATTGAGGAGGTCATGCATTTCATAGCTTGTTTTCCCATCATCCACAGACCGTCGACGTATTAGTGATCTTGACACTAGTTCATCAAAGTATTCCTCTCCTACTTTTTCCCAACTTTTCTGACTTTTGGATTGATGTACTAAGCCTTCTGCAATCCACAACTCAACTACCATATATTTTTCGAACTTGGAGCTCTTTGGAAAAATTGAACAATAAGCAAAGCATCGTTTTAAAGGAGACGGAAGATAATGATAGCTCAATAGCAGAGCTGGTTGCACCTCAACATTTGCCAAATCCCAAATATTACTTTTTAATACATTACTCCAGTCATCCTGTAATGATTTGGTGCGAAGAAGACCCCCAAGTGCTACTGCAGCTAATGGTAAGCCATCACATTTCTTAGCAATTTCTTTGCCAATCACTTCTAGTTTGGATAGTTGCCGATAATTACTCGCACCAAATGCATGTTTTGCAAGTAAAGACCAGCACTCGTCACTTTGTAGAGGTGTCAAATAGTAGATTGGAAGAAAGGTTTGCATGGCTAGTGCTACTCTCTCATCTCGTGTTGTGATGATGAGCTTACTTCCCATTTTCCCAGCATTAAAGATGTCCTTTAAATTGTTCCAATCAATGTAGCATCCATTCCATACGTCATCCAATACAAGCAAAAATCTCTTATGGCTTAAACTTTGCTGCAAATGCACTTGTAGAGTATTCAGGTCACTAGTATCAATTCTTCTTGAGGTGACAAATTCAGTATGTGGAGTATTCAGGTTACTGGCATCGAATGTTTTTGAAGTAACTGATTCAATAAGGGTTTTAGTGACCCGAACAATATCAAAATATTTTGAGATATATGCCCACCCTTTCAAATCAAATTTCTCCTTTACTTCTGGATCATTGTAGAGGAGTTTAGCAAGAGTTGTTTTACCAATCCCTCCCATGCCCACAATAGAAATTACTCCTATTTTATTGCCACCATCACCAGCATCTTCTGACAGCAAAAAATCTTTAAGTTTTTTTCTATCCCCATCTCTGCCATAAATAGCAGATTCATCTACCACAGAACTTGTAGGAGTTCCATGCCAAACACTGCAGGAAACACCTTCTTTCAATCCAAGAAAGTGTCCTTTCTGTGCAAAGTGTTCCAATCTCTCATATAATGCTTGCATTTTAGAATTGATCACCCCATAAGACTGTTTGAAACTAGAAGAAGAAAAGATGTTCCGCACCTTATCACTGACTGTTTGGCCTTGATACTCAGCTTTCACTTTGCATCTTAATGCCTCGGTGTTGATTTTGTCTAACAAATGGTCAGCTTCAAAGACAACATCTCTCAGGTTATCCAGCCATTGTTTCACAGCATGATTTGTGATCTGTTTCTCCTCTGCATCATTTAGTACAGCTTGTAGACTCAGCAGTGTTGTTTTTAGCTTTTCCAGGAGTGAAGCATCAAGCTTTTTGCTCCTAAAGAAGTTCAAGAACTCACGGGAAATGATCTTTTCCAGCAACACCTCCACAAAGGCTGACAGAAACGCTTCTGCAACAATAGTAGCCATAATGTTCCTTTTGCTTGAGAAGAGTAAGAATATGTTCTTTCTATGGCTGTCGGGTTGTTCAATAGAAATAGATAAGTATCACCTGTGATGTATTCTGCAAGTAGCACATGAATTGTTTTGATTTGGTTAAATAAATGGTTTATAAAGGGATAATACTAAAAAAATATTAAATAAAGAAGTAAATGTAAATGCATTAAGTAAGCCGACGTTGTTAGGCTAAATATTTTTTGTGGTTGTCCGAATTTGAGCTCGGGGTCCTTACTTTACGTGTGTCAGTTTATGAGTGGTGCTTGCCACTCCGTCTGTAGACAAAAAAAAAAATACAAAAAAAAATCCCATATTTTGTTCATTTAAGAATTAAGAAGATCATTAAAAAAAATATTTTAGAAAGATTGAGAAATTATTCATTATTAAATAAAATTGTGCAATGTTATGTATTAATTTTCGGACAAAACTTAGGTAAGGTTCCTTAGATGTGGTTGGTGTTATTCCTCTCACAAAATAGATAAATTTTTCTCTCTCTATCCACTCCTACTATCTCTAACCTCTCATAATTATCAATATCAAAACAGTTTTTATCCTGTTTGTGAGAGGAACAGCACTAACTACACCTAAAAAATCTTACCTAAATTTTATCCTTAATTTTCAATCCCCTGCTTTATACGTTGGATCAAGTCAATAGGTGTCAAGAATGAAGTTTTCAAGATATTTTGATAGAAATTTCCTTGAAAGTCAGATAACGTGTATATTGGATGAGATTTCATCTCGACTTTATGGAGTATTGCCCGGCTAATTGATCGGGAGAGCTCATCACAAGTCAAATTAGAGTTTCCATGGAACTTTCATTCGATGTGATATAGTGTCATCGGACAAAACTTGTATCAAGTTTTATTGGTCCATTTCGTCTTTTTTTTTTGTTAAACATAAATACTCATGAAACAGTTTGACCTTATCCACTCATTGAAACATGATATGATAGTTAGCGATGGTTTTTTTGCTTTTATTAGTTATAAAAAAAGACGAAATGGACCAATAGAACTTGATTTAAGTTTTGCGCATCAATTAATTGCCCACTGCTTATTGTGGCTGATTTTTATAGTGGATTTAAGGGTGACAGAGTAAATCATATTCCTCGTCCATTTGCTACTGATTCAGATCATAGATGCTTCAGTTTTATTACATTTATCTAAGGGTAAATAAATGTGGTGTTGTTATGAAGGAAATTTAGTGTCATTCACCTTAGCAATGATTTTTATACACAAACTTAATTATGCCATGTTGTCTGTGTTTAATGGCAGAGTTCCTTCCCCTTTCTGAGGCATCTGCGTAGAATCAAGCATTCTCCCATGCACCTGTCAAGTAACTTGGCAAAAACTTGTATATGGAGATTTTCTGTGTGTTATCTTTCACATTTTGTTTGATAACGATGCAATTGAGGCAGTTAACTTCTTATTAGGCAGAAAGAAACTTAAAAACTGAGTAATGTGCCTATGGTTTCAATATTATATAGTTAATTTTAAATCTTTTAGGCTCCGTTTGGGAGATAGGAAGGGAGGAAGGGGTGGGCTTTGGGAGGAGGAGAAGAGAGGGAAAGAGAAAGAAATCCTCCACTTTATTTGAGAGAGTGTTTTTGTATAGAAAGAAAATGGAATACTTATGATTAATAAATTTTTAATTTTGAGAGTAATATAAATTTTTTTTGGTTACAACCGAAAAAGGGAAAAAGAAAAAACGAGACCCACAGGAAAGCCTAAGGTCTCACAAAGGAAATGCCTAAAGCATCTGCTAACAGCAAGCTATTCATCCCTGCAGGAGGATCCTGTAACACCACGAGGGCATCACTACTTCTGGCTCCGAGCTTAGCAAGGAAGTCTGCACATTGATTTCCTTCTCTTAAAGAGTGATGAAGCTGGACTTCCCAATCTTTTTGCAGCATAAGTCTAATGATAGCAATCTCATTACCAAATTGATGGTAATTGTAATCTGCGTCCTGAACCATCTTTAACGTATTGAGAGAATCTGTGTAGCAAATAATCTTTCTGAATCCCAGGTCCCAGCACAAGGAGATACCATGGAATAACGCCATCAACTCTGTATGCATAATATTAGAAACACCCACAGAACCATAAAATCCTCTAATGAAAGTTCCATCGTGATCCCGAACAAGACCACCAAAGCCCGCCAAACCAGGATTAGTAAGAGCACTACCATCCACATTAAGAGCAACCCACTCCATATTCGGCCTTCTCCAAGACACTTCCTTAGGAGCATGACGCTGCGTAGGGGAACCGGTGGAAGCATGGAATGCCATGGCCGTATCATGATGTAATGCCATGATCTGGGCAACCAACATGAAGGGAGTAGACGTTTCATTATCAAAGACCAACCTGTTTCGAGCACACCAAATCTTCCAAATGGTGATAACCACCAAAACACCATGACTGTGTGTTGACAAGTGACTCCAAACACAAGAGGGGGGTGAATTGTGTGTGAACGGTGCTTTCAAAAACTTTTGGAGAAATAAGTGCTAATAATGAGTTGCGAAAATATTAATGTGAAATAGATAAATCACTTGAAGAATAAATTGCAAACGAGTTAAAAATAAAGTAAATAGTAAGATATAAATAACAATAAAATAAAGTCTGAAATTTAATTGGTGAAAAGTAGAGAGATAAGGAGTAAAAAGCACACAACAAATTATCCAGGTTGGCCACTTAACACCCCTGTGGCCTACGTCCTGTCCCCCAAAGCAAACCACTATGGGATTTTCACTAAATCACTAGCTTTTAACCGAGGTTCAGCTAGAAACCTTTACAACTCTAAACCAGAGCAATACGTTCAAGAGATATCACCTCTCTATGAACACCTTGGGATTCCTACCCAAAAATAAATGATTTTCACAAATAAAATGAGACGAAAAAGATACACTCAATAGTGCGGATATAACAAATTGAAGCTCAAATAATACAACTCAAATTTTGTAGAATAAAAAGACTCTCGAAAATTGTGCTCAAATAAGTGTGAGTGATGAAAAATATTTGTGAGTTTTTGGCACAAAATTAAGCAACTGCGTTGTTGTATTTTCGTGTTGTAAGAAAGAGCACAGCGTTGTTTATATTTATAGACCGGTGAGGAGCGTTTGCAGTTGAGTTGATTTGTCCGTTGGAAGATTTGACCGCTGCAGGATGTCGGGTTGGAATTTGTCCGTTGCGTTGAAAACACGGAGGCGGCTCGGCATACGACCTCGAAGACGGCTCGGCGGGCGACCTCGCCACCGCGGCTCGACCAGGCGACCTCGACACGCATTTCGGCATATGACCTCACGAGCAGCTCGGCAAAGACCTCGGCACACGGCTCAGTATCGACCTCCTCATCGGCTCGGTCCTCATAGCTCGACGCGCGACCTCATCGGCCACGACCGCACGCGACCTCGATGGCGACCTCATCGGCTCGACACGGATCATCGGCAGCGACTAGAGCTCATCACGCGACCTCGATGACGCGACCTCATAAGCTTGACACGCGCGACCTCCTCCTCGATTCGACATACTACTTCCTCGAGCTCAACATCCGACTTCCTCCTCAGCTCGACATCCGATTTACTCAGAGCTCGACATACGACTTCCTCAGATCTCGACACGCGACTTAATCCTCAGCTCGACATCCGACATCCGACTTCCTCAGAGCTCGACACGCGACTTCCTCCTCAGCTCGACATCCGACACGAGATATGCATGTCAATATTTTGTGCGTGTGTGATTTAATTTTAATTGAGAGCTTTTTATTACTACTTACAAATTGTCTTAATAAAGATAAATAAATACCCAAAACCCAAAGACTTGAGAAACTATCATTTTTGATACGCGTCTTGGTATTCTTTTCCACTTTTTGCACGGTTGACTATTTGCAAAGCTCCCTTTTGTCAATCATCAAAATCATCCTGTCAAGGCATGTATTCATACTGTGCACCGCATCATGTACCCAAGTAAGAGGGTCAAAATCGAGACAATCCGGCAACAAAAGAGAGTCATGAAAACAAGCTCGCCACACAAGTTGCACAAACCCACAACCAAAAAGACAGTGATGAATGGTCTCAGGAGCATCCCCACATGAAGGACAAGTACTATCAAATGAAATACCTCGGCTCACTAAAATGTCTCTGGTCGGGACAGCCGAGTGACCCAATTGCCAAATAAAGAACTGAATATTAGAAGAGACCTGCATCCTCCAAATCCAACCCCAGTGTCTAGACGGATGCAATTGGTCATGAGCGCTAGAAAGCCACTTGTAAGCATTACTAGTAGAATACATACCTGATGAACATGGGTGCCTCGTCCACCTATCATGCACGCCATCCACCAGCCGAGGTTTGAGATTGTTAATTACATCTTGAATTTCAAGAGGCAGAGGAGTAAACAAATCGTTAAGGTTCCAAACACCATCCACATAAATATCTTTAATAGCATGAGCCACATCATGAATATCAACAACAAGAACTTTCCTGCATAAAGGTTCCTTAAAAACCCAAGGATCATACCAAAAACTGCTATTCCCCTCCCCAATTTTCATCTGAAATCCATCCTTAAGCACCTCCAGGGCCTTACAAATAGAGTTCCACACACAAGAGCCCCGATTATGCTTGGCGGTCAAAAAACCCCCCTGAGGCGCATACTTAGCCATAAGGAGCTCCACCCAAAGCTTGTCTTCTAACTTTATTAAATCCCACACCAGTTTTCCAAGGAGGGCCGTATTATGATTTCTAGCAATCCTCACACTAAGCCCACCAGCATTCTTGATAGAAGGGATTTGAAGAATTTTTCTAAGCCCTCCGAAGCCCTCTAAAACCTCCTCCAATATATTTTTTGAGTTCTCTCATATTAGGGGGTTTTATATTATGAAGAAAAATAAACCCCTCATTTAAGATGGGAGACTCTCCTTCTTTCTCATTCCTTTTCCTCCTTCCTTTTTCACAAAACCCTCCCCTCCCCTCCTAAGGCTCCATTTGGGAGTTAGGAGGGGATGGAAGGGGAGGGCTTTGAGGGAAGAGAAGGAGAGGAAAAGATTGAGAAATCCTCCACCTTATTTGAGAGAGTGTTTTTGTAGAGGAAGATAAGAGAATGCTTATGACTAATATATTTTTAATTTTGAGAGTATTATAAAAAGATAGAAAGGATTTGAAGAATTTTTCTAAGCCCTCAAAAACTCTTCTCCAATATATTTTTTAAGTTCCCCCAAATTAAGGGGGTTTTAGTATTATGAAGAAAAATAAACATCTCATTCAATGTGGGAGACTATCCATTATTCTCCTTCCCTTTCCTCCTTTATTATTCCCCAAGCCCTCCCCTCTCCTCCTCTTCTAAAATCTCAAACGGAGCCTTAATTAACTCTTAATCTCTTATGATATCTTGCATGATAATAACTCCATGTGTGTTAGCATAAACATTTCAGCTATAGAAGTTTAAATTCAATAGAAAAATAGTACTTTAAGCTAATTTATGCGGCCAATGCACTAACTATAGACTTAATATAAAAACATAAATATTTTTTTGAACTGAATTAATATAGAAATCATAAATACGTCTTATATGAAGATGGTGCGTGTTGCGTGAGCTTATTAGAATGATAGAAGATGAGGTGAGTTTATAAGATTTAAAAATAAGGACTCTAAGTTAAGATCATGCAAAATCAAGATAAATATACTCATAGCTATATCTATATCTATTTCTATAAAATATACAATAGAAAATGGTCTAAATATAAAAACTAACAATGACATACTAAAATGAAAATTAAGAAAACACATCAGCACCTGATGTCATGTTAATACGATTAGTTCCCAAAAAATACAATATGTGGTATGACAATTCAGCAAAAACACTTAGGCGCTGAAACTAAATCAACATGATTAATGCAATATTAATCAACATATTTAAACATGGAAATCAACTATATTATATGAGCTCCAATATAGTAGCAGGTGTTACAAAACAGGAAATGATCACATTTATATAATTTACAAAAATTAGTCATTAATACTGATGAAAATCTAATAAAATCGAATTAATATATCCAACAATATGTGCAGACAATAATGACAAAATCGACACCAAACATGTATTTCTCCTTGACATGGTATAATCATGATGAATTGTGAAACAGAATAAGAAAATTTGCCAAATATTAAATTATCCATGTCAAACATTCCAATTTCAAATGAAAATAATTAAGATATCCGTGCATGCAATAACATAATCGAACCAAAAGAGTAATACATTTTTTTGAAACAAAGAGAAATACATTTAAGAATTAGGATCATGCTCCAGACCTAAAATATTTTACTTTTTTTTACAACTAAAATATTTTGGCTCTCATCATGACATAAATGGCAGTAATATTTTATATTAATTAATATGAATTAATTAGTATTATTTACAAATTTCAATTGCATCAATTCAAAATTGCATGTAATTAATGTGTTGAAATTCAAATCCTTTGAAAATTAAGTCAAATGAAGATCAATCTGAGAGGTATAAGCAAATCAGATCAAATCTGCTCCATAAACAATCCCATGCAATTAAAATAAATTAAATAATGTAACAAATTTAAATTTAACTCTATTATTATTGTTCCTGTCTAAATCAATTTAAATCAAATCTCTATCTCTATTATATACAAACATGAATAATATAAAAAAGGAAATTAAACAAATGTGATCACGTCAAGAAATGTAAAACGCCAGGTCAATAAAAAATGCAGATGTGAAATACACGAGGCAGCAATTAAAAACAAAAAAATAAAAAAAATGAAATAAATCTCATTCATAATTAATAAACACATTTAATTATAAGCCTAAATGTAGCAACAAATTACAAAAATGGAATTACAATAATGCAAAATTAAATACGATGTACACACAATAATTGTGACAATAATGGAAAATGTAACCGTATAAAAAATTCTACAGTTATAATAATATTAAAGAAAAGTTAACACAAAATTAAATATTAATATTCGGTTTTAATACACAAAATTATAGTACCCAACTGATAAATCAAGCATAAAAATTTAATTATAGTAATGATTCATAAAAATGTTAATTCATTATAGCGTACCAAATACCAAGAAATATGCGTAGATATCATTATTATCTCCTTAAAAATCTTACTAAAACTATATCATGATTTCAATTGATCTAACCAATAATTTTCTATATAATATTAAAAAAATTTGTTCATCAAAAGTAAAAGAGAGACAATAGGAGGAAGAGTAGAGTTGAATTGGTAAATGAATAACGTGGGTATAATTGTTGTGTTCTTTGTTGTTGTGTGCCACATTAAGAGTTAATGCGTATTACATTCAAAATCTCTCAAATTTTCTAATCTTGAATATTTTAAATTTGTTGGTAATATGAGGGCAAAAAGTAAATCAAGATTGCTCATGTTCTGTTACCCATATAATTTTCTGATTGTTGCTCAATAATATTATTACATCTACAATACATAAATAAGTATAAATAAATGAGGAGGGATATATTTACTCCAGGAGTAACTCTTGTCAAAGTTACCCCGCTTAATAACTCTCTATAGATATTAAATTTCATCAATCAAACTGTTGAATATCGTCATATTATACTAAAGATCATGTACACCAAATTTTAGATAAATTGGATATTCGTAGCTATGCGATCTGATGATCAACATTTTACTTATATTTTAAAAAGTATAGCATACGTTAAATTGGAGTTATTCGATGATGTATCAAATAATTTTAAAATTTCATGAAATTTTATGGAGTTGATCTACTCAATAAACACTTATAATTCAACGGTTCGATTCATTAAATTCAATGTTTATAGAGCGTTATTAAGCGGAATACCTATGACAATAGTTACTCCTGAAGTAACTATCCTCTAAATAAATTTAGCAATTAACAATAGTAAACATCAAATATTTTCGTTCAAAATTTTGACATATTGTCCAGACATTGTTTACTTCTAATCATCTTAATCTATTTGTTAAGTAGGTCAAATTTGTGATCGACACCATTATAAAGCCCTTTAAGAAAGAAACAGATATGATATAATGTACAAAAAAAAAACAGATATAATATAAAAGATTGTCTTCCCATTATAATTAATAGTTGAGGAAGCATCTCCTAAAAGAAGAATTTCTAAATGTGTGAAACCTAAGATATGTTAAAGCAAATTCTTACATTTATTTTTTATCTCCTAAGAGAAGAATTTATGAAAACGTGAAACCTAATATAATTTATATTATCTTCTCTACTAAAGGATTTTTTTTTATTTGAGTAAATTTTGATTTACTTGGACAAATTAATACCTATATATAATTCTAACCTGTGATCAAATCAAAATTAAAGTTTATAAAACAAATCAATCAACCTTTTTATTGCAGCGTATTAAAGAAAAAACAAGGCATCAATTAGGAAAAAAAATTAATGAAACATAATTTTGAAATATTTGTTTACCAACAATTGTTGTCCAAGTCGATACGAATCTGATTTCAAAATGCTTAAAACATATATGAACCACATTGAAACATCAATAAAAGACAAATAAAATAATTCAACAATGGGTAATTAAGAAAGATATTGTTATTACATTATTACACATTGTTTTTCCTATTTATTTTATATGTACTGCTGGCCGTGTAGATCGTTAGGAGAGTAAGGCGATACGCCTTAGGCCCAGCCCATGCCCTTGATTTATATAAATATGTTTCAACAAACTTTGATACAATGTAAAGATAATTATCAATTATTGAATGGCTCGCAAAATACTACAATGTAAAAAGTTGTTTTTACACTTTTTATAAAACTTGGTTAACAAAAAAATAATGTTTTAATTACAATTTATTTTTATTATTAATATTAGCGTAACTATTATATAATATTTTTAAATTTATTACTATTATTATTATTATTATATATAAATACTAAGTTCAAATATTTTAATAAAAAAATTTTATGTATTTTTTATATATCGTGTGAAGCATGGGCCATCACTACTTTATATTGGATTTTCTTCAATATTTTTTAAGAAAAATTTACATGTGAGTGACAATTATTATTAACTTTTTAGTGTACATATATGTAGCATCTACTTATTAAATATTATTTATTTTATATAAATATTTATCACAAATTAAAATAAGCAACAACATTGTTTTGTTATTAACTAATATTCTTTGTTTATTTTTTCTTCAATATTTTTTACAAAAAAATTAAAATTTCTTAAATTTATAATATATAATTTTTATGTATTTATTGTATACTGTGTGGAGCACGGAAAATCAATATTTCTTATTTTATTTTTCACAATAATTCTTAAAAAAATTTACATTTACGTGGCAATCACTATCAACTTTTCCATACAAAAAAAATACCACTATCAACTTTTTTGTGTATATGTATGTAGCAAACATTATTATCTATTTGTATAAATATATCTATTAAAAATAAAATAAATAACAATGTAACTATTATTCTACATGATCAATACTACTCTGGTTTCGAATATAAGTGAAAAAACTAACTCACGCGAATTAAGAATATTAGTTAATTTTATTTAATTTTCTTGATGAAATCAAAAATCTAATTGTATTCACTAAACTGTTATTATTAATGGAAAGAAAGTTTTATGGGAATTTGTGTCACAAGAATAAAAGAGGTTATTGAAAAATAAAATTTGAACTAATTGAAGTGTATTTTTTGTAACATATCATTAAATAAGGTGAAGTTAGTTAAAAAAATTATATTTTGGACCATCAAAGTTGAATTTTTTTTGTTACTTATATTCAAGACCGGAGAGAGTATATGAATAGATAATTTAACTATAACAACTTATGCAGTCATAAATTAGAAATTTTTTTTAATAATTTATTAATGTCATTGAATAAATGTGTTTCAACAAGTTTTTGATACAATGTAGAAAATTATTTTTTATAAGTTTTGTAAAACTGTCATAGCACAAAAACTAATTTTTTTTTCATTACAAGTTATTAATATTATTATTACTACTATTATAATTATTCTATAATATTTTTAAATTTTACTATTATTATTAGTGTTATTATGCATAAAAACTGTTCAAATATTTTAATATATAATCATTATGTATTTATTGTATATCATGCGGACCACGAGCCATCGCTATTTCATAATGGATTTTCTACTATACTTTATAGAAAATTTTGAATATTTGTGGCAACCATTATCAACTTTTTGGTTTATATGTATATAGCAACTATTATTCACTGTATCAAATGTTATTTATTTTGTATAAATATTGTTTTTAAAAATAAAATAAATAGCAATTTAACTATTTATATGTATGTAGAAAACCATATATATTTGATTATAGTCCAAACATCAGCTTTCCAATGTTGAATTTGTTTGATTTTTGATTAAATAAAATAAGATATGTTACTTTCTTAGAAAATATATATTGATTTTATTTTTGTGTCATTTAAATTTATCCAATTTATTGTAAATCTCCATCCATTAAGTAACAAAAGTGGGTCTTATAACCAAAAAAAAAAATAAGTGGATTTTAGATTTTGTTTCACAAAATTTGATTTTAAATAAATAATTAAGTTGTCTATTTAATATTTTCTAAAATAGATATGTTTTGCTTATATTTTTTACCTGATATTATATAATAATATCAAATACTGTTACTTTCCAATAATATATGCTTCATATACATTTGTTATTTATACATTAAATATGTATTTAAATATATATTCTAAATACATGTCCCAAGTAGGTAGCTCGGTTGGTGAGCTAAGGGACGCTGAAGGAGTTTAAGCTGGAGGTCCCGGGTTCAAACCCGGGAAACTAACATTTCTAACAATTACTAACAACTAACATTTGCCTATCAAAAAAAATATATTCCAAATACATTAATATATATATATATATATATATAAATTATGAACCATTTCATTCTATCAATTCTTTAATTTTTTTACGAATATATAATGTAGTATTAACCCATAAATTACATATTTTTATTCTTTTATTTTCATAAATTTAATAAAGTATTTTTATATCTAATTCAATTATGTGGTATGCACCATCAGATTGTTTGTATCGTATGTAACTCAATTAATATTAGTTTATTTACGTATCGTATCTTAGGTTTCTTATAACATTACTAAAATTTAATAATTATTATCATAATAAAATTTAATAATTATTATCATAATATTTATTATATTTTATTTTTATACCAAATATTATTTGAACAAAATATAAAAATGTTGCCGTGCATGACACGTGTTACATACGAATTAATATAGAAATCATAAATACGTCTTATATGAAGATGGTGCGTGTTGCGTGAGCTTATTAGAATGATAGAAGATGAGGTGAGTTAATAAGATTAAAAATAAGGGCTCTAAGTTAAGATCATGCAAAATCAAGATAAAATATACTAGTACCTATATCTATATCTATATCTATATCTATAAAATATACAATAAAAAATGTTCTAAATATAAAAACTAACAATGGCATGCTAAAATGAAAATTAAGAAAACACGTCAGCACCAGATGTCATGTTAATATGATTAGTTCCCAAAAAATACAATATGTGGTATGACAATTCAGCAAAAACTCTTAGGCGCCGAAACTAAACCAACATGATTAATGCAATACTAATCAACATATTTAAACATGGAAATCAATTATAATATTTAAAATAGAGTTTTACCACGTGAGACCATGTCACGTGTCAAAACCTGACCATTCCAATTTTCCCCAAAATGTAACTTTTATTTTATTTTAATTTAATTTATTTATATTTTTTGATTGATTCATTAATTACTAATTAGAATGCATTAATAAATCATATTTATAATCCTATTTTGATTTGATCCATCAATTGATTTTATCCATGTTTGCTGTCTTTAAATACCCTATTATAAAATATTTTGGGAAAAAATTATTCACATAATGTGTTAATTGAATAGGAACTTTCAGACATTATATTAAAAAAAATCCTTTTTTAAACTACAATCGACAATAAATCATAAATCATCCCTAATAATACATTTGAGAATAAACAAATGGAACATACGCCACGTGTCAAGCTCTCCCCATGCCATCATTAAATACGCCACACAGGTTTGAATTCCACATATCGCAATAACGATCAATTTTAGGAAGGGATTATAAGTGTCATTTAATCAGAAATTTTTTGTATTTACACGTGTCGTTTAATCATGGTTCAAATTTCATAGGTTCGTTTCCATACCTGAAAACTTAATTACACCACTTTGACATTAATACTAATGAAAGCCTAATAAAATCGAATTACTAAAACAGTAGCAAAACATGTCAATTTTAAATGAATTGACTTAATATATCCAGTAATATAGAAGATATAATAAAGACAAAATCGTTACCAAATTTGTATTTTTCCTAGACTGTTATAGTAGAATCATTATGACTTTAGAAACAAATTAATCAATTTTTTTCCAAATATTTAATATTCCGTGTGAAACATTCAAATTTTATTTTAAATAAATATAATTAAGATATCCAACTGTATGGCATCTCATTGTTGTTTTTATTTTCCATCTCATAATAACAATCAAATTTCATGTATCCATCAATTCAAAAAAAAAAAAATCTCACGTTAAAGAAATTCAAAAATGGAAACATAAATAAAGGATGAAAACGTAATGTACAAAAATTTTGTTTTCTTTGAATGTATTAATTTTAGATTTAATGGCATTGAATTGTCAGACTTATATTACAAAGGAATACTTTTGATCTATTAGTAATTCAAAATTTGAAATAGCAATAAATGTAAGGGGGTTAATTAGACTCCGATTTTCCTAAGATCTCTCACAAACCATCAATTTGTAATTAATATTTTTAAATTTCAAATTTCAAATTGAAGGCGATCTATTTACTCTGATTCACGTTGTCTTCTCTATCCGCTCCTTTATTTAGAGATGGCTTTATTTTCTTGATTGATAATTTCTCCATGACCTTCTCTTGCAGGTAACAATTGATGGAGGCCTTTGTAGCAGTTGTCGACAAAGAAGTCGATTCAGGAGAGGCCTTTGTGCGGTGCTGCGGACTAGGCATGAACAAAGAAAGTGGAACATATTTGCTTAATGGTGGTTCTCTCTTAAGTCGTGACGAGAAATTAAAAATTGAGATGAAGCATGAGTGATTTTCGAGATGGGATGGAGGGAAAGTGATTGAAAAAGTAGACCATTGTTGTCGGCATCGGAGCTTTGAGGACCATCAACATAGACAGACCATGGTTACTTAAGAACATATGCATGTTTCATGTATTATTTGTATTGTTTTAACTCTTTGCAACTTTGAGTATGCAGTTCTTCATTCTTTGTATGTGTGGATCTTTTGGACTATTCATATTTTTATTTGCAGAAGTTGGAAGATAGTTACCTTGTTGTAGAAGATCAAAAAGTACTAATAGGAATCGTATCAGTTGAATTAATATGGGAAATATGGGACATATATCTTGTAATTAATATGGGATACAAATCTATTCCCCGATAGAAGGATTAGTCAAATATTTTTATTCGCTCATTGATTAGGATTGGAATCATAGGATATTTTGTATAAAAATAATATGAGTGATTTGATTCTATTGGAGCCTACATATAGAGGCTTTTGTAAACTTTGTTCCTCACGTAATCAGAACAAAAGGAAATCATTCAATATTCTATTATGGTACTAGAGCAGGGAGAACCTGCGGACATGATAGCAAAAAAGGAGAACGTTGCTGATGGCAAAAAGCCATTATCTTCCACTCCCAATCCAGCTTACCACCTCGGTAACTCTGATAATCCAGGGACGCCTCTTGTTGCTGCGGTGCTCAATGGAGACAACTACCGGACATGGGCTCGATCAATGAAGACGACCTTACGTGCGAAGACCAAACTCGGTTTCATTGATGGAAGTATCAAGAAACCAGCATCACAGGCAGAAGATTTTCATATCTAGGAGAGGGCGGACTCAATGATGATGGCATGGATCTTTAATTCAACAGATCCAAGTTTACATGGAAGTATTTCACACGCTTCAACAGCGAGGGAAGTATGGCTCGATTTGGAGGAGCATTTTGCTCAAACCAATGCCCCTCAGATTCACCAGTTATGGCGGATGATATGCTTAATGCAGAAACAACCAGATACCACAGTGACAGAATTCTACACGAAGTTCAAAAGCCTCCTTGATGAGTTGGATGAGCTTCAGCCCCTACTGGAGTGCAGCTATGGTGCCTTGAAGCAGTTGATACAAAGAAAAAAAGATCGCCGTGTTCGTTTGTTCCTTGGAAACTTTGACAGTGAGCAATATTCACATGTCAAAGCAACCATTCCCAACTCTGAACCGATGCTGTCGTTGCGTTGTGCTTTCAATCATATACAGAGAGAAGAGTCACGTCTCACTGCTGAGAAAGAAAGCGATGGCAAGGTTGAATTAGGGACAACCTTCTACTCTTCAAAGGGAAATAAACAGAGGAATAGAGATGGTCCAAGGCCCAAATGACAGCACTGTGGCAAGATTTGACACCTAAAGGCTATGTGCTTTTAGATAATTGGGTATCCAACCAATTGGGACATACGCAGAACTCAGCATGGTCAAGGCAACAGGGAGGACAACCCAATGCACATATGGCTCGAACAGAAGATGATGCAAGGAAGGACAACCCAGAACCATCCACTACTGGTCGGGCTCTACATGGAATTCGCAAGGGAGGACATCATGATGCGATGGCTGGTAATAACCAATAAATTAAATGGGTGTTAGATAGTGGTGCATCACACCAATGACACCTATGTTTTCTCTACTAAAGAGGATCCGCAAAGTAGAGAAGCCCTTTAATATTGTGACACCTACAGGAAGTTCTGTATTAGTGGAGACAATGGGAGACATAAAACTCGATAAGAACATTGTTTTGAAAGATGTTTTATTTCTTCCTGATTTTAGTTGCAATTTAATCTCAATCCACAGATTGACAAGAGATTTGGATTGCACTGTCACTTATGATAAAAACTGTTGTGTGATGTAGGATCGAACCACGAAGAGGACGATTGGCTTGGTTGATTACCATGATGGGGTTTATGTGTTCAAAGGCTTAACACAAGGGACTTTTTTTGCTGCAGCTCAAAAGGACACAACAACTCTTTGGCACTCAAGATTGGGACATCCTTCAGTAAAAGCTCTCCAACACCTTTCTCATTATCTTAATTACAATTTTGATTTGAATAAAGTTGAATGATGTGACATATGTTACAGGGCCAAACAATGCATACTTCCTTTTTATCTTAGTAGCAATAAAGCTGAAGGACCTTTTGATCTTATACATTGCGATGTTTGGGGGAAATACCACACTGCTTCACACAATGGCTCACATTATTTTCTTACCATAGTTGATGACTTTACAAGAGGAACATGGGTTTATTTAATGAAACATAAAATAGAAACTATGAGCAATCTCATTAATTTCTGCAATATGGTAAGGAGACAATTTGGCGTGAATGTGAAACGAATTAGGAGCGATAGTGGTACTGAGTTTGTCAATTTCTCTTTTCAAAATTTTCTCCAGAAAGAAGGTATTCTGCAGAAAACATCTTGTATGGCAATGCCTCAACAAAATGGGTGTGTAGAACGTAAGCACGGGCACATACTCAATGTAGCGGGAGCTTTACGGTTCCAAGCTAATCTTCCCATTCATTTTTGGGGAGAATGCGTGTTGGCAGCGACTCATCTTATTAACAGGACCCCTACCGTTGCCAATAAAGGTGTAACTCCATACCAGATGTTGTTTGGAAAACCACTAAACTATGATCATCTCAGAGTCATAGGATGCTTATGCTATGTTAAAAATCCATCCAAAGGCCTGGATAAGTTCTCCCCAAGAGCAGAGTAGTGCATGTTCATTGGTTATCCACAGGGACAAAAAGGGTGGAAATTGCTCAATCTAGAGACCCGTGAGTTCATAACCTCAAGAGATGTGGTATTCTATGAGGACATGTTTCCTTATGTACCACAAAAGGAGAAGATGATGAACGTTCAACATGAAAGGGTGTTCTATAATATGATTCAATCAAGTGAGGAGGAAAAATCAGCACACAGTGAGGAGGAGTCTCATGAAGAAAATATGAGCTTACCCAACAAAGAAAGTGGAGAACAAGAGACAATGGAAGGCACATTGAATGGAAGTGAAATGGAAGTGGAGACACAAAGTGAGGGGGAGTCGCATGAGGATAATGAAGAGCCAGAACTTCCTCCAAGGACAAGGCAGCCACCAGCTTATCTGGGAGACTACTATTGTCATGCAGCAAACATAAACCCATCATGTGCGACAACAACCGCTAGCACCTCTTCGGGTAAGGTCTATCCCATCTCCAATTTTATTAGTTTTGATCAATTTTCACAGAAATATGTAGCTTACCTTGCAGTGGTCACATCCAATGAAGAGCCAACCACATACTCTTAAGCTGTAAAACATTCTCAATGGCAAGAAGCCATGGCGAAAGAACTTAAATCTTTGGAGGAAAATGAAACTTGGGAATTAACTACATTACCACGAGGAAGAGTAGCCATGGGATGTAGGTGGGTGTACAAAATCAAATATAAGGCAACAGGAGAGATCGAGAAGTAAAAATGCTCGCCTTGTGGCAAAAGGTTTCACGCAAGTGGAAGGGGAAGATTTTAGTGAAACCTTTGCACCCGTAGCAAAAATGACCACGGTTAGATGTTTACTCACAGTGGTAGTTGCTATAGGATGGGAACTCCACCAAATGGACGTGAGCAATGCATTCTTACACGGAGAGCTAGAAGAAGAAGTTTACATGAGCATTCCACAAGGGTCCAAACTTCAAAAAAAGGCATGGTGTGTTGCTTAAAGAAGTCACTTTATGGGTTGCATCAAGCCTCAAGAAACTGGTAATCCAAGCTTTCTCAAGCTCTAGTGAAATATGGATTCCAAGAGTGTCATGCGGATCACAGTCTTTTCACTTATGCAGCCGGGTCCATCTTCATTACTATCTTGATATATGTAGATGATCTAGTCATTGCTGGAAATGATCCAGTTACTTGCGCCAGATTCAAGGAATATCTAAGCAAATGTTTTCACATGAAGGATCTTGGAGCTCTTAAGTACTTTCTTGGCCTAAAGATAGCTCGCGGCTCATCTGGAATCTTCATGTGTCAACAAAAGTACACTTTAGACATTCTAAATGAGTGTGGAATGTTGGCATGTAAACCTGCAGCTTTTCCAATGGACCAAAATCACAGGTTAGATTTGGCCTCAGGGCCTCTTTTTTCGAACCCGTCCAGATATCGTCGGTTAGTAGGGTGGCTAATTTACTTGACCATCACGCGTCCAGAAATAACTTATTCAGTGCATATACTGAGTCAGTTTATGCAAGAATCGCTGCAAGTTCATTGGGAAGCAGTAGTGCGTTCTCAGATACTTGAAATCCTCACCGGCCCAAGGAATTATATTGCCTAAGGAAAATGATCTCAAGCTGATTGGTTTCTGTGACTCAGACTGGGCATCATGCCCACTCACGAGGAGGTCGATCTCAGGTTATTTAATTAAATTAGGAGCAACTCCAATTTCATGGAAAACAAAGAAACAAGTGACTGTCTCGCGTTCTTCTAGTGAGGCAGAGTATCGGGCAATGGCCCATGCTGCTAGTGAAATCCTTTGGCTATGTAGTTTGTTATCTTGCTTACAGGTCGATTGTAGCTCACCTACGCTACTACATTGTGATAATCAAGCTGCTTTGCAACTGGCAGCCAACCCAGTGTTCCATGAAAGGACCAAGCACATCGAAGTGGATTGCCATTTCATTCGAGAGCATATACAATCAGGGGATATTTCAACTGCTTATGTGCCAACTAGACAGCAGCAAGCTGACATTTTCACCAAGTCCTTAGGGGCCAATACATTTCATGAACTAAAGGGCAAGTTGGGAGTTCACCATCCTCACCTTCCAACTTGAAGGGGAGTAATAGGAATCGTATCTGTTGAATTAATATGGGAAATATGGGACACATATCTTGTAATTAATATGGGATACAAATCTGTTCCCTGATAGAAGGATCGGTCAAATATTTTTATTCGCTTATTGATTAGGATTGGAATCATAGGATATTTTGTATAGAAATAATAGGAGTGATTTGATTCTATTGGAGCCTACATATAGAGGCTTTTGTAAACTTTGTTCCTCACGTAATCAGAACAAAAGGAAATCATTCAATATTCTATTAAGTACATTATTTCTATTCCTTTTATCTAGATTCCTTTCTATAACAAGCCAACTTTTTTGTTAAGTGAGTTTAAATTGTAGTTAACTTTAGGTTCATCAACTTTTTGTGCTTCAGAATATTTTAGGTGAGCTACAAACTCTTCAAATTTTTATTGCCATTGAATTATGTTACTTATTGAAATCTGCTAATTTTGATTAGATAAAAATTCATGTTTTTAGTGTTTATTTTTTAGAATTCATGAAATATATTCCCAACAGTAAGTATGAAATTTGTAAAAGCTTTTATTTGTAGTTGAAAATATGCAAATTTATCTCTATCTAAAGGAAGATACGAGTTACTTGGCTTAGGAACTAATATAAACCGATCGCTTAGCTCCGAAATCTAGGTAAGCTTTTATGAAACTTCTTTCCGATTATTCAGAACTTAAATTTATGAATTTCGACTGGAAATTTTTTATACTTATCATTTCCACTCATTATTATCTTTACTTTTTTGGAACAACCAAAACTACATCTCTTTGTGCATCACATCTTCAATCAAATGTTTTTGTTCTCAATCACTCATATTTTGAAGGATGAGATTAGGTTAAAGGTGATTCCTATCAAAGGGATATACATTTATCGGCAGAACAAATAGGTTTTAGTTGAACGTGAACACAAGAAGGGGGGGTTGAATTGTGTTCAAAAGTTTTTGCAAACTTTATGTTAAAAACACTTATAATAAAAGTTTCTCAAAACTGTTTGTTAATCGGACAGTGAAAATGAACCGGACGCTGAAAATGAGTTTGTGAAACCTTGTTTTTAACACAGCAAGATATAAATGAATCGAAAGCAGTAAAGAAGGAGACACAGAAATTTATACTAGTTCACTACCAAACTGGTAGCTACGTCTAGTCCCTTCGTTCCTGAAGGATTTTCACTATAATCAAACTGATTACAATTTCCTTAAGAGTATTCTACTGTCACAACTTGACAATACTCTCAACTTCTCAAAACGACTCAGTACAGTCGAGCCTTTGAGGATACAGCCTAAACTAGGCCAAAACAAACTTATACAAGTGAGTTGAAATACAGTTGAAAAATAACTCTCACAGAGAGGATAAAAGATTAAGCTCAACTAAAGAAAAACTTTCTTAAAGAAAGGGTCGGACGCTGAGTTCAGTTCTGTAGCCCAGAGACTTAGCACAAGACTTGGTTGCTCACAGAAGCAGTGCTTGTTCTCAGTAAATATTTCAGCAGAATTTCAGCAAGCTTTTTCATAGTAAGTTCGTTACTTCTTCAATGGATACCATGAGGTATAAATAGGAGTTCCAAGGATATAACCGTTGAGGTAAAAAAATGGCTCCTTACCATTGAGTAAGGTAAATTCAAAATGCTGTCTCTTTCTTGCTTTGCAGAGAATATCCCAGTAGTACATGTTACCGTTTCTGTACTTCCTTGCTTGTACGATATTTGTCTTGTAGTTAAAGGTTTCACCTTTGATGCCTCGTACAACTATTTTAGCGCTCAAGATCAATTTTGAAATCCGTTCCAGACTTACGAAGGTAGAGCGAAGAACGTGACTAACACGTGATTTGAAGTGAGGTTGACGCCGCTCGTAATCGGAAGTTCGGACGCTCGTTCAGAATCAGAAGTTCGGACGCTTGTAGCAATAGGATAGGCATAGTGTATAAAGAGAAAATTCCAGACGCTCACTAGGATGAGCCGGATGCTGACAAATAGAATAAATCCTTCTCTTGAGAATTACTTTCTTCTTGCTTGAGTGGCTTAGAATATACGTATTATTAGTATCTGCACACTTCAAGAAATGTTAGAACATAAATTGTTCTCTTAGAATACTTTGTTATCATCAAAATTAATGAGGGTCTAAACATCTCAATCGTTTAGGTTCCAACAATCTCCCCCTTTTTGATGATGACAAACATCTAAGGTTGATGAACAATTTATTTTCAAAAAGACATTAAGGGTCTCCCCCTGAATTTAACAGTTTATATATATATGAATAATTCAGGTTTTAAGGCAATTTTTGGTAAACAAATTCATTTAAGTGATTACGAAAAATCAGTAAATATATCAGAGCATGTATTTAATAAAGTGAGATCGGATGCTGATTATATACCAAATAGATTGAATTAACCAAAATATATTTCATTGTACCAATAATTTATTAAACATTATCATAGCACTAGATCAATGAATATTAGCGCACAAAAATGCTATGTATGAAATGATATGCATGATACTGTATCCATCGGACAGTGGACATCGGATGGTGGATAATCGGATTCTCACGTGTTCAATATACCTTTCTTTCGTGTTCATCATACCTTTTCTTTTACTCCCCCTTTTGTCATCAGACAAAAAGAGTGTAAAAACACATCATAGTCAAAATACTACTTAGAAAAATTTGAACAAAAGGCAGATAATTAGATCAAAAACAGTTATATATATAATTGTATCAAACAAATAAAACATATTTTATATCACACACAAGAAAAAAATCAAGGGTTTTGAAGTGGTGGAGGTGGGATATTGAGACGTTCGTAGAGTAGCTTCAGTGCAGTCTCTAGCTGAGTAACCTTCAAGTTTGTAGCCTTCATTTCTTCAAATTCTGCTTTTGGAATGGTGACCATCTCAACTGCAGAAGTAGAAGTAAAGGTCCGACTTTCCGCATGATGCAGACTTCATCTTCTGATACTCTGCTAGCACCCAGTTAGATAACTCCAGTCTCAAATCCTTCTTCCTTTGAGCTCTTAAAAAGAATCCATCATTTGGTATTACCCATTTGATGAAGTTTCCAAGTCTTTTTAGCTCTGATTCTGTCTGAATCTCCCACTGATGCTTGACATCTTCTGGATACAGCAAATTCATGAAGATGGTTTCTCTATGACGAAAAACATCAGCTGTGTAAGAGTCAAATCTATCTCCAGCGTCTTCTTCCCATAAATTTCTGATAAAGACACTCAAAGCTTCACAAGTGAAGGAGAGTGCTTCATTTTCTGCCAGGTAAATCCTTCTCAGATTTTCCCTGTCATATTCTTCTAGCACAAGGGGGTCGAGGCGTGGTAATAAGGCTTTGGCTTTCCACGATTCGCACCATTGACTCCACGTAAACCCAATATCGAAGAGTTTGGTCACAGCAGACCCATTGGTTATAGATCTTCATGCGGTCAAGCGGTCCGACATCGAGCATCTGAACATATCATCAAGTATACTGTTCAAGTTGATGTCAAGAACTTTGCCGATTTTCCCAACAAGAGGAATAGTGGCCTTTTCAAAGATCGCAGCGGCTGAGGAGCCGCTTCTCCATTCATCTATCTTCGCAGAAGTCGTAGAACCTTACGGCGTGATCCTCGTAAATCTTGGCAATAGGAAGTCGTGGAGAAATCCTTAATATTGTACTTGGTAGGTGCCTTCTCATATTCCTTTAGCCCGATCTTGCTGAAAGGCTGCTTTCCCGGAGCGGGTTCCTTCCTTTTCCCAGGAATAGACCAAGGTAGCCACCTTTGTCTATCTGGTACTATCTTGACAGAGACAGATGATGGGTCTCGATATTGCCTTATAACTTCAAGCCTTTTCTGCTCAAGGCAATGTGCCATGAAGGCAGCTTCATCATCTGTGATCCACCTTCCACATTCTTCCAATGTGAGTGGTTCAGACTGAGGAAGGGATAGAGGAAGATCGACAGAGAATGGAATTGCTCTGCTTCCGGAGGCTGGTCTCAACCTTCCTTTGAAAGACATTTGGACGAGGTCATCTCCATCCTTGAGGGTTGCACTTATAGGATCGGCAATCTCCAGTCTGGCAGCTCCAGAAGTGAAGGTTTTTAAATGCCAGGTTGAGGGACGGTTATAGATCTTTGTTATATATCTCATACTTTACAAACGGAGGTTTGTATGAGATATTTTTCTTTTCACCAGCGTCTGTTGGTTTTATGGTAAGGGTAAGTAAGGTGGGAGTGGCTTTGGTGATTTTATAGGCTTTTGGTGAGTGGGGTTTGAATGGATTAATGGGAGGTGTTTTGAAAAGGAGGTTAAAAGGATGAGAATGAAGTTTGGAAATGTATGTACTGAGTGAAGTGTTTGGGAAAATTTGTGGTAGGTTAAGATTGAGTGAAGTGGATGATGGTTGGATAATGGAGGTTTTCTCGTAAGGGTTTGATGTTGTGGAGGTTGTGCAAAGGATAGTGGTGGAGCAGAATAGTATCGAAGCAACAATGATACAGATTCATCAGAGAATTCGGTACCTTTGGTTCAGGTTGATTGCCTCGACCGATCTTTTGAGCTTCGTCTGGGGCGTATGCCGGAGGCGGATCTTTGAATGTCCTTCTTCGTTGTCCAGGATCTTTGAGGCGGCTTCTCGCCTCGGCTTGCTCCTCTTCCTCGTAACCTGGTGATGGGAACTTCGGTCCTCATCTTCTGGTTCCTCAGCGAGGTGCAGGAGCCACCTTCTGCTTTGTCCTTCCTGGTCTCTCTCGACGAGACTCGGCGTGTCTTTTCGCACCAGGCTTTGAGCCTCTGGTGGTTTTCTTTTACGCTTCCTCTTCCCGTTGTTCAACTTTCACCTTCTTCATCATGGACCCGGTAAGCAATTTCATTCTTACCAGTTGTTGACTCCAAAAGTGTCAGGAATCACAATATTATCAGCACCAAAATACTTTGCCTTCACTTGATCTGGTAAAGCAGTCAGCTTGTTTATGACCAGATTCTTGTCCAACATTTTGGTGAGCAAGACACCATACGGAATGAACTTGTAGGTGTTCTTCTTGTCAGCAACACCTTTTCTTGAGTTGACAAGTGCATTGAGCAGGTTATTGTAGATTAGCCTTGGCAGGTTCACCTTGTTGCCCGCCATGAAGTGTCTCATGATGAACTTCTGCTCGTAGTTGACAATGTCACTAGAGCCCGCCTTCAACAAGACGCTCTTGGTGATAATCTTATGAAGAACTCTGAAATGACTTTTCAGATTCTTGGCAGTAGGTGTTTCACCAGATTCTTTCAGCTGCTGGTAGTTCTCAAACAAATCATTGTTGACCTTCTCAATCCCATGGAACGCGTCAGCCCATTCTGAATAGAAGACGATGCCTTCACACGGACACCCAGTAACTTCAGAAATATTTTTGATGGTAAAGACAAACTTGAATCCTTTCACTGTTCCTTCAAGGATACCACCTTTGTGTAGCCGAACATTTCCCCAGAATTCTTTAATCGCCGTCACCAGAACCTCAACCGGGTTCCAGAAGAAATATTGTTCCTAGCCCATTGCCTTGAACCCAGTGAAGAAGTCGAAGCCGTAAAGTTTGAAGCTTTCCAAATCGACTCGATTTTCCATCAAGACTTTTCCTTCAGACATGGTATCAAAGATAGCCGTGTATTCAAAAGTTGATACTCCAGCCATGAGTGCGATTGACAAATGGAGGCGATGGAGGTTTTAGGGTTTAAGCACACACAGAGAGAGAGAGAGGAAAGAGAACGAGTACGCTTTTAGCAGAAAACAGAGAGTGGAAGCGAAAGAAGTGGAGTAGTGGGAAGGATATAGACAAGAGTACAAAGATTTTTCAAAAACCGCTACGTATTTCCACATGAAATTTAAATCAAAAAGAAAAGAAAATAAAGATTCGCTTTTCATTAAATGCGGACGCCAAAATAAAAGTAAAAGATTTTATCGAAGAGCGTAAATAATCATGACTCAGTAGGTATGATGAGACGCTTGAGTCCTTAACACGTGTGACACGTGTGGGTGTGCTCGGACGCACGCAACCGACTTACCGGATGATGAGTTATGATGCGTATGACAAATAAGATGCTGATGCACATTCATGCTTACATCACATCAGATGCTGAAATTTAGCTTATTATCAAACGCTGAGATTAATCATTCTTTTATAAGATGAAAGTTTAAACTCCTTCTTATAAAATTGAATCTATCTTCAGCAAGGGGTTTTGTAAATATATCAGCCCACTGATGATCAGTGTCTACAAATTTTATTTCTAAAATACCCTTCTGAACATAGTCTCTTATAAAATGATGCTTAATCTCAATATGCTTTGCTCTAGAATGCAATATTGGATTTTTAGTCAGACATATAACAGATGTATTATCACAGAAGATAGGAATGTTACTCTCGTTTATCAAGTAGTCTTCAAGTTGATACTTCATCCACAGAAGTTGAGAACTGCAACTTGCTGCTGAGATGTATTAAACCTGCCGTTGAGAGTGCTATTGTGCTTTGCCTTTTGCTTGACCAAGACACAAGATTAGCTCCAAGGAATTGGCGGCCTCCACTTGTGCTTTTTCTTTCAATTCGATCTCCAAAGAAAGTCAAGATCGCAGAAACCTACTAATTGGTAATCTTTTGATTTCTTATAAAGTAAACCAAGATTAGTAGTTCCTTGCAAATATCTAAATATTCTTTTAACAAAGACTTAAATGTGATTCTCTAGGATCGATTGAAACCTAGCACACAAAGTGCATTAATCGAACATAATATCAGGTCTTGAAGCCGTAAGATAAAGTAGAGATCCAATCATACCTCTGTATAGCTTCCGATCTACCTTCTTACCAATTTCATCTTTATCGAGAGAAAGGTGTAGGATGCATAGGCGTGCTCATCGGCTTGCAATCCAGCATCTTGAATTTCTTCAATAATTCTTTGATGTATTTACTTTGATGAATATAAATACCATCATTGCATTGCTTGATTTGTATTCCAAGGAAGAACTTCAATTCTCCCATCATGCTCATCTCAAACTCAGCCTGCATAAGCTTCGAAAATTCTTTGCAAAGGCTTTCATTAGTAGCTCCAAAAATTATATCATCAACATATATTTGGACAAGTATGAAATGCTTGTTTGAGGTTTTTCTGAAAAGAGTAGTGTCAACTAAACCTCTAGTAAATCCATTTTCCATTAAAAGGAACTTAGTCTATCATACCATGCTCGGGAGCTTGTTTAAGACCATATAGTGCCTTTTTAAGTTTAAAAACATGTTCTGAAATTCAACGTCTTCAAAACCAGGAGGTTGTTTGACATAAACTTCTTGATTATAAAACCATTTAAAAAGCACTTTTCACATCCATTTGATATAAAGTTATCTCATGATGTCTTTGCAAATGAAAGTAAAATGCTAATTGCTTCTAATCTAGCAACAGTGCAAAAGTTTGGTGAAATCAATACCTTCTTCTTGTGAGTAGCCTTGAGCAACTAACCTTGCTTTGTTTCTCACAACCTTACCGTCTTCATCAAGCTTATTTCTAAATACACATTTAGTGCCAATAGCTTGCTTATCTTCTGGTAGAGTGACTAGCTTCAGGACATCATTCCTTTGGAACTGATTTAACTCATCTTGCATGGCTAGAATCCACCCTTCATCTTCCAAGGCTTGATCAATCGTCTTAGGTTCCATCTCAGAGAGAAGTGCGAAGTCAGCATGCTCCTTGAAAGAGGATCTGGTTCGTACTTTATCACCAGGTTCTCCTAAGATTTGATCTTTTGGATGATTGGTCTTGTACTTCCAGCTTTTTCTTGCTTCAGCTTCCGCTTGGGTAGAATTCTTCGTCTTGTCACCACCGGATGATGAAGATGTATTTTCACCGTCTGGCTTTTCACGGAGGTTTAAATCTGAAAATAACTCATCTAGCTCTGACATTGCAGTGTCAGGCTTCTTATCATCAAACTTGACATGAATGGACTCTTCAACTGTCAAAGTTTCTTTGTTGTATATTCTAAAAGCTTTAGATCTTTCAGAATATCCCAAAAAGATTCCTTTGTCAGCCTTGGAATCAAACTTACCAAGCTGATCTTTAGTATTCAAGATATAACAAATACAACCAAAAGAATGAAAGTAAGAAATGTTTGGTTTTCTTCCTTTCCACAGTTCATAAGGAGTCTTATTCAAAATAGGTCTTATATAAATTCTATTTTGAATATAACAAGCTGTGTTTACTGCTTCTGCCCAAAAGTGTTTCGCAATTTCAGCTTCATTGATCATGGTCCTGGCCATTTCCTGGAGTGACCTATTTTTCCTTTCTACAACACCATTTTGTTGTGGTGTTCTAGGAGAGGAGAAATTGTGGGAGATGCCATTTTCTTCACAAAATTTTTGAAAGTTTTCATTTTCAAATTCTCCCCCATGATCACTTCTAATAGAAGAAATACAAATGCCTTTTTCATTTTGAATTGATTTGCAGAAAACAGTAAATACTTTAAAAGACTCATTCTTGTGGGCAAGGAATTTAACCCATGTCCATCTAGTAAAATCATCAACAATGACTAAACCGTATTTCTTTCCAGCTAAAGAGGCTGTCCTTGTGGGACCAAAAAGATCAAGATGTAAAAGTTCAAGTGGTCTAGAAGTTGAAACAACATTTTTAAATGAAAAGAGGTTTTAACTTGTTTTCCTTTTGACAAGCTTCGCAAAGGGCATCGATTGATACTTAAGATTTGGTAAGCCTCTAACAAGATTGTGCTTGTTTAACTTTGAGATTAACCTCAAGTTGGCATGGCCTAATCTTTTGTGCCAAATCCAGTGCTCATCTTCAATGCATATAAGACACTTGACATCTTGTTTTTCAAGTTCAGAAAGATCAACTTTATAAACATTTTGTTTCCTTTCAGTAAAGAATATAGATCCATCATTTTTGCTCTTTACTAAACATCCAGTTTCTGTAAATATGACTTCATAACCATTGTCACATAATTGACTTATGCTCAATAGATTATGTTTCAGTCCTTCAACATATAAAACATTATCAATAGAAGGAAGAGAGCCTTTACCTATCCGACCAATTCCAACTATTTTACCTTTCTGGTTTCCTCCGAAACCAACGAATCCAGCTTCTCTAGGTCTTAGTTCTTGGAACATATGCTTTTCTCCCGTCATGTGACGCGAGCATCCACTGTCTAAGTACCAGGACTGGTGTGTTGACTTTGTTGCTAAGCATGTCTGCAACATAGACTATTTTATCTTTAGGTACCCATATCTTTTGGGTCCTTTCTTGTTAGTTCTCAAGGAGGCTTATCCTTCTTAGTTTTAAAAACATTACATGCACTTTTCAAATGATCGATTTATTGCAAAGAAGTACAATGTAAGCATTTACTATGGCTATGGGATTTATCAGATGCTGAATTATTTTCTAAAATGGTTTCATCTGGTATATAGCCAAGACCATGAGTTGTCGTTTTACTGACATCCCAGATCATTGAAGCTTGCTTGCTTCGAGTTACACTCTCTGCAAGAAACTTTTGAAATGCTTGTTCATAGTCATTTGATTTGCAAATAGGATTGCCTGTAACTACAGAACTCTTAGCTTGAGAGCTCTCAGCTTCTGGTTGCTTGCTAGCTTCCAGACGCTGGTTATCCACCAGACGCTGATTTTCAGTTTTCAGCTTCTGGTTCTCTTTAATGAGTACAGAGTTTTCATTGCGTAAAGAATGAAAATCTTGTGATAGTTTTAAAAATTTCTTTTTCAAATTCTTGTACTCAGTAGAGAGAGTGGCAGAGTCCTTAAGAAGATCATCAAAAGCAAGTTGAAGTTCAGAGTAGGAGTCATATACTATTACCTCTTCAACATCTTCTTCTGACTCAATGTCAGTGTCTGCCATGAGAGCAATGTGAGCTTCTTCTTTATCTTCCTCAGATGAGGATGAGTCAAGATCTTCCCATGTTGCCATGAGACCTTTCTTCTTTTTCTTGAAGGAATTTCTTGTGGATTTCTCTTTAAGATTAGGACACTCGGATTTGAAATGTCCAGGCTTCTTACATTCATAGCAAATGACTTGGGCTTTGTCCTTGTCTTTGCTCTCCTTTTTATCCTTTGAATCTTTCTTCTGAAACTTCCTTCTGAAGTTTCTTTTCTTCCACATTTTCTGGATCTTCTTAGATATGAACGCTAGCTCATCATCTGATCCATCAGAGTCTCCTTCTGACGCTTCATCGTCTGATTCTTCTTCTTCAGCCTGCAAGGCTTTTGAAGTACTAGGTTTATGATGATTGACTTTTAGAGCAATAGACTTACTCTTCCTGGTAGGTTCTTCTTCATTTAGCTCAAGTTGATGAGCTTTCAACGAACTCATAAGATCTTCAAGTCGAAGAACATTTAGATCTTTTGCTTCTTGAATAGCAATGACTTTGGGTCTCCACTGCTTAGTCAAGCTTCTTAAGATCTTTCTAACATGATCAGGTGTAGTATAGCTTTTTCCAAGGGCCTGCAACCCATGAACTAGTGTTTGGAACCTTCCAAACATAGTTTCAATGTTCTCTCCATCTTCCATTTTAAATAGTTCATAATCAAGTAACCATCATGCTAGCTTTTGTTTCTCTTACTGGGCAGAGCCCTCATAAGACAAAACAAGAGAATCCTGCATTTCTTTGGCAAGATCAAACTTGCCACATTTGTCATATTTTCTTTCACATAGCACGATGAGAATAAATCTAGCCTTCTGGTTTGTTTGGTATCTCTTCTTCTGATCATCAGACTAGTTTTCCCTAGGTATTGCAACACCAAGGGCATTAGCGGGAGAAATGTATCCGCTTTCAACTATATCCCACAAATCAAGATTTTGTGCCTCAATGAATGCTTTCATCTTATCTTTCCAATAATCAAAATTTTCTCCATTGAATAGAGGAGGACGGTTCATATGACCACCTTCAGTAGACATGTTCACAATATAGAATCTTTTCTCTTGACACTGTTAAGTGCTCAACCAAGAGGCCGAGCTCTGGTACCAACTGAACGTGAACACAAGAAGGGGGGGTTGAATTGTGTTCAAAAGTTTTTGCAAACTTTATGTTAAAAACACTTATAATAAAAGTTTCTCAAAACTGTTTGTTAATCGGACAGTGAAAATGAACCGGACGCTGAAAATGAGTTTGTGAAACCTTGTTTTTAACACAGCAAGATATAAATGAATCGAAAGCAGTAAAGAAGGAGACACAGAAATTTATACTAGTTCACTACCAAACTGGTAGCTACGTCTAGTCCCTTCGTTCCTGAAGGATTTTCACTATAATCAAACTGATTACAATTTCCTTAAGAGTATTCTACTGTCACAACTTGACAATACTCTCAACTTCTCAAAACGACTCAAGACAAATGAGCCTTTGAGGATACAAATTTAAACTAGGCCAAAACAAACTTATACAAGTGAGTTGAAATACAGCTTGAAAAATAACTCTCACAGAGAGGATAAAAGATTAAGCTCAACTAAAGAAAAACTTTCTTAAAGAAAGTGGCCTGACGCCGAGTTCGATTCAGTAACTCAGCAGACTTAGCACGAGACTTGGTTGCTCACAGAAGCAGTGCTTGTTCTCAGTAAATATTTCAGCAGAATTTCAGCAAGCTTTTTCACAGTAAGTTTGTTTTTTTCTTCAATGGATACCATGAGGTATAAATAGGAGTTCCAAGGATATAACCGTTGAGGTAAAAAATGGCTCCTTACCATTGAGTAAGGTAAATTCAAAATACTGTCTCTTTCTTGCTTTGCAGAGAATATCCCAAAGAGTACATGTTACCGCTTTCGCATTTCCTTGCTTGTACGATATTTGTCTTGTAGTTAAAGGTTTCACCTTTGATGCCTCGTACAACTATTTTAGCGCCAAGATCAATTTTGAAATCCGTTCCAGAGACTTCAAAGGTAGAGCAAAGAACGTGACTAACACGTGATTTGAAGTGAGGTTCAGACGCCGCTCGTAATCGGAAGTTCGGACGCTGCTCGTAATCGAAGTTCGGACGCTTGTAGCAATAGGATAGGCATAGTGTATAAAGAGAAAATTCCAGACGCTCACTAGGATGAGCCGGATGCTGACAAATAGAATAAATCCTTCTCTTGAGAATTACTTTCTTCTTGCTTGAGTGGCTTAGAATATACGTATTATTAGTATCTGCACACTTCAAGAAATGTTAGAACATAAATTGTTCTCTTAGAATACTTTGTTATCATCAAAATTAATGAGGGTCTAAACATCTCAATCGTTTAGGTTCCAACATTAGTTGTTATGCTTTTTCTAGTATTGTGCTATTTGAGGTCCAATGAGTGACATATATACTTCCTTTTTTGGCTAAATTGTAGAATAAGTTGATATTGGAAGTTTTGTAGCACACCCAGGTAGAAGAGCTTTTCACTTTGAAGCATATCGAGACATAGGAATTTTTATAGGATTTAATTTAAAAATGATCAAACCGACAAAAATGAATTCCTTCCGGATGCAATGATAACAGATATAGAAGCCGACATATATGGTTTGAAGGTTGATAATTACTGAACTATTTCAGTTTTGGTTTTAATTGTTTTAAGATGAGAATTTCATTATGATGTTATGCAGAGGCGGAGGGAAGGGTGGACACCTAGGTGCCGTGGTCCCCCGAGTTTCTTAACCACGTTGAACGTATACTGATATCTAAAGACAATACATATAGAAGTTATTGTTTGAGTAACAATTTATAGGTGTCACTCGCCTAACCATTCCCTTCCTCAACACGCTTCACAAGCACAAAACAATTTGCCACAAATGTCACCACCAAACACACAAAACGTACAGGACACTATTTTAGCATTAATAAATCTCTCTTCACAAAGCCATCACGTGACACTGCCCTCTAAAACCATCCTCATGTTACACACATACTCACAAGCAGACAAATTTCACACCACAATTAGAATAAAGCAATTAAAATATATTAAAGAATTACACAAATTAAGAAAAGCAATTCAAGAATCATTAAAAAAATCAACAAAAGCGATCAGCAAATAAACGAAAGCGACAAAAAAGCAAAAATCCACTTGCTTCTCTAACACTCTTCTCTTCTTCGTCTCTGCCGCCTTCTAAAAAGAGCAAAACAATGTGGTTTCTCTTGCACTCTACACCCTAATCCTCTTCTTTGTGGTAAAAAAAAAAATTCAAAAATCTCGTGTCTCGCCCCATCCTCGTAGTCGCCAACATCTCTCTCTCTCTCTCATCTTTCTTCTAATGGTGGAGATCTCACTCAACTCCATAACCAGCTTCAACATCAACAAAACGCAGTCTCCACCTACTTGGCTTATCCTTTGGCGACCAACAAAATCAATTGCAAAGAAGAACAACAAAGATGGATGCCACTCCTCTCATTTCTCATCTCTATTCTCCCAAGGCTTAGCCTCCTAAATCAAACAACAACGGGACGAAATTGACAAATTCCTTCAAAGCCAGGTACAGTTTTTTTTCCATTCTTATATTGGATTCTCTCATAAACAATATTGAAATTTTAGTTTTTTTATTTATCTTCTAAAACAAAATGATGAATTTTGGGTTTAAATATATTAGGGAGAACAACTGCAAAGGACATTGGCGGAGAAGAGTCATAAACATTATCGAGCGTTTTTAAAGACGGCAGAGGAATCGGTGGCACGGCGATGCAGAGGAATCGGTGGCACGGTGATTAAAAGAACTTTTGTTCGTTTTTCATTCTGCTGACAGCATCACTGAAATCGCTTTCTTCGCCGACCAACATTTTTGGTTGCAGATATAAATGTGAAGTAGTTGTTCTTCTTTTCGGAAAGGGGAAAACATTGTGGTAAGATTTTCTTCTTTTGTCTTCTTTTTTTTTTGTATCACAAGCTGCTTTTTTTTTGTCTTCTTTTGTTGTTCTTCACATTATTTTCTTCTTTTGTAGTTCTGCAATAATGGGGTTTGGAGAAACAACTTCTGCAGGCAGTGACATGTCTAGCTCAGTCACTTTTTATTTTATTTTATCTCAATTCATTGTTTTATTATCTTATCAATCCTATTTTGACCTATATTTTGATTTTGATTCTGTACATTTGAAAGTCTTTTCATTCTTCCGATTCTGTACATTTTTTGCCCTCGGCTGCATTAGCCATGATTGATGAAGCAGAACTCCGAGTTACTAAAGAACAAGGAGAATCCAATCTCAGTTTTTTAAATCAAGATTCAGTCTCACTCTCAGGTTGAAATATGTTATTGTTTTATGGTTCTACTGCAGTTTCACTCTCAGTTTCCATGGACAGTTGTTCCTCTTGGAATTAGTTTAAGCTTAATTGAGATTCATGAAAATGCTTTCTTTTGGGTCATGCTTTGGTATAATTGTATACAAGAAGCCAGTATTTCTGTCTCACATTCATAAAGTTTATGGGTATTTTCAATCAGCTGTGTATTTGACATGAATTGGTTGGTTGTTTGCTAAATGCTAATCAAACTATAACTTCTTGGATAATAGGAAAGGGAATCAGATTTTGGAATTAATTTTTGAGGTTTAATTTCTTCCCTATACAGAACCATTTAATCTTAACTTAAGAAGAGAATTAAATTTTCAATAAGAGTTTTGTATCGATAGAAAAAGATGAGATATTTGTTCTTTTCAGCTCCAAATTGGCAAGAGTTTGTCATTGAGTGATGGCATTGTTGCGGCCGAATGAGTGATATTGGGGCTATTAGTGAAAGAGCTTTTATCTTTTAGCTCTTTTTTATTGAAATTAACTTGATATATGGTTTTATCATTGTTTACCACCTTAGCTCCCCTGTGATTGTTTTGATCAGGTAAATAGGAAATTCGAGATTGCAAGCGATATGTTCTAGAAAGATGGAGAGCCTTTTTGGATCATTGGTGACGACTTGCATTATTTTCGAATGCATCCGGAGGTACTCATCTTGCCGAATTTCTTTCACTGGTGTAGCTTCTTCACCTATAGATAAGTTAGTTGAGATATGCAATCTGAACGTAGCAGAGAATCTTCAAATTGGACATTATTCTTAGTCTATTTTATATTTTGCAGGGAAATAGGCCAGATGAGTATGGGATTGAATCTTTTTATAATAAGTGATAAATGTTGATGCTAAATGTATATGGTAGTTGGGGAAAGAGATATCAATTTTACATGTTGCTTTTAAACAATATAATATGTTAACTTGATATGGCATGGGTCTACCATATCAGATCTCTATATTTAAGGTTTGATTTTTGAGTACCGATACTGCTATTCATGTGTAATGACTTGATGCACTGAGGCTATCGAGTTAATTCCAAATGGGCATTAGATGTCTCTTTCTTATATGTAGTCTATATGAAAGCCATTAGTATTGGATTATTAATTTTCAAGAGGAGTTAACGGTAAAGAGCATAGCCATTGTCACTGCTTTTTTTCCCATTATGTTAATTTATTTCATCTTTTAATTTATTCATAACATAGCTGTTGATAGATAAAATGTGGATGCAGTAGGGGACTTTTTTTATACTTAGTAATAAATTGCCGTTAAATGAAAATGTATTAGGATTTATAGATAATTGTTTATATCAAATTTATAGTTGTTTGATATCAAACATGTATAGCACATACCATCAAAGTTTGGGGGGAAAACATTGCGAGACATCTGTGACTTGGTGATGTTTATTTGGAGGATGAGATGTGACAATTTAAAATGTGATATCAGATATGGATAAAAATATTTAAATAATTAAATTATGAAATTTTTAAGTATTATTATTTTAAGAAGTTCTATATATAACTCATGCATTTTCTTTTTTAACAGCAAAAATATATAATATATAACTCATGCATACATATCACCCGCAGTACAAACTATGTACATCCCGGGCATTACACGGGTTTGTAACTAGTACAGAGTATAAAGATGGTTTTGTTGTGCTAGTATCATGTTGTGGCCCCACGCCGCACCAGCCCACCCCAGCCTTTTTGACTTTCGCATTCTTCCTTCTTTTATGGAAAGAGTTGTAGTGTGTGCTTTGCTAGTTCATGAAACATATATATATATATATATATATATATATATATATATTGACGAAAGTTCATGAAATACTGTGATTGGTGCAGTTCTTTTTGATTAATGATTGGTGCAGTTCTATACTGGTATATGCACACCCTCTTCACCAAAAAATATGCACACCCTATTATTTTAGATTATACACACACACCCCTTTTCCATTTCACGTTATTTATTTTTTATATATATAAAAAGTTGTTAATTATTATAAAATACTCCGTAAAATATTTGTTAAAATACTCTTATTTAAGTAGTTAAATATTTAAAATAATAAAATAATACATTATAGATTTAATATATCAATAAATAAAGATACCATAAAAAAATATTAAATAAAAAGTAGTATAGAATTTTCACATTTCCCTTCAACTAAAAATCCTGGCTCCGCCCCTGATGTTATGTCTCATAATATTCTGTTAGTTTCAATTATACTTTGATCATACTCAGATATCTTCAGATATCTTGATAGAAATGTAATCTACTAGGGGGCCATAAGCCATGGAGAATCTCATATTTAAGTTGCGTGAATTTTTTTTATTTTTTAAATATAATATAATTTATTAGATCTTGAACATGGTCACTAACTTCCTATAACGTTTGGATGAGTTAATTTAGACTGACAACATACATAGTCGTAGACGAATAGACGATAATGGTAAATCTGCAAATGAAAATGGTAAATTTGCAAACAGATGGTTTGACTAAAAAATGACATTACAACCATATAGTTTTTCTATTATTTTGCATACTATTTTTTTGTTGAATGTATAACTTAAACCCTTCTGAGATTGTAATTAGTAGAGTCATTGCAGTTAATACGGTAATATTTGGTCATTCTTATTAGTTGTTATATCCTAACTCCCTCTATAGATGCTTCTGAATCGATGTTTGAATCTTTTTCACTTTATGATCGAAGTTAACATGTTGCTTTTTTAGTTGCCACACTGGTTCTACCTCACTCTGAAATTATGGTTGAGTTTGTGCTAGCCTACATGTAATCAAGTATAACGATATTTTTTTATTATAATATTTATCTATTGGTGTACTTACGAGAGTCCAAACCTGGCCGGCATAACTATTTTAATTTTCATATTTTCATAAAAAAAGGGTAAAATTTATATATTTATTCTCATTTTTTAATATATTTGTTCATTTAATTTTGTAAACCCAATGTTCACCGGTTGAGATGTTTTTCTACATTTTATTTTACATTTTTTTATCAAGTGCCTATAAAAATAACTCCTGATCAAAAATTCAATCCCATCTCTTTTAATTTCGTCATAAGCATTTGAAAGAATTTTAACTGAGATACGTTTTCCAGAGTTAGATTGGGAATGCATGCTACTTACTTCGATATTAACATGATTCAAAATTTAAAATATGCTCTACATGTCTATGAAATTCTTTTATTATATACCCCCTCTGTCCTATTATATATGTCATACTTGACTAAATCACATAGTTTAAGAAAAAACAATAAATGAAAGAAAGAGAATAACAATTTTACCAAATTAACATTGACAGAAATCATTTAATATTACGTGACATTGGTAGAAAACATTTAATATTACGGGTAAAATTGACAGAAAACATTTAATATTACATTAAAAATAGAAAATGACCTATATTTTCGAACAATTTTTTTTTTGAAATGTGACATATATATTGGGACGGAGGGAGTAATTGCATAGTAACTATGTGTCTTTTAACCGTTAAAAAAAAACACTCCGATGCCTAAGTCAGTACCGAAATTACGAGTGTGAGGTAAGGAATAGTGTGTGTGACATCCTGAGAAAATAAAAATAGACAAAGAAATATTTAGAAAAGTCCTAAAAATAATTAATTATTGAAAAAGGATTAAAACCAGCCCAAATGGCCCAATATGGCCTGATTAACCCTAAGTAATATTAGGGATTAAGAAAAATGAATTATTTTAAAATTAAGTGGATCGCGACGCAACGGAGATAAAGAAAAAGGAGCTCACGACGCGATTTGAGTTGGTGCGAAAGGCGATGATCAGTGCCGCAGATCGCTCAACACGTGTCCAGATCGCGACGCGATGGGGCCAATTTTTGCCTATAAACAGAGCTCGCCTCTCCCCATTTCATAGAGGTCTCCATTAGGACATTTGGAGTACTAAGGAGCACGGGGAGAAGGAAGGGCGACAGAACGCGAGTAACAGCAGTCTTCTAAGCCAGGTATGGGGAGATCTGGACTCTATACACTAGGGATAATAGGAATAGGACAGGTGTAGAATAGGGAAGCAGGGTGGCGCAAGCCCTACTAGGGGTTGATGCCCCAACACCCTAGGAGGGGTGTTGGGATTATGACTGCTAAGGATAGCAGTCAATAGTCCATCAACCATAGGCATAGTGTTGTGTGAAAACCTTAGGGTAGATAACTTATAATTATTTGATGATTGTGTGTATTGTTTAATGATGTGTTGTAGTATGTCACCTGAGCGACATTAGGATTAATTTGTGTGCTGATGTTTGTTGTATAGTGTTTATTGTGTAACTGTTTAATTATTATTTAGTTATTATATACGTGTGCTGGTAGTGTGGAAAAAATAAATAAATTATTGGTTGAATAATAAAGTGATAAGAAACTGATAGGTTGAGCTGATAAGTGGTGACGAGCTGTTAGGTGCTGAATAATAAAGTACATAGCTGTGTTGTAAATCCACCACCATACACATAGGTTGTGTACGAGGCCAGGTGCCAGAGTGCGGGCACGATGCAGTAGGTATAGGACACGCCGGTCCTTGAGGATAGTCTGGGTTTGACAAGTCTACAGGTGACATATGGTTCACTACCATCCTATCGGGACGTTGGGTAGCCTGGTCATCCTGATGGGGTACTGTTGCATCACTATTCATAGTACCGATCCCAAGTGTCGCCGTGATACCTGTTCTTATCGAAGAGCAGTGATGCACTCTTAGGGGTACGGTGAGCGGGATAGAGGGATGGACAACTGGCTTAGTCTGGTCGCTGAAATCTATCAAGGCAAAGTAGCTAAGGTGGGGCTACTTTTGCCCTAGTTAAGTTGTGTGGCCACGTAGACATATAGATCTGAACTGCATGGGTATGGGTAGTTAGGCGATGATCCTATCAATTGATTAAGAGATATGTAACCTATACTTTCACATGTTCTATTCCTCTACTTTCCCATTTTGTTAGTGTAAAATGTTCTTATCTCCTATGTTTTTGTGTGTTGTTTTCTTTTCTATGTTTTCTATATTTAGACCCTGAAGACTCCCCGGAGAGATAAGATGACCCGAGGACACCAGTATGAGGGGATTTTGAAGTATACTATCATGATATAGATGGCGACAGTTGGGAGATAGATTATGACCGTCACGTTGTCATATATACATGCTTAGTTAGTATTTTCTTCCGTATTCTAGGATCACTTAGGGCATTTTTTGTAGGGGACTTTCGGATTGCATAGCGATCGCCATTCAACCGTACGTGGTAGGAGCCTAGGCGACACTATCCTGCTACACCATCATCATTAAGGTCTTTCAGTGTGGCTAGGGATAGTGTAGGTGTTAGGGGGTTACGTCACTCATAGTCGACTATTCCCTCGACCTCCAAAGACCCCATAAGGGCGTTTCAGCCTAGGTTTCATGGGCACCCTCACACAGGGGATTCCCGCTTACCGCCACGATTCCGTATCAGGATTCCTAGACCCGATCAGATGTAGAAGGTTTTCTTAGAGGAGTATTAGACTGTTGGATGGCTGACTGTTGACTTTGACTTTTTGGCTTTGACTGTAGTAGGAAGGATAGGTTTTATACTTTTTTTTTGAGTTTTTGACACATATGTATATTATTCTTTTTTGGTGGTTCCTAGGTGGAACCCTTGTATGTACATAAACCTTTGATGTATAATACATAAAAGTATCTTTCTTTTATTGATTTTCCATTAGTATTATATTTATTATGCGCGATTATGGGTTCTTAATATAAATAAAATAAGGGCATCATATTTATGGTATCAGAACAGTTCGGTCCTAACTAGAGTGTAAGTTATGGAGTCTAACCTAAATTCTAGTTGGAGTTCCCATCGAACACCAACTCAAAAGGGGAGTGAGAGATCGATTAGCAATTATATTATCTGAGTGAGTAGATATAAATGATTGCTATTGGCTATTCATAAGACTTATCTTATGAATGAATCGCAGATTTTCAGGAGAAACTATAGTGCAAACTAGAAATATGAATGGAAGATCTATTGAATCTACAAACTCTGGACCAGCTACATGGTGAGCTCGAAGAGCTAGGCAAGAACAAGGAAACCCGGAAGCTAGGGCTCTTCAGGATATAGCTACGGCTATGTTACAACAGAATCAACCAAACGCAGACTTGATTCGAATTGCTTCACGACTGCAAAGGGACAATGAAACTGACCAAGGACTGGTGACCTTTCTCAAAGGGAATCCTCCGCAATTTAAAAGGGACTATGACCCAGAAGGTGCTGAAAAATGGATTCAAGAAATGGAGAAGATCTTTGCAGCGATGAGATGCAGAGATGAGTTGAAAGAAGATTATGCTACATTTCAGTTAACCGGGGAAACAGAGAGTTTGTGGAGAAGTAAGAGGAGGCTGTTGGAAGCTGAAGGAAGAGGTATTACTTGGGAAGTTATTCGGGAATGTTTTCTCGAAAAATATTTTTCAAGTACTATTCGACAACAGAAAGATCGGGAATTTGGATCATTAACTCAAGGGAATAAGACGGTGGGAGAATATGTCATGAGATTTGAGGCTCTGGTCAAGTATTCTGAACATTATCAATTAAATCCTAGTTAGGAATGGATGTACCGACGATTTGTCAATGGACTTACGATGGAACTTCATAAGTCAATTCTACCTTTGAAATTGACAAATTTCTCTGATATGGTAGAAAGGTGTATAGAACTGGAAAGTGTGGAGCCAAGAAAAGAACAATCTAAGAGTAGAGGACCATTTAGAAACAATAAAGGATGAGGAAATTCGGGGAATCGAGGAAATCCATATGACCGACCTGGAAGGGAGCAAACTCCTAAACAATTTGATAGACCTCCATAATGTTATCGATGTGGAGGAGATCATTTAGTACTGGGTTGTCCACAAGGCAGATCCAAGGGTTTGTTTTAGGTGTGGAAAGCCTGGACATGTCATTAAGGATTGCAGAGTGAATTTACACCCAGCATATACAGGTGCAACTAATGAGAAAAGGTCCAATCAGAATGAAGAAAGACAACGGGCAGGATGAACTAGAGGAGGAAGGCAATCAAGGGGATTGTCTGATAAACCTGCTTTTGGTAGAGTGTTTATAGTGCAAGGAGTGGAATCGTCTGACATGATTCAAGGTGTGTGCCTCGTATCTGGACATTTTCTGTCTGTGCTTTTTGACTCAGATGCTACATGTTCTTTTATTTCCAATGATTGTGTTGAACATCTTAAACTTCCCGTTTCATCTTTACCTTGTACTTTGATTGTTTCAACCCCTACCAATGATTCATTTCGTACCACCATTGTGTGTCGTCAATGCCCTATTTTCAATGCCCTATTAAAATAGAAAACCATGATTTCCTGGTAGACCTAGTCTTTTACCTTTACAAGAACTAGATATCATCTTAGGAATGGATTCGTTTGCAGCTAACCATGTTATTCTAGATTGTACTTGAAAAACTTTGACTTTTTCTGAGGAGTCTGCTAATGTTGGGACTAGAAGAGAAAAAGGAAATTCTCAGACATATACGATGCTATGCTTAATGGAAGGAAAAGATCCTCCAGCCCTAGAGAATATACCAATAGTGAACGAGTATTCAGAAGTCTTCCCTAACGATATTTCTGGACTACCACCAGAGAGGGAGGTAGAATTTGCTATTGACCTTATTCCAAGAATATGACCTATTTCCATAGCCCCTTATAGAATGTCACCTTTAGAATTAGCAGAATTAAAGAAGCAATTAGATGAATTATTGGATAAAGGATTTATCCGACCTAGTGTTTCACCTTGGGGTGCACCGGTTTTATTTGTGAAAAAAGAAAGATGGAACCTTTAGGTTATGTATTGATTATAGACAACTAAATAGAGTTACTATTAAGAATAAATATATGTTACCTAGGATAGATGACTTGATGGATCAACTAAAAGGAGCTTCTGTCTTTTCCAAGATAGACTTGAGGTCGCGGTATCATCAGATTAGAGTTAAGAGGGAGGATATTCCTAAGACTGCTTTTAGAACTAGGTATGGACATTATGAATATTTAGTGATACCATTTGGAGTCACCAATGCTCCTGCAGTCTTTATGGATTACATAAATAGGATATTTCGACCATACTAAGATAAATTTATAGTTGTCTTTATAGATGATATATTAATATATTCACGAACCCGAGAAGAACACATAGAACACCTACTGGTAGTATTACAAATTCTTAAGAATAGGCAACTCTATGCCAAGTTGTCCAAGTGTGAGTTTTGGTTAGAAGAAGTTCAATTCCTAGGACATATTATAAACAAAGAAGGAATAGCAGTAGATTCAGCCAAAGTTTAAGTTGTGTTACAATGGGATAGACCTATCACTGTTAGTGAAGTAAGAAGTTTCTTAGGATTAGCTGGATATTATCGAATAGTTATAGAAGGATATTCTGAGATAGCCTTACCCTTAACCCAATTAACTAGGAAGGGATCTATTTTTGAGTGGACAAACAAGTGCGAGAGAAGTTTTCAAGAGTTGAAGAATAGATTAACCACTTCTCCAGTATTAGTGTTACTTGACACTTCAAAGGAATTTGAGGTTTATTGTGATGCTTCTTATCACGAGTTAGGATGTGTGTTGATGCAAGAAGAAAGAGTAGTAGCCTATGCCTCTAGACAACTTAGGATTCATGAAAGGAATTATCCTACCCACGATCTAGAGTTGGCAGCTATAGTATTTGCCTTGAAAATATGGAGACATTATTTGTATGGAGCAAAGTTTTGTGTCTATAGTGATCATAAGAGTTTGAAATATTTGTTTGATCAAAAAGAATTGAATATGCGATAGAGGAGGTGGATGGAATTCATAAAGGATTATGAATTTGATCTACGTTATCACCCAGGAAAGGCAAATGTAGTAGCAGATGCACTTAGTAGAAAATCCTTACATGTATCTGCTATGATGGTTAGGGAGTTAGATTTGATAGAACAATTTAGAGATTTAAGTCTTGGAATGGATGTACAGGAAGGGAGATTATACTTAGGAAATGTTACCATCACTAATGACTTTATAAAACATGTTAAGAATAAACAGGAGACAGATGAGTATCTTAAGAAGATGAAAACATTAGCTGAACAAGAGAAAAACTTAGAATTCAATATAGGGACTAATGGAGCGTTAAGATTTAAGACTAGGATATGTGTCCCTGAGGATTTAGAAATTAGAAGAGCGATCTTGGATGAAGGACATAGGAGTAGACTAAGTATCCATCCTGGAGCTACTAAAATGTACCAAGACCTCAAGAAATTATTTTGGTGGCCTGGGATGAAGAAAGCATAGTAAATTTTGTTTCATCTTGTTTATCTTGTCAAAAAGGTAAGAAAGAACATAAGAAGCCTCCAGGAACCCTTCAGTCTTTAACGGTACCTGAATGGAAATGGGATAGTATAGCTATGGATTTTGTAGGGGGATTACCTAGAACTCAAAAGAGATATGATGCCATCTGGGTTATCATAGATATATGAACTAAGAGTGCTCATTTTCTACCCATTAATGGAAGTTATTCATTAGAAAGATTGACTCAACTTTACATCAACGAAATAGTTAGATTACATGGTGTCCCTACTACCATTATATCTGATAGAGATCCTAGGTTTGCCTCAAGACTCTGGAGAGTGCAACAAGCAATGGGTACTAAACTAAGCATGAGCTTAGCATACCATCCCCAAACTGATGGTCAATCTGAGCGAACTATCCAATCTTTGGAAGATTTATTGAGAGTATGTACTCTTGAGAAGATGGAAAACTAGGATGAACTGTTACCTTTAATAGAGCTCACTTATAATAACAGCTATCATTCCAGTATTGGGTTGGCTCATTTTGAAGCATTATATGGTTGGAAGTGTCGAACACCTCTTTGTTGTTTTGAGACAGGAGAAAACCTAATCTTAGGACCTGAATTAATTCAACAAACCTCAGAACAAATCAAGATGATTAGGGAAAAGATGAAAACAGCTCAAGACCGACAGAAAAGTTACCATGATAAAAGGAACCGACCTTTGGAATTTGAAGAAGGGGATCATGTACTTCTGAGAGTATCTCCTAGAACTGGCATTGGTAGAGCTATCAAATCTAAAAAGCTAACTTCTCAATTCATTGGACCATTCCAAATTCTTCGAAGAGTTGGACCTGTTGCTTACTATATTGCTTTACCCGTTAATCTGTCAAACCTACATGATATTTTTCATGTATCCCAACTCTGAAAGTATCATCCCTATAACATCCCAGTTTTTAGAAAATATTAGATTAATAATTAGTGATAAATGGGTATTTAAAAATCTTAGTTAGGAAAGAAATGGGCTTAGAAGGGGTATAAAGATATTCAAAAAGGGGACAAAACACCCCTGGAAACCTTAGAATTTGAAAGAAACAAAAATGTTCCATAACATGTCCATCACGACGCGATGAAGGAAAGAAGTAAAGCTCATCGCGACACGAGATAAGGCAGTGCAAGACCGTTCCGGATCAGCTGCATCTCGACGCAACCAAGATTATATTAGAGGCCATCGTGATGCGATGGCAGAAGAATCTGGAACATTGTGGAGCCTTCAAAGTCGGTGAATGTAACCAATGACCGGTTGACACATGGCATTGTCGCGTCGCGACGAAAGTTACACTTTGGAACATCGAGACACGATGGGGGCAAAATTTGCTTATAAATAGCCATTCGACCCCTCCATTTCCAATTGCCCCAAATCCTCTTCTCTCTCTAGATTTCTCTCTCTAAGAACTTCTAAGGAGTGAGTATGATCTGTGCTTGCCTCTATTGAGGATCTGGCTCATCAGAAAACCCTTAGTAAGTAATCCTTGAGATTGAGAAGGGGAGTAAGACTTGGAAAGCCACTAAGGAGCAAGTATGCTCTGCACTTGCCTCAAGTGAGGATGTTGTGCATCAGAAAGCCCTTAGTAGGTAAACCTCTGAGAAGGGAGGATGATAGTGGCCTAGATTAGGAAGGAGTGTCTAGAGGTAGGAGTGCAAGGAGCAGCTGTTGCGGCTCAGGCAAGTGCACCTGATAGTAACTCTTAATAATAGTGGAGTATTTTTAAGACTCCGAATGTCTAACCCACAAAGAATGCGCGAGTACTAAATTAATAGAGATCTTTATTATTTAGATGAACGAAAGTAATGGTTTTGAGAGCAAGACAATTGAATTGTAAATAACGAGATCAAAGTAATAACGCAAGAACTAAACAGAAATCAATTAGGAAAAGCCTAGGGGAACCGAGTTCACTAATACTAGATCCTGAATCTATTATCTTGCTATTATGAAATATTTCCTTGTTGAAAGCCAACCACTTACTCTAAATTACTAAAGGCTATCCCCGCGTACAGTAGCCTTCCTCCTAACTAATTACTCCGTTTGGTCCAAGAAGGTAACTAAGGGAAAGAGCATTAAGAGCAGACCATTAAGAGCAGGCAAGTTTGTTAATTTAATAACTGATTAGAAACAAGCAATAATCTATCCGGTGTATACCGCGAGTTCTGCGATCCTAGAGTTCCACTAGTTAACTATGATCCTGTTACCACAATTAACTAATTTTATAAAGAATTGGCCAGATCCTATGGAATTAAGCATACTAAGATCAACACATTCAAAACGATAATAGGGAATTCAAAATAGCAATTAAACAAATATCAAGAACATAATAAAAGATCCCCCATCACCCCTAGTGATGGAGTTAGCTACACTTATTGTTTCTCAACAAGATATAGAATAACATAAATCCTAACATGCAATCCTAAAAGAAAAGAAAAGAAGACAAGAGACAAGAAGCAAAATCTAGAGCAAAAGACAATAGGTAAAGTCTAAAGCAAAAGACTCTCACTCAGAGAGAATGAATTCTCCCTTATAGAGTGAGTTTTTTCTAAAACGGGGGGTAAGAATGCCTATTTATAGGCTCTAGTGCGGATTTAGGTCAACTGGCTTCAAATCTGTGTGCTCTGGGCTTGGGTACGGCCGTACTACGATTATACACGGCCATACCGGGCTTGAGTTGCGACGATGACCCGTACTTCTTCACTGGATGCGGCTTGACTACAATTGTGTACGGCCGTACTTACTTTGGTCCGGCTGTACTTGACTTTTTCTTCAGTGCCAAGTCGTACTGAGCATTTGGTACGCCCCTACTTATGCTGTTGGATAGGTACGACCGTACTGAATAGATGTCAGGCCGTACCACTTGTCCAAAAATGCTAAAAATCTCCAAAACTCGCCAGAATCTTCCCAAAATTCATTATTTTGCTTTCCATGTTGCCTTTATTACCTTTTTGCATAAATGAGAAAATAGTGAGCATATTTTATCTAATAAGGAATAAAATCATAATATTTTATACTCAAAATACCCCAAAATAATAGACAAAATGGAGTGTTAACACATCCCCACACTTAAGGTTTTGCTTGTCCTCAAGCAAACTACTTGGATAATTATAAGAAAAATTGAATTTACTGACTAGGGGCATAAACGAGATACGAGACAACAGAGTAATATTATAAGAAGTGCTAAGTATCAGAATACCCAATTAGAGATGCAAGTTCAACAAGTTCACCAAGTCTGTGATTCATAAGTCACTCTTCTCACCACTCTCAAAGTGTTTAAAGGTGTAGTCATTAATGTTCAAATTCTCCCAAAGAAGTGACATTACGATAAGCTTGTACATTGACCAAAACTTTACTATTAAAATCCACTTATCATGCAAAAAAGGAAAAAGGGTCTTTTATGGGTTGTAATAGGGCCAATGTAATAATGTTAGGTAGGATAAAAAGAAAGAAAATGTCATGCAAAGGGTCAGGACCAAATCAACCAAATAAGTAACTTTTTTCTTTTTAACTATAAGGAACAGGCAAAAATCCCTCTAATATTAATCATTTTTTTTTATTCCTTGAAGGCAATAACACATTTTTTTCTATTCTTTTTCTTTGTTTTTTTTCTTTTTCTTTCCTTTCCTCCTTTTATTTTTTTTTGCAACAAATAAACAATTTAATGATTCTAGGAGGGAAAAGTAACTGCTAAGCCTTCCTTTTTATAAGCTTTCCTGAGGGATTTCTAACATTATCTTTTTGATTTTTTTGCCACTACTTGCTCTAACAAAAGTATTTTCCAAGGTTACCTCAATAAAAATAATAATCAATAATAATAAAAGGGTACCAAAGAAATATAATAATAAGCACAAAAATGGACAACTAGCGGTATAATATTTGCAACAAAATTGAAGTGGGCCTGAAAAATTCCTAAAATTGCCCCTTCGAAATTCGCATGAAAGTAAATTTTTATTCGCTTTATAATGGTCTCAACACAAGTTCTAGAATGCACAATATGGAAAAATATCACTCAAACAAAGAAAAGAGGTAAAAAGTATGATGTGACCTCTTATTTAGGCTCAAATCTCACATCTAGTGGTTTACACAGACAAGTTGAAACTCATAAACACTTCAATGCTAATTATCAGCAAATTCTAAAATTAACAACAATCTCATTTCAATCACAAGTTGTCAGAATTTTTTTTTAAAATAGCCCCTAAATCAGAAAAATTATCAAATTTTCCATAATTTAATAGTTATAAGCATAACCAAGTAATTGTAATTATAGTTCATAGTTCCCTCCCCACACTTATTTTTAGCAGTGTCCTCACTGCTAATAGTTATAAACTAAGCAATAAAAATTTATCTAGTTAAAATAAGTGCTAGAAATAATTTAAGGTGAAAAGGTACTCCCCTATGATAGTTTCACGAGCAAATTGTTGGAGTGATTCAATTAATGCTGCTGCCTTGTCAATGCCTCTAGAGAAACTGTAAATCACAATAAACTATTAAAAATATAAAATTAAATAACATAAAAATAAATAAGACAAGTTACCTCCTGCAAAGCGCTGTTTAACGTCGTGAGCCTGACGGTTTGCTTAAAAGTAGTCAACCAGGCGGCTCTCAAAGAGTGAATTTTGCATTCATTGCATTTCCTCTTCTCCACTTTTTAACCATGTGGTTCAAGTTGTTTTTTTTTTACCAAGTGGTGGATGGACTTCAAAACATTGTGGAATTTTTATCTCTTCATCACCCACCACTATAACAGGATCCTGCAAGTTAGTAATTTCTTCTAAAGGTTCCTGCATTCTTAAGTCATCAAAGCCGTTAAAAACAACCATATTATTAGTAAAATAGGAAAGAGTGAAAGAAGATAGATTTTTAGTAGAATTTAAAACCTTTAAGACATCATCTTCCTTACCACTTTTTATGATTACCTTCCCCTTTTTAACCTCAATGACTGCTTCACCGATTTTGGCCAAAAGAATAATTGGGACTTCCTCCTTTTGCTCCAAATCAAGAACTATGGGGTCTTTTTTGTTCTCTTCATGAGTTCTCCCTCCAGTAGGAGCTTCCATTTGATCAGCTTGACTCCCTTCAGTAGGAGTTTCAATTGTTCTTGTGATTAACTGTTCCTCACACTCAGGCTTAGACTTGGGCTCTTCAATAAGAGTTTCAAAAACATCAAATGGGTCACCAAGCTTCTTCCCATATTTAGCCAAAATCTCATCTATGGTTAGTTCTTCATTAAGCTCTTCATCACTCTCATGGATGGTGACTTCGTATTCCACCTTGGGGTTGGGCTCAACTTGAGTGGTGGCGATTCTATAACTTGTTGAGTCATTAATGCTACTCAATTAGAAAACTGACTTTTCAAACATTCTTGTTTTTCTCTATTTTGATTCACTATTCTTTCTAAATACTTGAATATTTCATCAAGTTCTTCTAATTGATTCCGACTTCTCCAATAGTTGGTCTCTGCCCAATATGCTGAACAGTCTTGTCATTTGTGTCCTACATCACCGCAATGCTCACAAAGAAGAGAAAGAACCCAGCAGTTGTCTGCATGTCCTACAAAATAACCACAATACTTACAGAAAGGGACAGGATCCATGAGATCTTTTTTTGTAATAGTCAAAATAAAATAAAACAGAATCAAAATCAAACAAAATAAGGAAAGTTAGAATAAAATAAAAGTAAAGTCAAATAAAATCAAAGCAAAATAAGGTAATATTATCCTAATCCAATCCCTATCAAATTTCTTCTTAAATTCAAATTCAAATTATATCTATATCTAATCTCAGATTCAAAATATGATAAGAAAAATAAAGATCAGTATATATAAATAAAAAAAGAAAAATCTTATTAGATTTTTGATATCAAATTTAAATAAAAAAATAGAATAAGATAAAATAGGATAAGATCTAAACAAATAGATAAAGAGATAAAATAAAACAACCAAACAAAAATCTAAAATCTAGATAAAGAGATAAAAGAAAAATCCTTTTGGATTTTTGAATGTAAATCTAGATCTAAATCTAAACAACTAAAAATAGAACAAATAACTCTGTCTGCTCTATTTTTTTTATAAGATAATGATAACACTAATATAATAACTAAAAAGAAAAAAATAATAATAATAACAATAGAACGAGTAGTTAACAATTTTTTTTTTATAAAATAATAATACTAACAAATAATAATAACAATGCTAATAATAAAAAAATGTCTAAATTAATAAGAATCTCGTTGGTTTAATATCGCTAAAATATTTCCGGGCAATGGCGCCAAAAACTTGTTGCGGCTCAGGCAAGTGCACCTGATTGTAACTCGTAATAATAGCGGAGTATTTTTAAGACTTCGAATGTCGAACCCACAGAGAATGCGCGAGTACTAAATTAATAGAGATCCTTATTATTTAGACGAACAAAAGTAATGATTTTGAGAAGCAAGACAATTAAATTGTAAATAACGAGATCAAAGTAATAACGCAAGAACTAAAGAGAAATCAATTAGGAAAAGCCTAGGGGAACCGGGTTCACTAATACTAGATCCTGAATCTATTACCTTGCTATTATGAAATATTTCCTTGTTAAAAGTCAATCACTTACTTTAAATTATTAAGGGCTATCCTCGCGTATAGTAGCATTCCTCCCAACTAATTACTTCGTTTAGTCCAGGAAGGTAACTAAGGGAAAGAGCATTAAGAGCAGACAAGTTTGTTAATTTAATAACTGATTAGAAATAAGCAATAACCTATCCGGCGTATACCACAAGTTCTGTGATCCTAGAGTTCCACTAGTTAACTATGATCCTGTTACCACAATTCACTAATTTTATAAAGAATTGGCCAGATCCTATGGAATTATGCATACTAAGATCAACACATTCAAAAGGATAATAGGGAATTCAAAATAGCAATTAAATAGATATCAAGAACATAATAAAAGATCCCCCATCACCCTTAGTGATGGAGTTAGCTACACATATTGTTTCTCAACAAAATATAAAATAACATAAATCCTAACATGCAATCCTAAAAGAAAAGAAAAGAAGACAAGAGACAAGAAGCAAAGTCTAGAGCAAAAGACAACAGGTAAAATCTAAAGCAAAAGACTCCCACTCAGAGAGAATGAATTCTCCCCTAAAGAGTGAGTTTTTTCTAAAAAGGGGGTAAGAATGCCTATTTATAGGCTCTAGTGCAGATTTATGTCAACTGGCTTCAAATCTATGCGCTTTGGGCTTAGGTACAGCCGTACTGCGATTATACACGGTCGTACCGGGCTTGGGTTGCGACTAACCCGTACTTCTTCACTGGATGCGGCCTGACTGCAATTGTGTACAGCTGTACTTACTTTGGTCCGACCGTACTAGACTTTTTTTTTCAGCGCCAAGTCGTACTGACCATGTAGTACGCCCCTACTTATGCTCTCGGATAGGTACGACCGTACTGAATAGATGTCAGATGTACCACTTGTCCAAAAATGCTAAAAATCTTCAAAACTCGCCATAATCTTCCCAAAATTCATTATTTTGCTTTCCATTTTGCCTTTATAACTTTTCTGCATAAATGAGAAAATAGTGAGCATATTTTATCTAATAAAGAATAAAATCATAATATTTTATACTCAAAATACCCCAAAATAATAGACAAAATGGAGTGTTAACAGTGGCAAGCACACGGAGAGTGGCAACAACTACAACAGCCTTCTAAGCAGGTAAGGAGACCTGAACCCTATCCACTAAGGATTGTAGGATTAGAATAGGTGTATAACTAGGCGTAGGGTGACCAAAGCCCTACTAGAGGTTGATAATAGCAGCACCTTAGGAGAGGGGCTGTGACCTGTGATAGCTGAGGACAATTGTCAGAGGTGTCTCAACTATAGGAGTAATCAATTGATATCATTGGATGGATATTGATTGATGTGATGTTGGTTCTTTATGATTGCATTATAGTTGTGTGTGTAATTGGTGGTGTGTGGATTGATAACATGTCAGCAGTAGATCACCTGAGCGACATTAGGGTTGACTCATGAGTGGATCGAGGATGGTTGGTGTTTGATGATGTGTTGGTTTACGTATATGATTGATTGATCAAGGATGGTTGAGTATTGATAATGTGTTGTTTGATTTACAATATGTTGTAGATGCTGGTAAATTCTGCTTATGCTGGTTTAATGTAAAATTATTAAATAAAGATGTATGTGGGGTATGGTTGAAACTATCTAATTAAAAAGAGTTGTTAAGTGCTGGGATAAGATGATGATGCTGGCTAAGATAATGAGTTGATGTGTTGGCTGAGATAATGAGCCAAGGTGCTGAGCTGATGAATAATGAAAAGCTGATAAGATACTGAATAATAAATGGTCATATGCATGTGCTGTAATCCACATCTGCGCACATAGGCTGTGTACAAGGCCAGGTGCCAGAGTGCAGGCATGATGCAGTCGGTATAGGACCGCTTCGAGAGGATCCTTGAGGATAGTTTGGGTCCGACAAGGCTCCTAGGTGACAAGTGATTTAGCCCCATTGTGTCGAGACGTCGAGTAGCCTAGTCATCATGACATGGTACTGTTGCATCACTGTCCATAGTTCCGATCCCGAGTACTGCCCCGATACATGTTCTTATCGAAAAGCAAGGATGCACTTTTAGGGGTACGATGAGCGGGATAGGGTGATGGACAACTGGCTGGCCTATCGAGGTTGCTGTTATTTATAAATACAATGTGGCTAAGGTGGGGCTGCCTTTGTCATATTGTAAAACTGTGTGGCCACGTAGGCATATAGATTTAAGCTGCATGGTTATGGGTAGTTAGGTTGAGATCCTAACAGTTGATTAGAAGATGTGTGGTTTGACTTTTCCTATGTTTTATTTTATGTTTTACTTATATGTACTTGCCTTTTTATACATGTGTTCTAAATCTTACATTCCCATTTAATAGTGCGTATAGTGTGTTCTGAGTCTCTTGTGCTATTTCTTGTTTTGCATATATTTGTTCTCGGACATTGGTAGATGTCATCCGAGCCTCAAAAGAAAGATAGAGATTGTGAGTCCACAGCCAGTGAGTTAGAGTCAATCTCAGATGTTAGATACTCTGTACAATTAAAAGGTCTTAAGGTTGGTTATTTTTGAATATATTGATATACTTCCATCCAAAATATTAAAATTCAATTTATTTCCATAATAGTTATACAAATTGAAATTTTAGGACGTCACAATCCCGACCCGTCTCATATTATTGAGCCTGAGTCAATACAGCTCAGAGATAATCTAGAATATGAAGCAATGCCTTGTAAGATTGTCGATCGGAGGATAAAAAAACTTCGAGGAAAACAAATTCCTTTGGTACAGATTGCATGGGATGAACAAACCAGAGATACTACTTGGGAGCGAGAAGCTGATATGAAAACACAATATCCTCATCTTTTCATAGGCATACAATCAGCAATTTTTGAGGACGAAAATTATTTTAAGGGAGGTAGTAATGTGACATCCTGAGAAAATAAAAATAGACAAAAATAAAAACGAATTATTTTAAAATTAAGTGGATCGCGACGCGACAGAGATAAAGAAGAAGGAGCTAGCGACGCGATTTGAGTCGGTGCGAAAGGCGGTGATCCGCACCGCGGATCGCTCGACTTGTGTCTAGATCGCGACGCGATGAGCGATTGTTTCTAGCATCATCGTGATGCAATGGGGCCAATTTTTGCCTATAAATAGAGCTCGCCTCTCCCCATTTCGTGGAGGTCTCCATTGGAACATTTGGAGTACTAAGGAGCACGGGGAGAAGGAACAGCGACAAGACGTGAACAATAGCAATCTTCTAAGCCAGGTATGGGGAGATCTGGACTTTATACACTAGGGATAGTAGGAATATGATAGGTGTAGAATAGGGAAGTAGGGTGGCCCAAGCCCTACTAGGGGTTGATGCCCCAACACCCTAAGAGGGGTGTTGTGACTATGACTTGCTAATAGCAGTCAATAGTCCATCAACCATAGGCATAGTGTTGTGTGAAAACTTTAGGGTAGAGAACTTATAATTATTTGATGACTGTGTGTATTGTTTGATGATGTGTTTGTAGTATGTCACCTGAGCGACATTAGGATTAATTTGTGTGTTGATGTTTGCTATATAGTGTTTATTATGTAACTGTTTAATTATTATTTATTATTATATACGTGTGCTGATAATGTGGGAAAAATAAATAAATTGTTGGTTGAATAATAAAGTGATAAGAAACTGATAGGCTAAGCTGATAAGTGGTGACGAGCTGTTAGGTGCTAAATAATAAAGTACATAGCTATGTTGTAAATCCACCGTCGTACACATAAGTTGTGTACGAGGCCAGGTGCCAGAGTGCGAGCACGATGTAGTCGGTATAGGACACGTCGGTCCTTGAGGATAGTCTGGGTCCGATAAGTCTACAAGGTGATGGATGGTTCGCTACCATCCTGTCGAGACGTTGGGTAGCCTGGTCATCCTGATGGGGTACTATTGCATCACTGTCCATAGTGTCGATCCCAAGTGTCGCCCCGATACCTGTTCTTATCGAAGAGCAGGGGGTATGATGAGCGAGATAGGGGGATGGACAACTGACTTGGTCTGGTCGTTGAAATCTATCAAGGCAAAGTAGCTAAGGTGGGGCTACTTTTGCCCTAGTTGAGTTGTGTGGCCACGTAGATATATTGATCTGAACTGCATGGGTATGGGTAGTTAGGCGATGATCCTAACAGTTGATCGAGAGATGTGTGACCTATTCTTTCACATGTTCTATTCCTCTACTTTCCCATTTTGTTAGTGTATAGTGTTCCTATTTCCTATGTTTTTGTGTGTTGTTTTCTTTTCTATGTTTTCTATATTTAGACCCTGAAGACTTCCAGGAGAGAGAAGATGACCCATTACCCTCACTTGGCAATGCTAGAAGAGCCGAGGACACCAGTATGGGGGATTTTGAAGTATACTAACATGATATAGACGGCGACAGTTGGGAGATAAATTATAACTGTCACGTTGTCATATATACAGGCTTAGTTAGTATTTTCTCCCATATTCTAGGATCACCTAGGGCATCTTTTGTGGGGGACTTTCGGATTGCACGGCGATTGCCATTCAACCGTATGTGGCGGGAGCCTAAGCGACACTATCCTGTTACACCATCATCGTCAGGGTCTTTCAGTGTGGGTAGGGATATTGTAGGTGTTAGGGGGTTACGTCGCTCAGAGTCGACTATTCCTTCGACCTCCAGAGACCCCTTGAGGGCATTTCAGCCTAGGTTTCATGGGCACCCTCACACAGGGGATTCCCGCTTACCGCCACGGTTCCATGTCAGGATTCCTAGACCCGATCAAATGTAGAAGGTTTTCTTAGAGGAGTATTACAATGTTGGATGGTTGACTATTGACTTTGACTTTTTGGCTTTGACTGTAGTAGGAAGGATGAGTTTTGTACTCTTTTTTTTGAGTTTTTGACACATATGTATATTATTCTTTTTTTGTGGTTCCTAGGTGGAACCCTTACATGTACATAAACCTTTGATTTATAATATATAAAAGTATCTTTCTTTTATTGATTTTTCATTAGTATTATATTTATTATGCGCGATTATGGTTTCTTAATATAAATAAAATAAGGGCGTCATAGTGCGTACCTTATTCTGTTGAGGTCAGTGGTTTATGTAGGTGAGGTCAGCATGCTGAGTGCGATTCTGAGCGGTTACTCAGATCCGTGATTCACATTGTGTTTCGTGGATCGCCCTTGGATTGATCGGAGGGTCCAAATCAGCTCTCGGATGGAAGCCGTTAGGGTGTTAGGCCAATCGGTAGTTTTAGTCCAATTATGAATTTTGGCCCACTCCGGATCAGACATAAAATATTATGACATAATTCAATCATATTTATTTATCAGATGTAAAAACATAAAATGTAATTTTACAGTAACATAAAAATAAATTAAAGAAGAAGTCGGGCATACTGCACAACTTTAATAATTTTATAGTCAAAAAAACTTTAATAATTGTCTATTAGAAGTGACTATTTTTCTTTTATCTATTTAATTTGTTTTGAGACATGAGACATAACTTCCGTGTTAAAATGTTTGGGATGATCTGATGTGCTACACCCACTTTAAGTAAATTAAAGTGTAAAAACATAAAAAGAAATCATTTTATTATTTAATGTTATATGATCAAAACAAATAATCATAACTAAATTATTAATTAAGGGCATGCAAAAGAATAGCAATTTTCTGTATAAGAGCATGCAATTTGTCCAACTTCGGTAAAAATTAAAATCACGACGTGTGTCTTTATAATTTTATTGAATCTACTCTTTCATATATAATTTGTCAATTTATTACTATGATAATAAATTTTAGTTTATTGATTAAGTAATAATAATATTATATTAATCATAAATATTATTTTGTATTTTTAGATAATTTATTTATAACAAATTTGTAATATGATTGATTGGATAACTGTGTAAAAATTTTTTACACCGTTTAGTGTAAAGCCGCTAAACTCTAAATTACAAAAAATGAATTTTCAATTAAGTTCTTATTATTTAAAAAGTCCTTATATTTTTGTTAATTTTAAATAAATCTCTAACAAGATGTTATTGTTAATTTTTATAAAACTATATGAATTTATCTAATGACTTAAATAAAGAATATATACTATAGTTTTCATGTAAATCCTTCTTATTTTCTTACAAATTTAAAATTTAAAATATTTATTGTTTATAGGTAAGTCATTATTTTCTTTTATTTGTGACATACAGGGATGAAAATTTTACGTAAGACCTAATTAACATGTGAATTTTCCAAAAAAAAAAACTTTTACATTAATATAATTTCAACCCTTTTTAAAAAAAAATTGGTCAAAAATAATTTTTAAAACTATGAGTTTTATACTTTTTAAAAGTCAACTAATTTTAATACTTCTTAAATTAGCTGAGTTTATTTCAGAAATATTTTTCCATACATTCTCCCCCTATCCTCGCATTTCCTTCTTTGACAACCTTCTGTATCGTTTGTTTACTCATTTTCTCCTTCTCCTATTATTCTCTCTCTCTTCCCCCTTTCGTTTTCATTCCTTATTTTTTATCTCATGTATATGATTATTCACTTCGTGCATAGCAGACATAATTAGATGTTTCTGAAAATGCTTCTGAAAGTGGGAAAACATATAAAATTAAATATATCTTACATCATGTATTCTCATTCAAATGAACATTTTATATTAAAACATATCAATATCTATATAAAATATATTAAGATTTAAACTATAGAGTAAAAATATATCATGAGGAGATTGAATATTTACATGAAATAACATTTTAGCTATACTACTACCATCAAAAAATCTATACTACTAAGAGTGGGCATTTTAATAGAAATTATATATTCATGAATTTATTTAGTTAAAAATATCTTTTAATATGTATCGTGCAGATCACATGCCCTCATAATATGTTGTCTCAAAAACCTTTGTACAAGTTATATTTTAATTATAATTATTATTCTTATTTTGTATTATTGGAGTTTGGCTTTTCCAACGAATGAAGTGAATTTTAACTATTAGTGAATATTTATATTGGTGAATAGTGATATCTCGCGCCGATAGAAATTGTATAAGAAAATTTATTAATATATATTATATCTTTCAAAGAGATTAAATATTTTTATGAAGGTATATTAAGATTTAGAGGAAGGTCTTATAGTAAATGTGAATGGACAATATTTTTGCATAAATTACTTACATCATATATTATAAAAATAACAATAGAGAAATAAAAATTGAAAATTTGTATACTTTGTGCTACATATTTACTCATTCAATTTTTTTTTGTAAAATCATTTAAATATTAATATCTAAAACAAATTTTTAGGAATCAATATATCCCCCGTGCATTGCATGGGTTCCTATACTAGTAAAATAACAATGATATAAAAGCCTACAAATGTAACAAAAAAAAAATAAAAAACATATTTGATTCTCCTCCAACAAACTTTTTTTGAACGTGAAACCAAAATCTATTTTCTATTATATTTATTATCTATCTATTATATATATATTAAAGTGAGGTTTTGCCACATAACATCCACGTAGAAAATTCCACGTGTCATCTTCTCATACTTTTAATTTCCCGCCCATTACACAATCTTAAATTATTTTTAATTCTTTATTTTATTTATTTATTATCTCCAACCATGATTATATAATCAGATCTCAAACATTGATATATATATATATATTAACTCATTAACCATACATTTCTACTAAATAACCCAATCATATTTTCAAAACAAGTAACTCATTAAGAATGCAAATATGATAATTAAGGTCAATTTGCCACAATCAAAATTTGAACGCCAAATGGATGCATTTGTTAAATGGTTTAATCAATTAAATCAATTAAAATTTTATGTAGACACTTTAACGCTGTTAGGTGGTAATTATATTCTCTTTAGTGACTTTTATTTCTCAAATAGTATATGTTTCAAGTATTATAAATCAAGTATATGATAATTGATAATTTGTATATATGATAATTGATAATTTGTAGTATCATAATGGTGATTGATTTATCCAATAGTATATGTTTCAAGTATTATAAATCAATATATTATTTTAATATAAATATTATTACAAGATATCAATTAATAAATATTAGCAAAATTTTAAATATTTTCTCTTAAATGATTTTTTCGATTTTGAATTACTGTAATCAATCAGCATTTATTATTATTTTAACATATAAATTTGGCAGCTTTTAATTTGACATTTGCTATCAATCATATAATTTATAATAAATTTGAATTCCAATTTCAAATTTGAATTTAAATTAAATCAAATTGAAATTAAGTAAAGAATCATACTAAAAATATAACTTAATTTATAATACTCACATATTCATTATAAAAATGAATATCTATGTCATTATTGTTATTTTTTGTCTTTATTTTCTCTTTTTAAAAAAAAGCAATTGCAGCCCTATTTTTCTTCTATTTTTGTATTTTTTATTCAATTTTGATGTGAGAATAAATACAAGCAACATGCATTCGACCATTTTGTTTTCATTATTAATTCATATAAATAATATTACTATTCGTTATTATATTAGAAACCTATCTATACTTTTTTTGAAATTCTTTTTGACTACTTATTTTTTATATGATTGGATAATTCTCAAATCACACCCGTGCATTGCACGGGTTAATATACTAGTAAATTGTCTGAATTGCCATACGAAAAAATTAAAAACGGAAATTACACAATCTTTAAATCAGTTATGTAAAAACGGAAATGCATGAAACGAAAAATTAAAATGGGCGAATTCTTGGGCCAGGTTCAACGCTCCTAATTGTTGTTCATTTGCAATGTACTCTGCATAATATTAAAGGAAATAATATTAATCATAAGCAGGAATTAATTGCGAATTAAAATATCAAGTTTTCATAACAAATGAATAGACACACATTCTTATTCCTATATGGATGCAAAAGAAGCCCATGACAGCCTATTGCATAATACTCCATTTTAATTCATTGCGAATTAGAAAATTTAATTCATTGCCATTTAGAAAATTACGCATTACCTTTATTTTTTAGTCAAACGTAAGCAATTATCATTAATTCCATCATGATATGGAAATAATTGGGGATGCTATACATTTAATCAAATCGCCTATTGCTTATTACTTATTTATTCCTAGTATTTCAACCCGTGCCAAGCACGGGCATGTAGAACTTATGGATGATTCTATACATATTTAAAAAATATACTATTTGTTAATTTTTTTTCGGTAGAATATTATTTATTATGCTTAATAGTCATCATATTGGTAAAACTCCACTGAACAAAAATATTGGTAAAACGAAAATGAATAACTTGTATGGCCTCCCTTTTAATAGTTAGCATAATAAAGCTAATTACTTGCTACTATAAAATTAAGTACTCGGCTAATATCATGAATATAAATAACTTGTCTGGTCTCCCGTTTCATCTTCGCAGTGCCTGTAAAAAGAAATCCAAAAATTAAGAAGTTAATTAAACAATATTTTTAAAGCCTTCTTCATACCTTTAAGCAGGGCCGGCGTTTCACCTGTTCAACTTGTGTAGTTGCACAGGGCCCAATTTAGGGGTCCAATTTAGGGGCCCAATTTTATTATATATTTTAAAGTTAAATATGTTTTTATTCCCTATAAAATCACGACTTTTTAAGTTTAGTCCTTATAAAAATTTAATACCTTTTTATTATGGGCCTAATTTTTAAGATTAGAATATTTTTAGTCCTTATAAAATCACGATTTTTCAAGTTTAGTCCTTATAAAAATTTAATAACTTTTTATTAGGGGCCTAATTTTTAAGATTAAAACAAGGCCCCCAAAATGTTTAAAACGACCCTGCCTTTGAGACATTATGATTCACTGTAACTATTTAATGACATTTTCCTACCTAGAAAAAAATCCCCACTTTCATACACACAAATGGATAGATAAATATACTAATATAGAATGGTACTTCTTATTTCTAACTGTATTAGTCCTAACATAATTACTACTTGAAGATATGGGTCTCTATTTTAATTGATGTTGGTTCATATTGTACTGACAGAATATTTTAAAGCATTTCTCAAGAGCAATCATTATTATAAAAACCAAAGAAAATCCAACGGAATGATCATGCAAGAACAGTTCAAGAATTTAACCTTTGCTTGGTTTATGAATAAACAAATAGAAAGAACCCCACTAGGAGGCCAATAGGTATTCCAAATTTCCAATAACAAAATTAAGAATCCCAAAGAAACTAAAAGTGGAAGGCAATAAAAAATCAGATATTCAAAAAAGAAAAAAATTAAGGAATGAGAAGAAGAAAAATGAATAAAAGAACAATAGAAAAAAAAGATAAAGTAAGGGATGAAGAGAGAGAACAACCGACAACCTTGACTTTAAAACTAAAAGGGTAAAACTAAAACTAAAAACATAATGACAGTGCATAACACGTGATTTTGTAAAATTGAGAAGTGTCACCGTTTATCATTAGTAGAATGACCAACATTACTATTAGTGCATAATTCCCTAAACATAGAATACAAAGTGAGGAAGTGCAAAACAAATTTTTACGGGGCAGTATATCCAACAAAAAAATTGGTGGCATGAATATTGTCTCTCTCACACACACAATATTAAACAATCAAAATGACACTTATACGGTTATGCCCAATGATTTACTTTTGTCTTTCTTAACAAAAATCTCTTAACAGAAGCTCCAGAATTGTTCTAAGTAGAAATCTAGCTAATGACATATTTCAATTTACTACTATAACTGATCAACGTGCATACCTCATTGATGCTAGCACATGCTCATCACTTTTCTTTACTTTGTTGAACTTTCCCAAGAAATATATACCTGCAGGAATCATCATTTAAAAAAAATACTATGATCATATTAAATGGTTACTACTTAGTAAAAAAAAATTAAATGGTTACTGTTTTCAGAAATAGAAGATATTACAATTTGTTAATGAAATAGAGAAAGACATAGTCATACCAGAACTTGGATTTAGCTCGAACCTCATTGGTGGCCCACGGTTTCATCCAATAAATCTTTGGGTGCTCATCGGTTTTGGTGGAAGAGCCTTCCCGAGCAGCTCGTACAGGTGAGTTCTAATAAACCCTATATCATAACTCGGTAGCTGCTTCGCATGCACCGATCATTACATGTTGTAGGCTTGCAGCTAAGTGATTAAGTGTCCACACCATTTTGCTTAACATTTCTCAGTTTTTTATCTTCACCAACCTCTGCAAATCAAGTCATGTTTATGAATGTCAACTACTATTTTCTTCAAAGATATCATTTATAAATATCACAGAAATTATACATATATGTGAAATTATATATTACACATTTATATATTCACTAAAATTTAAAATAGAAAAAGACTAAATGAGTTTGAGAACTGGTTGAGAAACAATACAATAAAACAGAATAGACTCGTAATAGTGACTCTAAAAAAATATATAGAATTCAGAGTAGTTTGATAGTATTTAAAAATAAACCAACAAAACAGAATAAAAACCTATGGAAAAGTAAAATATAAAAAAAACAAATGACTTGGCCAGAAAATATCGAGCAAATGGCCAGAAAATGGATTCTCCCTGATTTCTTAATCACAACCAGAAACTCTCAACAACCGCAATTGTTGTCGCACACAACACCTATTTTGGAGGATCTATTCCTACTATAGATAACATATGATCATCATTATCTTGTTCTGGTAATTCAACTGAGCAGAACCACAAACAAAATGTATTACACAAGAAATAGAAGAAATAAAAAGCTACTTGTGATAGCACCAAAAAAGTCACAGTGTTGGTGACTTACTGGGACTTAGTACCACTTGTATTATAATATATGCTTCAGGAGGGTTATTGAACTGAGCTTTGATTTTCCCACTGTTGGTGAAAATTGCTTTTAGCTGAACTAAGAAAGTAGAGCTTGTGTTAGATGCCAAATTTCGAATTTGGGTTACTCGACAGAATGTTGCAAACTCGATGAATGAAGGCATAAGAGACCAGAATAATTGATAAAAAATTAACTAAGTTTGAAAGACCAAGTGATGGGGCGGTTGTTCGACGGAATGCAAAAAGCGACGAAGATGTCAAAATGAGCATGGTCAAGACAGACTTAGATTTTAGGCAACAAATGTACAGTTCGACAGGAAGTGTTACTGTCGACTAGGTAGTTTTAGCGAAAACTTAACTACCAACCCGTGTCCGTACACGTGTCAGGTTGGATGTTAGGTAGTTTCTTTTACATTTTTCCTATAAATAGTAGTTTCTACGATATAATTCAGGTTGGATACATGATCTAAATTCCTAACATCTTGACGGCTAAAGCAGATTATGGGAAAACGATCAATGTATGCCTTCCAAACCTTATCATTCTGCAATTTAATCAATTCAATTCTATTTTCAATTATTTGCATTGTCTATTCATTTATCTTATCTGTAATTTTACTTTCTGTCTATGCATTTTACTTTAAATTGTATTGCATTCAAACTTTATTTTTTTTACAGCATTTCGAACTTATTTGTTCTTATTTTCTGCATTTCTATTTTCTGTTAAAAACTAATTTACTTCTTGCATTCTTTCTAATTTCAATATTTTCTTTCATGTCTTTTACCCTTATGTTCTTTACATTTCCGTCATTCTTTCTTTCCTTGTTATTTTCAAGCTTTCCTTTTAATTCATGTTCTTTATATTTTTCAGCACTTTTACTTTCAAAGTCTTTTAAAAGGAATTCTTAAATTCAGTCGATTTAAATGCTTTCATTTACATTCATGTATTAATTTCAATTGCATGTTTAAGTTCGCAGATGCATGTTTCATAACATTGCATTATATATTTTTGTCTAAGTTGCTTTTTAAATTACTTGTCGATCAAGTCATTGGCTTTTAACAGCCAATCTTGTTTAGTTCAACCATTAATGCCATTTCGACAACAACTTGTTTGTTAGTTGGAATTATCATAACAAAAATTGGCATAAGATATAACAATTAATGGCTTCAGAGCCAAGAATCTTATAAAACTAATAACACGTCGAGAAATTGACCGTTGTTTTCAAAAAATTGTTGTTCATAAAACAAGATTACCACATAACTCGTCGATCTTGCAATCGTTTGAACTAATTATTTGTTACTTTGCCGGATTTGGTAGAAATACACTACGAAACCAAATTTCTCAGTAAACAGCTTGATAAGTGTTTGAGTTTAAGTATGTGTAACAACTCACATTGTCAACAACAACAACAAGAAGTTGTGATTACAATCTGACTGTGGGAGAGAACTACCTGGCAAGAGTTGAATAGTATAGGGAGAATAAGTGAAAACAATAATAAAAACATAAGAATGTATCGGGTGCGCCTCTGTAGCTAAGTAACACTTCTATGTGAAAATAAAAAACTTAAGAGCAAAAAAAAAAAATAGATAGAAGCTACAAAAGAGAAAAGAAACTGACTTAAGAAAGATGGAGGGGAGAAAGAGAGAAGGAAAAGAAAATGTTTGATAAAAATATAACGAATGGAGAGAGGATGCATGAAACATTATCCTCACCAAGCCCCAATGTGAACCCATCACCTTTCCTAGACCTCTCTGCTATTGCTGCGACCATTGTTTTCTTGATTATGTGCTCTGATATGCTTCTAAGACTCTGTCATGACCATTTTCTCCGACCTAAAGATAGTTAATTCATGACCTCTGTCGTGACTATTTTGATTTGCTGATTTGAAATATCATTTTAACAGCTGATAACACAATTAAATGTAAAATAGTATTGAGTAATGATGTCGAAACCCACATATTGCAAAATTTGGAAGCTGATTTGCACAAAATAATTACGAGAAATGCTGAATGTCGCGAGAAAAGCATCGTGAAAACTCCACGAACCATGTTCAATATTTTATTTTGATTTTTCTCTCTCATTTTTTTTATATTAGATTAGATTCAAAATAATGAATTTGACATATAAAATAAATCACGAAGACTAAATTAGTCCCCCAAAAATAAAAAATACTAATTTAGTCATTAAGAATCTCAAATATTAGTCAACTTAGTCCCTAATAGGGACTAAAATGTCTATAAAAAATATTCTAAAAATGACTAATTTGGCCCATATTTAAAGTTGTTAAGGACCAAATTAATATTTTTATTTTTTAGAGACTGAATTGGTCTCTGTAATTTTTATCGGGGACCAATTTAGGTATTCACTCAAAGAGTAAATTGTAAATACCTAAATTAGTTATCAACAAAAATAAATCACGGAGACCAATTTAGTCCCTCAAAAAATAAAAAAAAATAAAAATACTAATTTGATCTTTAAGAATCTCAAATATTGATCAATTTAGTCCCTGATAGAGACTAACATATCATTAAAAATTATCCTAAAAAGGACTAATTTGTCTCACATTTGAAGTTGTTAAGAACTAAATTTGTATTTTCCATTTCTCAGGAAATTGGTCTCCATAATTTTTGTCGGGATCAATTTAGTTATTTACTCTTACTCTTTTTATTTTTAATAATTTTAGAAAACAGGTCCACGTCATTCGTGGAAGAATCGCGAGCAATACATCGCGATATATAGCAGCTCTGATTAATTACATGTGATGGATTTATCACAATATACTTACTGTATTCATCTTTAAATAATCTTTAAATAATAAAGACAATCAGGAATAGTATTATACGTTATTAAATTCCTTTTTTTTTCGGTGACTGTATTCCTTTTTTGTTTACATTTATATTGCCAATTCGATATACGCATTTAAGAATACTACGACCAACATATTAATTTGCCAGCTTTCAAATTCGCACAAAAAAGGGAACTGCAAATTTTGCACACCCCATTTCTTTTTAGACAACGATTATACATTATTAACGTCTTAATATAGTTCAATTACCATTATAATAATAAATGGCAAGATTTATTTTTTCCATTTTTAGACGTTAGATTTGCGGGATACATGTTATATTGGTCTGCTAAGTAATGTGTGAAACTTCCTTAAAAAAAGGTAATGCGTGAAACTTCCTAAAAAAAAAAAAGATAATGTGTGAAACAAATGACGCAATTCAATTACAAATACTATAATGACGGTAAATCAAATTTTAAATTAATTGTTTTAATTAACATTGGCAATCAAAATACGGGCTATGCTTTTTCAATTTTTTTATCCTATATTCCATGTCATTATACCAAAAAAAAATCTATTTAAATTATGAATAAATGCCTTGGTGTTTTCTTTCTTCCTTGTATTGGAACATGGCATATAATCCTTGGTTCACAAATAATAATTTAAAATAATTTTTTTATATAATATTTGTTCAACAAAGATTTTTTTATGAGTCAACCTCAAGGGGTTGGCCTAGTGGAGAATGACAGGAGTTGTATCTGACATGTCGCGGGTTCGAGTCCCCACTAATCTCCTTGGGGTGAGATAAATGCAATTACCTTCGTAAGTGCTCAAAGAGCCCGAAAGTCTTCCCTGCCTTGGACTGGGACGCCATCCCCTCACCCTAAACTTTCTGTCATAAAAAAAAGGTTTTTTTTATGAGTCAATATTACCAAGGTCGAATATTTTTTTTTTTGATACCATGGCATTGGTGGAAGTATCCCCCGGCTTTGCTGAAGACTAATCTTCTCGGGGTCTTGGCTGCATTAAGGCTACCCCTCCCATCGGCGTTTTTTGTCATACCCAAAACTCGAACTCGAGACCTTAGGCAAGGAATCCAACCGCAGTACCAGTCGGACCAACGCTTAGTTGGTACCAAGGTCGAATATAGAAATAGTGAATGTTACTAATAATTTTATATTGATGTTTGTAAAATTATTAATTATAAACACCATTGTCTGCATATTTTTAAATTATTTATACTGTAAATTAAAGGAAAATATTTATTAACAAATTTGTATTTAAAAGAGAAATTAGGAAAAATTTAAGAGGTAATTTTAATGAAAGCATCTATTTATTGTATCGAAAAAAAATGAAAGCACCTATTTATTAATCAATTTAATGTAAATTTTTCTCTGTCGATTCTATTAATAAATTTGAATAAAAAATACATGTTGATAAATTACATGTATGCGACACGTCATTATATTTATGATTTTTATGGATTACATGTAAAAGAATTTTCCATAAATAGTATGACACACGTGATAATATTAAAGGAGATTTGCTGAGTAGGATAACTCATTGAACATAAGTGGCAACATCCATTTACTTATATTTATTCCTTCCTTACTTACCAATTTATCATGAATGTTTTTAACGAATTATTTATTTTAAGTAGTAATATAAAATATAAAATTCAGATTTTCAAAAAAAATAACAACTCTATATTAAGAGCAACTAATAACCATATGTGTGTGTTATATACTCCCTCCGTAATAAAATATAAGCGAAAGTCCACTCATGTACCATGAAACAAAATATAAGCAAAATTAATATGTTTTCACGTATTTAATGATTATATGTCCAAAATAACCCTCATTTATTTTGAATTTTATTTCCAATGAACCAAGGAAAGTGGTGGTGTCAATAAATAAGTTGAGGGGGCAATTTAGACATTGTAGTTGAACATTTTAATGAGATTAACAAGATTAAATGTGAATAACTAATTATCTTAATAAGTGTGAAAGTAGTTAATTTTGCTTATATTTTGTTACGGATGGAGTATGTGTGTGTGTAAAGAAGTAGTGTTTTGAGTTCATATATGGATTTAGAATTTCGAATTAATGTCTTCAAATCATAGCATATACTGATCACTAAAAAGGGTATCACTGAACTGCTCAAAAAAGGAAGAAATGTCTGCCGAAAGCAGACTAGGGACACTCAGTAGTTTAGTTTAGGTTTTTATGTTGTGACAAACAATTTTTTGTGCACTTTTTTGTGACGTACACATAGTTGTACGGTACTACTATCATGTACAGTTTTTGTTGTGATTAGTATTTATGGTTTCATATGGTATGCTCACATTTTTGCCTTATTTCTACTGTTTTAATTTAACGTACAATTCATCGTTATATTAACAAATATACAAAATAGAAAATGAACAATAATCTCGATATTTATAATAATTAATAACATTGTGAATATTATAGAAAAATATGTAAAAAAATTTATAAATATAAAGTTTAAACAATTTTTAAAAAAAAAATTAAGGGATTTTTTTAAAAAAAAAACAGAACATCTGGATCCTTGTTTTCGGATCGTCACACCTCACGACACACTAATTAACACATTTGAATCCTTGTTTATAGGAAACTCCAGAAATATGTTTCCAGATTGTCACACCTCACGACACACCAATTAACACATCCAGACCCTTTTTGCCAAGGAATTCCAAAAACAAGTTTTTAGATCGCCTATAAACGCAAAAAAAAGAGGGTTGTCATGTGTTTGAAACATAGTAGGGAGAGGGTTGGGGTGGTGGGTGGGGAATAATAGGGAGGAGAAGGGGTGGAGAATAGTGGGGAGGGGAAGGGAAGAGGATGGATTTTGTGGTTTTAAAGTGTAGGAGTATTTTTGTCTTTTTACAGTTAAATGAGAGGTGGCAAAATGAATTAGGGGAGGGTTAATAACATTTGCCCATTTTCAATCTAGAATTACTTGATACGGTCACTCCATTATTAGGGCATGCTAGTCCAAAACAATTGTAAGGACTCTTTTACACGACATTTGATTGACAGTTAATAAAAATCTATGTTATTAGCACATACTCCAATTTATTTTGCCACCTCCCATTTAATTGTAAAAAGACAAAAATACCCCTACATTTTAAAAAACTCAAACTAATCATCTTTCGCTTCCCCACCACCACCATCTCCCCCATGGCCACCCTCCCCACAACCTCTCACCTTCATTTGCCACACCAAACCCCAACCCCAGCATCTCCCATGTCCGCCACCACCGTCTCCACCCATCTCCCACCTTCCCGACACACTCGTGAGCTTTTTTTCCTATGTTTTCAAGTCTCTAAGAAACAAGTTTCCAGATGTGTCCGGAATCTAAATTCCGTATGTGTAAAGTCCGTGAGAAGTGTGCTTTTTTTTTTATCACATTCGAAAACAATTTTTCAGAACATCCTGTAAACAAGTTTCTAGAGGAAGAATATTTTTTTTCCCCGAAAAAAGGGTTTGCAAGAAGGAATTTTTTTTCCCTTTCGGAGCTCCCTTTCACTGTATTTTTTGGGTATTAAAAGAAATTCTGGGACGACAATTTTTTTTTGTCATGCTAAAGCCCCTTTTTTGATAAAAAAAAATACAATAAATTGGAAAGTGGGGGGATCCTGGTGGATGGGATTGGGAAACGCCCTGTGTTGTTACAGCACATCTTCAAATTTTAAAAATTTTATTTATATTCTTAATTTTTTTTGACTCCACTCAATTTAAATTTTTGCACACTCTGACCCATATATTTTCATCTTTCAACCCTTTAACTCAGTTAGTGTTTGTGTTGCTGGAGGTGTATGGAGGGGAGGGGAGGGGTTATTTTTAATTTTTTATGTTTGGTTCAATTTTTAAGAGAGGATGGGTGCAAAATCTCTCCTAACTCAATATTTACTTCCATCCGATGTTGGGGTTTTTCGGGGGGGGGGGGAGGAGTGCTTAATCATTTAAAATAAAATGATTTAGATAACCTATATAATATATATTATAAATAATTACTATGTAAGTAATATAAATAATGGACATGTTTTTCAAGACACGCAACACAAAATTGTAATCTAATGCAATTTTGCATAACTTAATCGTTTGAGAATGTTCTTATGGTTTTACTTTTCATTACCGTTGTAAGTAGTTCATTAATTTTTTAGCAATAATTTGTTACTAGAATTTTTTTAGCAATAATGACATAATTTTAAAAAATTTTGCACCCCCTCGTCCAAGATCCTAGGTCTACCATAGGGAAACGGGGTGGGGGAGTGGGGTTGGTTGGGTTACAATTTGCGGTTTTGGGGTGGAGAAGATTTTGAGGGGGAAGGGGTTTACGGTTTGGGCTTTGTTTTTCCCCCTCCCCCATTAATTTCCTCACCTTCCTCCCCATTTAATTTCCAATTTTACCCATCCCCTCACCTCTCAATCTCGGATTTCTCACCTCCCTCTCAGCTCGATCGATCTCTCTCTCTCTCGGTCCTGACCCACGCCGCCGCCACCACCTCCTCGCCGCTCGCGGCTACACCGGAACCATGGAGGTTCCGGTTCCCGTCCTTCTTTCCCGATCGTGTCTCCTCTCTCTTTCTCTTCTCTTTTCTTCTTTTTCTTTTTTCCTTTCTTTTTCTGTTTTTCCTTCTTTTTTCTCTGCTGCAGACGGGAAGGAGAGGGAGGTGGGGCTGGTTGTCGAACAGGAAGACGAGGAAGGGTTTGGGGAGGTGGTTGTCGATGGAGGAGGAGAGGGAGGTGCGACCGTCGCGGCGGCCGAGGGAGAAGAGGAAGTGGGGATGAGGTCGAAGGCAAAGAGAGGGAGGTTTGGGCCTGAACAAGGCAACATCAACAAGATGACGAAAATTAATTTAACAAGTATGAAAATTTAACACTGGCGTCAACAAGGTGATGCGAAAAATTAACACGCGCGTCAACAAGGTGACGCGCGTGTTAAATATGAGACCATTATCATTAACACATGTATCAACTTGTTGACGAAAAGGCTCGTCAACAAGTTGACGTGAAGTTCAAATTTTCAGGAAAAAAAAGGCGAGAACGATGGGTTATGAAAATTAAGTAGGGGTAAAATTGTATTTTCATGAGAAAAGGGAGGTGGGAAAATTAAGTGGGGGAGGTGCCAATAACAAAGCCTACGGTTTTGGGTGGGGACGGTCGCATGGAAAGGGGAGGAGATAGGGGTTGGGGTTGGAGGGGAAGTGGGATGGGGTTGCAAGAGGGAGTGGGAGTGTGGTTGCAGGAGGAAGGAGAGGAGGGTAGTTTAGGTAAAAAATTTGGGGAGATGGGAAAATTAATTTGGGAAAGTGGCATTAATAAAAGTGGTCACCATTTTATTATTTAAAAAAAAAAAAAAAAGACGGCCACTAGAGCAGCCCTCTCTGTTGTCTTTTTCTCAGGATATATTGAATGTATAAAACCACAAATCCACACTGAATCATTAAGTTATTAAGTAGCTAACGATAGAAAATCAATAATGGCAATTTACAAAGAAACTGCACGTGAATTGGCTGCTACCAAATAAAAAAATTATTATCACTGTTGACAGAATGACTAAAACCATATCATATGCCTTATTGACGAAGAACAAAAATTTTATTAACTTCATATAGATAAGTTAGTTAAATTAACTTTTATTAAAATTACAGAAAATAATATTTTTGTAGTACATATAAATATGAAAGATTTTTTTTTGACGGGAATATAAATATGAAAGATTATTATAAAGTTATATAATGATAAATTAATATCAATGTTTAATATACAAATTAATAAGTAACCCCAAAGGGTTGGCTTAGTGAAACATAACAGGACTTGTATCCGATATTGGGGTGAGGTAGATGTAATTATCTTCATAAGTGCTCAAAGAGGCCAGAGGTCTTACCTATGGATGGCAATTTCCACCTGTGTGTGGGGATCCCCTCGGGGACTACCCTATTCGGGGCCCCGCAGGCAGGGAATTTTTCCCCGTGGGGACGGAGACGGGGGAGAAAATCTCCCCGCAGCCGATTCGGGGATGGGGACGGGGATCACACCTCCCGCCCCGTGGGGTCCCCGCACCGAACATATTACATAACTATCCATAAAAAATACATATATATGTATTATAATGATTGGTTTTTTTGGTCTTTTTATGTCTTTTTTTAATTTTTAAAAACTATAATGATTTTAGTAAAATAAAACAAAAGAAAGGTCATCACTCATCAGATTCACAAATCATGATTATAATGACTTCACATGTTGGACTAGACATGGAAAATTGATTTTGATATTGTAATTTTGAAACTTTTCATACTTTTATATTTTTTTTCAATTTTATTGAATTTCAGTGTTTTTTTTATTTTTTTAAATTTTTGGGGTCGTGGGACTCATGAGATCCGTGGGGATGGGGATGGGGGAGAAAAACTCCCCATGGTGGGGATCGGACGGGACGGGGAAAATTGGGCGGGGCGGGGCGGGGAGCACTCCCTGCATCGCCTCGCCTGCCATCCCTAGTTCTTACCTATCTTGGACTGTGGCACCATCTTCTCACCCTAAATTTGTTAGGAAAAAAAATACAAATTAATAACTGATTTGCCCTTACTTATGAAGTTAATGATTTATACATACATGATTGTATTTGTAATTATCCACGGACCACGGGTACGAGTCCCCTTAAATTAAAATAATTAAGCCAAACAATAATTCCATATAATTTGTGCAAAGTTATCCTCCCAGTCAAATTCAGACACCTCAGAATTGAATAATAAAACCTCTTAATTAGCAGACTTTCTAGAACAACGGGGGAAATTAACATGATTTATCTATGTCCTAGACTGGATTGAATAATGAATCCCCGTCTAGGGGGGAATACTTTTCCTTCCATAAATAAATAAACAGAATGAATGGCATTTAATATTATACTTTTAATAAGTTTGTTTGTTAATAATCTTTTTATGTGTATCACTATTTGTATTTCTAGACACACATGCTGTCGCCACCCATTACGACTTCTTCTAATGTTCTTCGTAGACTTTGCTCTTCTTCCCTTCTACAACGCCATTGACCTTAAACCTCTCTCTCTCTCTCTCTCCAACACGCTTTTTCTTCTATATACAACATATCTTTATATACTTACCCTTCTCAACGTATTAATAACTTCATTCAAAAATTTGTTGCAACAAAATCAAGTTCCTTTGTCTCACATATTATATTATTCATTCTAAAACTTTGCAATTCTTGGTTGGTTTTGTTTCTTCAAGTTTTGTAAGTGTTGTTGTAGTGCAAAGTGTTAACAATAACATGTTGAACAATCTGTGAGCTGGTATAAGAGGCATTTTTTATTGGATCATGGATTCTAAGAGGCTGATACCATCTCCAAGAATTCCTAGTGATCATGAGCTTCCAACTATTCCAGTTTTTCCTGAACTACCAAAATCAAAGTCAAGTTCAAGCAACACTGTCAAGTTTTCTGGGGTGGAATTTGGCAACCAAGTTGAGAAGAACACTTCAAACTCATCATCATCATCAAGCAGAAGTGCCATGTCCATTCACTCTATGAGGAACAACTCTGTTAGGGAAGTGAGTGGTTTCAATTTAAACCATTCAGGATCAAAAGCTATGAGGTATTTTGGTTCATCAAAGGGTGGTGGTGCTGATTCTGAAGGACTCAGCATGTCACAAAGGGAACTAAGAGATGAAGATGCGAGATTGGTTTACATAAATGATCCTGAGAAGACCAATGAGACTTTCCAATTTGCAGGAAATTCAATCAGAACTTCTAAATACTCCATCCTCACTTTCATCCCAAGGAACCTCTTTGAACAGTTCCACAGGGTTGCTTATGTGTATTTCCTCATCATTGCAATTCTCAATCAGCTTCCTCAGCTTGCAGTTTTTGGAAGAGGTGTTTCAATCATACCATTAGCCTTTGTGTTGTTTGTTACTGGTGTGAAAGATGCTTTTGAGGATTGGAGGAGGCACAATTCAGATAAAGTTGAGAACAACAGGTTAGCATCAGTTTTGGTTAATAATGATAGTGTCATAGAGAAGAAATGGAAGGATATAAGGGTTGGTGAGATTATAAAAATCAAAGCAAATGAAACCATTCCTTGTGATATTGTTTTGTTGTCGACTAGTGATCCAACTGGGGTAGCATATGTGCAGACTATTAATCTAGATGGAGAGTCAAATTTGAAGACTAGGTATGCAAAACAAGAGACAGGTTCAAAGGTGGTTGAGAAGGAGAGGCTTAAAGGGTTGATTAAGTGTGAGAAACCAAATAGGAACATATATGGATTTATGGCTAATATGGAAATTGATGGAAAGAAGTTGTCACTTGGGTCTTCTAATATTGTGCTTAGAGGATGTGAGCTTAAGAATACTAGTTGGGCACTTGGTGTGGCTGTCTACTGTGGAAGTGAGACTAAAGTAATGCTCAATAGTTCTGGAGCTCCATCCAAGAGAAGCCGGCTTGAGACGCGAATGAATCTCGAAATCATTTTTCTGTCCTTTTTTCTTGTTGCATTGTGTACAATCACCTCAGTTTGTGCTGCTGTTTGGTTGAAGAGACACAAGGATGAGTTGAATCTCTTGCCTTATTATAGGAAACTTGATTTTTCTGAAGGGGAGGTTAAAGACTATAAGTACTATGGATGGGGATTGGAAATCTTTTTCACATTCCTCATGTCAGTGATAGTGTTTCAGGTCATGATTCCTATATCTTTGTACATTTCTATGGAGCTTGTTCGCGTTGGCCAGGCCTACTTCATGATTGGAGATGAAAGAATGTATGATGAGGCAACCAATTCAAGATTTCAGTGCAGGGCTTTGAACATTAATGAAGATTTGGGGCAAATTAAGTACGTGTTTTCAGATAAAACTGGTACACTTACTGAGAACAAGATGGAGTTTCAATATGCAAGCATTTGGGGGGTTGATTATAGTTCTACAAAGGCCAGCATAGAGGATGAGCAAGTTGAATACTCAGTGCAAGGTGAGATTGATTTCTTCCTCAGATATGTGTTGTTCTGTTTATAGTACACTTTATAACATTGTCTTTAATGCATATGGTCTTGTTTATAACTGAAAGTTTTAAATATGTTTTTGGTCCCTATAATATATAATGTTTTTCGTTTTAGTCCCTAATTTTTTTTGTTCAAAATGGTCCCTGCAATATACTTTTTTTTTTTTTTCATTTTGGTTCTTGTTGATTTTCATTTTGGTCATTGTTTTTTGTTTTAGTCTCTATAATATAATTTTTTTCCCGTTTTAGTTATTGTAATATAATTTTCATGTTCAATTTGGTCCTTGCATGATCAAATGAAGAAAAAGTATATTATCGGGACTATAATGAGAAAAAAATTACATTATATGGATTAAACAAAACAACTAGGACCTGATGAAGAAAATAATATTATAGGTACCATTTTGAAAAGAAAAAAACAATTTTTAGGGACTAAAGTGAAAACAATTTTTAGGGACCAGAAATATATTTAAGCCCAATTGAAATAACATGTTTCTTATCTGTCATTATATGCTTTCAGTGGATGGAAAGGTCTTGAAACCAAAGATGAAGGTTAAAGTTAATCCAGAGCTTTTGCAATTAGCAAGAAGTGGACTTGAAAACAAGGAGGGAAAAAGGATTTATGATTTCTTTCTAGCACTTGCAACCTGCAATACTATTGTGCCTATTGTTGTTGACACATCTGATCCTGATGTCAAGCTGTTAGATTACCAAGGGGAATCACCAGATGAACAAGCATTAGCATATGCTGCAGCTGCCTATGGTTTTATGCTTATAGAACGAACCTCGGGCCACATAATCATTGATATTCAGGGAGAAAGGCTAAAGTAAGTTGGTTACTAACAAACTTTCTATTTTATAATGACAGCTGGAAAAATATATTCTTGTTAATAGTCTAATATTAATGTTGTTTAAGCATATAGAAAAGGGTGTCTGAAAAATATTTTTGTTGGATTTTCTTGTGTATTTTATTTTTTTACCTATATCCATAGTATGGTTTTAAATTGCAGTCCACAATCCCAATTGCGGCCGCATCGTTAAGGTTTTTAGGTTTTCTGTGACCACAATTGCGGTTGCATTAGTCACATTTGTTTGCATTTTTCTTTAATATCAATGATCAAGATGCAATCGCAACCAAGACCATAGTCGCAATTTAAAACCTTGGTCTATATGATTACTAATAGTGATAATTAATGTCATTAAAGTCTTGCATATGCTATATGAGTATATGCATTTCTTGTCATCCTTCTTCCCTGTTTCTTTTTTTTTTTTTTTTTGAACGGCAAATGTTAGTAAATCAGGTGTTATGTTACTCTCCAGAATTTGAACCTCTGACCTCCTGGTTCAACTCCTTAAGTGTCTTTCAGCTCACCAACTGAGCTGTCTGCTTGGGACTCTTCCCTGACAATGTATGTTACCGATTTCCATGTGCAAGGAGGGCTTCATGAACCTAACTTGGAGTCCCACATCGGGAGTCATGAACCCGGTATAGGGGCTTATAAGGGTTGGACAAACCTCCCCTTACAACCATGGTTTTGAGGAGGAGTTAGGCTTAATTCCTTAACAATTGGTATCAGAGCAGTTTCGATCTTTGGGCACCGACTTTGCCTCGGGAAGAATGAACCGTCGTGGACGCCGGTTGTTCAGGGGGCGAATCTGTTACCGATTTCCATGTGCAAGGAGGGCTTTATGAACCTAACTTGGAGTCCCACATCGGGAGTTATGAACCCAGTATAGGGGCTTATAAGGATTGGGCAAATCTCCCCTTACAACCATGGTTTTGAGGAGGAGTTAGGCTTAATTCCTTAACAATGTACTTGTGTGGTTCACATAGCAAGTTTATCTATCTTGATAATAATTAGCTAATAACATGAAATCTCCTTTAATGTGGTGCAAACAATGATTATCCATTTTCTAATGAATCTTCCGATTATGGTAATTGCAGGTTCAATGTCTTGGGTATGCATGAATTTGACAGTGATAGGAAGAGGATGTCAGTTATATTAGGGCACCCTGACAATTCTGTGAAACTTTTTGTCAAAGGGGCAGATACAACCATGCTTAGTGTGATAGATAAATCATATAACATGGACTTAATAAAAGCCACTGAATCCCATCTTCACTCTTATTCTTCTCTGGGTTTGAGGACACTTGTTATTGGAATGAGGGAACTGAACACTTCAGAGTTTGAGCAATGGCATGCTGCCTATGAGGCAGCAAGCACCACTGTGTTTGGTAGGGCCGCGATGCTCCGCAAGATTTCTAACAATGTAGAGAACAATCTCTGCATATTAGGAGCATCCGCTATTGAAGATAAGCTGCAAAAAGGTGTGCCAGAAGCCATTGAGTCTCTAAGGACTGCAGGTATTAAAGTTTGGGTGCTGACTGGAGACAAGCAAGAAACTGCCATATCCATTGGCTACTCCTCAAAACTCCTAACAAGAAACATGACTCAAATCATAATCAATAGCACCAATAAAGTGTCATGTAGAAAAAATTTAAAAGATGCCCTTGACAAGTCTAAAAAACTAGTGTCCACATCTGATGCACTTACAACACAGATAGCCTTGATTATTGATGGTGCAAGTCTTGTACATATTCTTGACAGTGAACATGAAGAAGAGGTTAGTTTCATTATATCTTTGTTGGTGTTATGTTACTGTTTACAATGTATTTCTTGCTGATGTCTTGTCTTATTTGCTGATTTTGGCTACTTCTGTTGATTGATTCAGCTATTTCAACTTGCAAGTTTGTGTTCTGTTGTTCTTTGTTGTCGCGTGGCTCCACTGCAAAAGGCTGGGATTGTTGCCCTTGTGAAGAATAGGACATCTGACATGACACTAGCCATCGGAGATGGTATGAATTCTTCTTTTGACTTGTTTCAGCTTGTCATCCATTCCCCTTCAAAATATTCAAAAGAAAAAGAACAAAGAGAAAGAAAGAAAAGAAAAAGCACTAATTGAACATAATTAATAATGTTTTACTAGTCTGATTTATATTGTGTTTTGTGTATTAGAGAAAAAGCACTGATATATATGCATGTGTTACAGGTGCTAATGATGTCTCAATGATACAAATGGCTGATGTTGGAGTTGGCATCAGTGGACAAGAGGGTAGACAAGCTGTAATGGCATCAGATTTTGCAATGGGGCAGTTTAGGTTTTTAGTTCCTCTCTTGTTGATACATGGACACTGGAATTACCAAAGGCTTGGTTACATGATACTATACAATTTTTATAGAAATGCTGTCCTTGTTCTTGTCCTATTTTGGTAAGTTCTAGTCCAACAAATGTTATATCATATATATCTGCTTTGGTCATACAACTTCTAAATTATGGCACAGTAAACCTCACCTTCAATAAAAAAATTTTTGTTATTGAGGTTCTTCATTCTCTTTTATGAGAGGTAAAAGTGATTTTAGAATTATAAAACTGGTTTTGACAAATACTAGAGTGTTTGGTTTCCATCAGGAGAAAGCAATTATGGCCTGAAATTTATTGTTCAACTCACTTTTACATGAATGTATCCAAGTATAAATCGACTTACGTCCAATTCATTTTTAACCAAAATCAATTTTACAAAATCATTTCATTCAAAATCAATTATTGTCACCGTAGAATCAAACTCACACTAAGTTATTTAGATAAAGATCAATACAGCTTTTATGGTTCTTTTTTGGTGGTGTTCAATATTCTCCTATAGTATGATAATAATTGTATTTTGCTCTTTTTGACTTTTAGATGTACTCCTCCAGATTTTAACATGTTAAAACTTTGTTGTGCCTTTGTTTTGTAGGTATGTGCTCTACACTGCATTCACATTGACAACTGCTATAAATGAATGGAGCACCACATTATATTCAATAATTTACAGTGCATTGCCAACTATTATTGTTGGTATTCTTGACAAGGATCTTGGTAGAAGGACTCTCCTAAAGTATCCTCAGCTTTATAGGGCTGGTCAGAGAGAAGAAGCCTACAACAAGAAATTATTTTTGTTGACAATGGCTGATACTTTGTGGCAAAGCATGGTTATCTTCTGGCCTCCCCTCTTTGCATATTGGAAAAGCACTATTGATGTGGCAAGCATAGGAGACCTTTGGACTTTTGCAGTTGTTATTTTGGTTAATTTACACTTGGCCATGGATGTTGTTAGATGGTATTGGTTGACTCATGTTGCCATTTGGGGGTCTATTGTTGCAACTTTCATTTCTGTCATGATCATTGATGCTTTACCTCAACTTCCTGGTTACTGGTATGCACTATCTTTTTCTCATTCTTTTACTCTCTCTACTTTTTATACAATAAATCTAATGAGTAACATTCATGTCAAGGTTAGAATTTAGACATTTGAATATTGTTCTGCTTGCATGATTTCCACAAGTAATGTACTCAAATTTACCACCTGCAGCATCTAATGTTGAAACTAATAAAATACATCTTGCAATTGTTAATCTTCCTTGTGCAAACATTCAATTCATGTTTCTGAATCATTTACACACAACAAATTTATCTGTTTTACTTTTCTATTTTCATTTCCTGTTTTGACTTTCTATTACAAAAATGTCACCCTATTTTCACTTTGTTTATTGTTATGTCACCTTATTTTCACTTTGTTTATTGTTTTCAAAGTTTTGTAGAGGAAGCCATGAAAACAATAAAATGGTTGTTTTCATTACTTCCTATTCAAAACATTGAAAACAGAGAACAATATGACAATACTTTCAGAATAAAAAATGTCCTAAAGAAAGCTTCAGGAGACACCATTGAAAAAATACCTTGATCTAAATGCGTTTTTTCTGAATATTAGGTTTTCAATGACGCAGTTTGATCCATATGACTGACAAACATGTCATCTATTTCTATTATCTGTTTAAGAAAATTAACTACATTAAAGACACGTGTCACGAGCTCATGCATCCGTTTTTCCGTCAAAAACCATTTTCCCACCAAAAAACTTAACTACACTATAGTTTCGTTTTTCTTCCCCACCCGTGTTGAGCACGGGTTCTCTCAGCTAATTTCATAAAAATTCTTTGTTACCATTATTCTATGCATCTGATCAGATTTAAAAATCTTCTGCAATCCTATAGAGACTGACCTTTGCATGTCCACAATTTTGACAGGGCCTTCTTCGATGTTGCAAGCACTGGATTGTTCTGGTTATTGCTGCTAGGAATTGTGATAGCAGCATTGCTTCCTCGTTTGGTTGTAAAATTCATTTATCAATATTATTTCCCTAGTGATATTCAGATTTCTAGAGAAGCTGAAAAGATGAGTCATCAAAGAGTTGTTGAAAGTGGACAGATAGAAATGCTTCCTATCTCAGATCTTCAACCAAGATAAGAGAAGTGATCTTGCTTTTTTGTTATTTTTGTTATTTTTGTGAAGTTGCATATTCTTTAGGCTACTTCAGAGTTTTTTTTTTTTTTTTTTTGCCGGACTTCATTGTTAGCTATCCGAAGGGTAGAGGTTTTTTTTTTATCACACTACATAGGTTTGTTATATTTTCATTCTTTGGTGTCCATAGCCTATTGTAAATTAGCATTGATTACAGCAGAAAAGGAAATAGTTGATTACATGTTAGTATGTTACATTTTGTTAAAAAAAAAAATGTTAGTATGTTACATAATAATTATTTTTTTTTTACATGAACGGTTGAATTTTTAGTAGATTAGGTGATTTATTAGTGCCTTTCTAAGCTATTGCTGAGTGAGACTTGTGAGGTGTACTCAAATTGATTGAAGAAACTTTCCTTCTAAGCTTTCTTGTACAAAAGAATATATATTCAACTTATTCATGCTTCCTAAATAAATAAAAATATTATTGATGCTCTCGGTCTCATCTATTGTCTATTTAAAAAACTTAAATACACTAATAACACCTATCAAAAGCTTGTTCATTCATTTTTGCTCCAAAAATCATTTTTCCACAAAAAAAACTTAACAACTGTTCCGGACTGGGCCGAGGCCCAATCCGACGATTCACGCTTCAGGCCCATTTCCGCGTTCAGCTCTCTCCGCCTTGCCTCAAGACCATGTCGACGTGGCCGATCCAACGGCCCTCAGCATTCCACCCCAGCTCATCACAGGCTGGCAACGATCTGACGGTACCCCGGATCCCACGGAAGCGGTTATTCCTCAATAACCGTCCTCAACTCGTATAAAAGGAGGATCACCTCAAATGATCCAGGTAATCGTTCATTTCCACCTCCTCACTCACCTCTTACGCACACTGACTTGAGCGTCGGAGTGTTTGCAGGTACACCACCACCGCACTCCATCGCCGTCTGTCGCGAACGCCGCCGTGCTGCTTCTCTTCGGTCGTCCTCTGAAGTTTTGTTCAGAACAACAACAATATAGTTCTTTTTTTTTTGGCCATCTGTGTTGAGTAAAGGTGTTTGCGAATTGGATTGGATTGGTTTTAAGGCAAAAAACATCCGATTCAATCCTTTCGGTTTTTACTCTAATCATTCAATCGGTTTGGATTTAAAATAAAATTTGATCCGATCCGATTTACTTCGGTTTGGATTGGATTGGATTTCGATTTCTCATTTATAATCTAATCTCCTGTTTTATATTTTTCCAAATGGTGAAATTACCACAATAACGATAACTTACATTTCATAACATCAAACTAATAGTATAACAGTAGCTAACAGTAGGGTACTAGCCAAACAAACCCACATAACACAATGCCCAAATGACAAAAAAATGAAACTCAAGCTAAATACCCCATTGACAATATGACATGAACATTAATGGGCTAGATCAAAAGTGATACTATCTTTAAACAAAGCAAGTGTATATTTACTCTCAGAACTTTAATAGGCTAGATCAGAATATATTTTAGCTTAAATAAAAGTTAGATTCACCTTTTTGTTATTCATTTTACAAACAAATTTCCACGTAAATTTTTTAGTTATTATTTTTTTCCCAAAATACTAAAATATAGCAATTTTATATTAATTTCCAAAAATACCACAAGCTTTTAAGCAATTTTTTAGTTGAATAATTGCTCTTTTTAAATACAAACAAACACATCATAATTCTAAATTGCGTAAATTCTGGTCAGCAAATAAGTCTCTATCGGAAATTGGGCAAATCGTTTCTAGTTTCTTTGGCGGGCGAAGACTAGGGGCACATTCAACATCTAGAAGACTAGAACTGTAGGTAAAACCCATTGACAATGTCATGAACATACAGACTTCATGTATCCCATCTTAGAAAAATTCACAAGACATTAAATGCACCATAGTGACTTTTTTGACAACTATGCAACGTAGTGACTTGGTGGTTCCTAATTCCTAATCCCATGTCGTCTAAAATGGGCGAGTGTGACATTTGCATTTGCTTACCCTCCCCTAAGAAAAATTTAAAATCGTGGAAAATGATGCATGTGGCCTGAAGTATTAAAATGGAGATGATGCCATATATATATATATATATATAGGGGAATGCTAATATACTCCCACTTGCTTTTTAGAAGGAGTATATTAGCATTGTACTCTCAGTCGTGTTTTAAGCCTGAGAACCAACGGTGGAAGTCAGGCGAAAAATATTTATCAATTCTACCACCGTTGGAAGTCACGTGAAAAATTTTGACTTCGTTAATGCTAAGAGCTACCGGGCCCGTTAGCTCTTTGACAAACAACTGTTCAGACGTCAAAAAGCGACCGAATATGTGAACAATTATTTTTTCGAATTCAGAATTTTTCCTTTTTTAAAAAAAATTAAAAAGTAAGTAACTTTTTGAAAAAAGTAACTAAAAACTATGTAAAAAGTGGGAGTACAATGCTATCTGTGAAGGAAGAGCCTATCAAGGCTCCTCCCAAGGATCCTTGCATAGAGAACCCTTCACCATCGCGTGTGGTCAATGATACTTCCCAATAGTCAAAGGTGACTGACAAAGAGCAGAAAAAGGCCAAGTGCAAAGCTGAAAAGCGTGCTCGTAGGAAGCTACTTGTACCAAGACCTCCTTGGTCCCTTGATGCTAAAGGTACAAAATTGTGATATGAAGGGGAAGGTGAAGGGGAGTACCACCCTCAAGTTGGAACCGAGCTGAGCACTTTCAAGAGTCAAGCTAGTGACTTTAAACAAACACTTCTTGGGAGGCAACCCAAGTTTTCGGTGAGTTCTTTCCTTCTAATCCTTGCTTCAACTTAAATTTTTACATTGAGGACAATGTAAGTTTTTAAGCTTAGGATAAAGGGTTTGCATTATTGCATTTAGATTTGCATCTCATTTTAGTATTTGCATGTGTAAATTTTTGTTTTTGTTTGCATCATTTTATCCCCTAATTGCCTTGTTGTCCTCCTAATTTTTCTATGTGTGCCACATTTTTGTTGAAATTTGAGATTGCAATGATTTGGAACCCAATAATTTTTCTCTTGTGATGGGCTTAAAGGTAGTGATTTTTATTGTAAATAGAGATAATCTTTTAATAAGTTGAGAATTAACATGTGGCACTCTGATTTGATTTTTTTCATTGATTTTAGCTTTTAAATGTGAGTCTTGAGCTTAAATTGGGGCTTGTACTTCATCATGTTTTTATGCCCCTTTCTCCTTATATGAGTGTGTTCCTCTTGATTGTGCTCTCTAGAACTTGACTTGAAACCGTTTCAAAACTTGAAATTTTTTTGATTATACACTTGAATATGATTAAGGCATTTTAGGCATGTTTTCAAGCCTTTGATTTTTGGATGATAGCTTCAGCTAGTTGCCCCTTTTGAGCCTTGATTGAAATAAATTTTCTTGGTACCCAAGTCACTGTTAAATTTTTATGGTACCTTTTAGAGGATGTCTAAGGGAGCAATTAGTTGCTTAATCTTGTTTGAATTGTGCTGGTGCTTGATCTTGAGATCTCTTCTGTTGTTTAGTTTCTCCCCAATAAATATTGCAAAATCTCAAATGAGGGAGAATAAAATAAAAAAAATAGAAACAAAAAAAAAACAACAGAAGAGGAGCAAAATAAAAAGGTTTTGAAAGCAAAAAGGAAAGATGAATTGCTCCACTTATGTTACTTTAAAAGGGTTGTTTTGATTGTTCATGTTTATAGCCCTTGAATTTTTCCCCTTTCTTGTTTTTATCCCACCTTACAAGTAAAATCCCATGGCCACGTTACAATTTTTTAAGACCTTTTGATTCTTGTGTGTTTTCATAAATTATTTGCTGAGATTTGGTTAATAGTCAAGCCTATGGTAGAACACTTTCAATGATGGATTTGAGTGAATTGTCTTAACCTTTAAACACTTTGAGAATGGTAGGGAGAGTGCCCCTATCAGTGAGAGACATGATTTCAGAGAGCCAAAATTTCTAATTGGACTTGATTTTGATTGTCTCTATCGTGTTTGACAATCCTTTAGCCTACTACTTGATCTTGCTTCTATCTCGGGTTTCTTATCTGTTGCACCTCTTATTTCCAATTCATCCTTGGCCACAACAATTGCTTGAGGATAAGCAAAATTCTAAGCTTGGGGTAATTTGATGTGCTCGAAATAGCATGTAGTTTAGTGTTAGTTTTGCATTGCATTTTAGTCTTTTTAGCATTTTTAATCCATGTTATTTATACATTTTGTTTGAATTTAATAATACACTTGATTTTGTGCTTAAAGGAAGGTATTTGTCCTAGGAAAAAGGAAAAAAATCACTTGAACGGGCGTTGGGACCAATTTCGAGGCCAAAGCATAAAAAAGGAGCAAGTTCAGGTGAAGCACGACCTGCCCATGCTACGAAGTACGGTTGTGCTTCGTTGTGCTCAATTTCTCAATTTCCAGCGTGAGAGATAGAAGGTTCCACGGGCAGGCCGTGCTTCGTCCCTCAGCTCGCTCATTATGCACATACAGGTCAAGGCAGCACAACCGTGCTGCAGTCACTTCCAGACTTCGCTGTTTTGCGTTTTTATGCGTTTTTCACCTGTTTTTCGCCACTTTTTGACCTAAACTATAAATAGGCATTGATAACACTTGCGTAGGGGATTCGACCTTGGACTCTTGGAGGCACGGTGGAGGATTGGGAACTATTTCTTCATCTCTTTGATCTCCATTTACTGGTTTGGATGTTTTTATCAATGGATTCTATTATAACTACCATGTTAGAGTAGTTTCCTTTGTTCTAGGATTTGGGGCTATGCCCTTTGATGTCTGTTAGATGAATATTTGATAAACTCTCTTATTATAATTATGAATTCCAATTTTATTTCATTTTTATCACTGTTAGTATTTCATATAAATTCGATGGCCACATGTTTGTATGTGTTAAATTCTTAGGGATGAACTGAGAGGTGAACCTATTTATCGGAACTATAAGAACGAAACTTAGGATTAAAATCACGAGAGTAGTTTTTAATCCTTCGAGGGTAAAACAAGCTTTCACAATTCTTAATGGGTTTAATTCGATTTCAATTACCACGAGAGTAGGAGTTGTATCGCTTAAACACGGTTTCTGTATGCTGAGAGGGTACTTTTACTAATTCCGGATAGCTTGCCTTCAATTGTATTCATTCGTTATTAAGAGAGTTGTCGATTAGTATTTCAGAGCATCACTGTGGTATCCCTGAATCCTAGAAGCTTTTTCCTATAATTAAAATCATCACTTGCACTGTTCTTGATCTTAATTTATTTTATTTCTTTCACAACAACAAATTTCTATTTCTTGAATTAATTTAAGTAGCATAAAAGCAGTCCCTGTGGGATCGATATTTTTATTACTTGACGACGATATCGTACACTTGCGATTTGGGACATCATCACCCATCTCGGACTTCATTTCCTCGGTAACACACATGACCTCGACCCGATCAATGTTAAGAAGTTGCAAGGTTTCTTGGACGACCGAATGATTGTTGTCAAGCTTCTTGGTGCTTACTAATTTGAACAGAATGTCTGCCCTTGTGTTTTCCTCCCTGTGAACATAAACAAATTCAACATAATCAAATAAAGAAGACAAGTGTTTTACCTTTTTCCAGTACTTCGCTAACTGGGGGTCTTTTGTCTGGAAGCTTCCTTGGACTTTTCCGGTCACAAGTTGCGAGTTGCTTCACACTAACAAATCTTTAGCCTTTATCTCTTTTGCCAGCATCATTCCCGAGATCAAAGCTTCATATTCGGCCTGATTGTTGCTCGCTTTGAAGGCAAATCGAAGCGACTATTCCAAAAGGACTCCGTTTGGTCCTTCCGATGTCATACCAGCACCGCTTCCTCACTGATTTGAGGAGCTATCAACAGAGAGTATCCATCGGTCTACCTACCCTGCTTTCTTCTGGAGCTCCTCTTTGCTTTCTACAATCAGTTCAAATGCAAATTCTGCCAATACTTGTGCCTTAATCGGTCCCCTTGGTTCATAGGCAATATCAAACTCTAAAGCTCAATTAACCAATTGACCATCCACCCGACTAAGTCCGGCTTCTGCAACACTTGGCGAACTGGCAATTCCGTTTTCACCACTATAGAGTGACTTTCAAAGTAAGGCCTCAGCTTCTGGGTAGACATGGCTAGATCAAACACCGCCTTCTCAATCTTCTAATATTTCACTTTCGCATCCTTGAGAATTCTGCTTACAAAGTCTACTTTTTTTTGCTCCTTATCTACCTCTTGGATCAAAACTGAGCTACATGCGTTCTCTGACACAACAAGATAAAGCAACAAAGGTTTTCAAATATACCATAAAACTTTAAGCAATTTTTTGTTGAATAGTTGTTCTTTTTTAATACAAACAAACGAACCATAATTCTAAATTGCATAAACTTTGGTTAATAAATAAGTCTATTGAAGGTTACACAAATCGATTCTAATTTCTTTGGCAGAAGAAAACTAGGGGCACGTTGAACATCTAGAAGACTATAACTGTAGGTAAATCTCTTTGATCATGTCATCAATATATAATATACACTTCATATATCTCATCGTAGAAAAATTCACAACCAAGACATTAAAAGCACTGTTAGGGCAACTCCAACCATAGAACTCAGTTTTGGTTCTAAATGAGTTTTTGTGGGCCACACTATGGCAAGTCATGTTTAAGAACTCTGAACCCAAAAATACTCCAACGGTAATTCTGATAAGAACCCAAAATTATCTCTCTCAGCCATCGTTTCTGTAACATCCTCATTTTCTAACCTTGCTTAATGCGTGTTTATGTGTGGCTAAGTGTTCTTGTGTGCCCTAGGTAGGAATTTGTGTGTATTTGTCTGCATGTTTGACTTTACAGCTGTGTGTTTGCTTTCTGTGTTATATTGAACTGGTACGAGAGTATGTTTTATAGTTTGGTATGTTGGACGAGGTTGGTATAGGGTTTGATGAGGTTGTAGCTTGAGTCTTAGAAGCCTGGTAAAGTTTGAGAACAATCGGAGTGGAGATTAGGGTTTTCGTGTGTTCGTGTCTTAGTCGAGCATGGGTTTTTCGAACGAGTAAATGAGACTTTGAATCTTTATTCTTGAGCCCATTTGATGCCCTCTTATGTTAAGAATTATGTTTAAGTGTTAGGGTGCTGAGTTCTAGATCGTACAGAAGTCGGAATCAAAGTAATCGCGCGAAACGGGCAAGTCTGCGTAGGAGCGCGTGATGCGCACCTACTAAGCCTATGAACACGTGTGACGCGCACTGGTGCATGGTACGCCCTCAGTCTTTGATCCATTGTGGCATGTGACATGTGTGCCAATGAGAATCTGACACGTGACGTACATGCAAGGGACTACTTCAGTGTGAAGCAACCCCGTCTGCATGGTGTGCGTGGTGCGCATTAAATTGCGCGTGACGCGCATAGAAGTAGAGACATTGCGCAAAAATGTGCATGGCATGCTCTGGGTTGCACGTGACGCACACAGTGTAATGGTGAGGGGCACGTGGCACGCTCCCTCTACACTAAGGGCAGCGTGTGGCGCGCGCCCAGTGTAAATGTTTTTGGCTATTTAAGCCCTTTGATCCATTTAATCAGATTTTTCACTTCTTTCACCTCTTCCACGACCTGAGAGCTTCTCACATCAGTTTTTCGCCATTGTTAAGGTTCTTGAGCTTGGTGATCATCATCAAACTCATTCCAATCCCCTGATTATCAATCCGACGGTGTAAACTCGTCTGCTACCTTCGGGCTTGTTAGGACTTATCTCCGATTATCGTTTTGTTGAGGTAAATCTTAAACCCATCTACTGTCCATCTTTGATTCAGTTTGCCATTCTTGATTCTTGAATTGATTCTAGTTCTTAGCCCTAATCAGACTGGGTTTTGGACCCCGGCTTGACCGTACGGGTACTGAACGAGCTAGGGTTTTAGCGGAACTCCTAGAGGAGATCCCATGGGTCACGAGACTGAGGCTCAAGTCTCTGTTCTCCATGTCCCAATTCTGATTTCGTGATTCCTTGTTGGTTTGGATTGTTCCTGATTAACTGTTCTTCGTATTTTAGAGTTTTGGCGATAGTGCGGGTATCGGTTGACTGTGAAACACTGTCTGAAGTTGTTTTTGGGTAAGATTGAATCTCTGGAGTCCTAGGCCAGCCCTTAGCTGTGGCTCTCTTTGTATTTTAGTTAGTTTATTAGTTTCCCTAATTCTAATCCGAGTGCATTTCTGTGTTTCCGGTTAACTGTGGACTGTTCTGGCATGTTCGGTAAAACTGTTTGGTAACTCTGGACATATTTATTGTTGTTGGATGAACCTTATCTTAGAGTAGGAGTATCGGTGTGTTGTTCATGAGTCCGTGGGTGATTCTCAGTGTTCAGTTGTGTTTCTGGATTCTCCAGATACCAGGTGGGAGAAAGAATACACTTTCATTGGGTTCTGTATAGTAGATATGATTGTTTGACAGATGTAAGGTGACCTAAGCCCTACTAGAGGTTGATGTCAGTAACACTTAAGGATAGGGGTTATGGTGTGCCACATCCAAGGATAGGCGTGGTAGATCCTTCAACCAACATAGGATTATTTCATTATTAAATGTGATTGCCTGATAATATGTTTAACTATGTGTTGTAATATGCGTGCTATATGTGACTAGTAACATGCTCAGGTCAATATGGTTAATTGTACTGTATATGTGGGAATGTGTTGTCTGTTATCTGTTGCCGTAGCATGCTTAAATGACTGAGTTTAGCTTATTGATATGCATGATCATGTTTAGAGGTATTTTTGGGAATGTGTGTATAACATAACGTGAGGCATATGATTATGAGGTGTTGGATGCATGTACATGATATTGCATTAGTAAACACTCAATTCTTGATGAGATTGTGATGTGGAGAGAATCCCTAACGAGAAAGGGGGATACCTCGTATAGCAAGTTAGATCCACTCCGTTCTCTATCGGAAAAAGGGGAAACGGACGTCCCTAACGGGAAAGGGGAGGAGGATTCCTATCGGGAAAGGGGAATATCTCGTGGACTAGGCTAGTGTCGCCCCGTGCTCTATCGAAAAAGGGAGACGGGATTCCCCATCGGGAAAGGGGGACGACAACCTAACGGAAAGGGGGTTCGCCAATAAGTATTCCTAACGGGAAATGGGAGTACAGTGACAATAGAAAAGAAAAGATGCCACAGTGCACAAACTCATCGAGAGACATGGGATAAATGGAAGACGGTAGCTAGGTCATATTAGTTTATATGTGCTTGTCTGCTTGGATTGTCACCCATTCATTCTACTTATGCATTTCCCGCTTTTTGATGGATGTGTTGTTCTTATCTCCCCATGTTTGTATGCTTGTCTGTATATGTTATCTCTGTATTAGACTTTGTTGAAGAAGATGCAGCAGCTATTGATGGAGCAGTTCCTGGTGATACTGCTGATGTCGAGACAGGCCCCGAAGATCAGTGTTTGGGAGAGTTATGAGTTGTAGGTGAGTTGGATTCCAAAGTAGGAACTCTCGGCATCTACCTCGCTGATGGTCTTCAGTCTTTTGGCCAGGAGTCTTTGTACTGTTGTTTTTCCATTTGTTGGTTTGTTTAGATGAGGCACAGGTTAGCCTCATAGGTTTACTTTTTGGATGACTATACCTTGACATTTTACACTACGCACTTTGCACACTCTAATAGTATGTACTTACCTATATATCTGTGTCTGACACACTTAGTATTACTTCACCGTAGCGCGTTGTAGTCTTATTTGTGTTTCGATTTTAATTCCTTCGCACTTCTATTTTCGTTAATTACGTGAGTTAGGTTAATTATTAGAATAAAGCATGAATAGGACTGCGGGGTGTTATAGTTTCCCTCTCAGCATGTCAGTTCATTTCCCCCTAACCCTCAACCCCCAGCGTGTCACCTCACCGCACTCTCCCTTTTCGCCTCCCTCTTGCAGATGGGCTCCTAATCCCTCACTTCCCCTTCCCCCTCCATCTTATCGCCCTCCTCATCTACTGTGTCAGTTTCTGCTTTGAATGGTTTTGATTTTTCAAATCTGGGCTTTGTGGTTTCAGATCTTGGCCATGGTTGCGGCAATGGATGTGGAGGTACGACAGCCTCGGTGTGTGACAACCATGGAAGCAGGGCCTCTTCCTTTCTTCCCTCTTTCATTTTCTCTTGTTGGTTCCCTCGTTCCCCCCCCCCCACTTTTTCTATTGCTGGTCAGGGTTCTTTAAGGTTTTTATAGAGGGATTGTTCTCCACCCTATCCTCTATGTCAACCCCTTAAATGGTGTGAAAAATAAGAAGAGATTCTTATTCTTAAAACCACCTAAGAACCATCCATTGGAGATGGTCTTAGTAACTTGATGGTTCTCATGTTATGTTGTCTAAAATAGGCGAGGCTGGCGTTTGCTTACCCCCTAAATCTAGAATCGTGGGAAATTTTGCAAGTGGAGTCTTTTTTTTTTTGGTTAGGAACCTACCCTAATTAGTCATTTGGGCCGAATGAGTCTACCAAAGTATCCCTACGGCTTAAGCCCTTCGGGCCCGTTATGGAACTAATCTTTGATTCGACTGATTGAGCATGGTTTTACCCTGTGGTTCTTAGCCCCCCGATCGACTAATTTTGCAAGTGGAGTCTTCTATAGGGCATATATGTTTTTGAGTGTAAATGCGTATATGATTATATATGGTTTTGCCTTATTTTTTCTTTGAAAAAAAAACTTTTTTGAGGGCGTAAATTAAATTATTATTTGACATTATAAAAACTATTTAATATGAGGAAAGCATTATTAAAGATTAGCTAATTCCATAGTTTCGTGGGATTAGTTTTCTTTTACTAATTTTATGTAATAAACATCCTTACATCGAATTTTATTTTTTATTGGACATCCATAAATTGAATTGTAATTAGAACACATAAAAAAAAGGAGATTGTATCAAGTGAACACACGGATTTGGATTTACATTTTCCCAAAAAGAAAAAGAAATATTAAATACACTTCCCAATTTTGCTACCATACATCGAGGATCTGGAAATATATTTTGGAAAGCGTATCATTTTGCCGACTAGAATCCAAAACTCAGTATATGGTAGCGAAACTGGAGGTGTATTTAATAATTCCAAAAAATATTATGTTGTCTCCCATTTGGTCGTTAGATCAAAATGAAATGGCTCACATTCTATCTATTCTAACTCTCTCTTTTGTATAGGAGTGTTCACGGGTTTGGGACGACCCGATCAATCCAGTGGCTCAACCCGATCCACAGTTTTTTGTTCGAACCCGTCTTAGTACGGATCGAACTCGGACCAACCCAATACTAGAGTAGTTTGGTTCGGGTAACGAGTTTTTCATTTTGAACTCACAAACCTGCAAACCCAATCTGGTGACGCGACATTTAATATTTTAATATTTTTTTAATACACTTTATCACAATATCACTTATACCAAAACAATAAAATTCATTTGGACTTAAATTATTTTATATATTTTTTGAATTAAAAATGTTTCTAGTCCTATTAAATTACGATTTTTTAAGTTTAGTCCGTTTATACTTTTTTACTCCTCATTTTTTACAAATTGCATGTTTTTAGTCCCTAGGACTAAAAACATGCAATTTTGTAAATAGTGGGAATTAAAAATGGATAAAATTTTAATATGGACTAAACTTGAAAAAATTGCAATTTAATAGAGACTAAATTATATGTTTTCCGTTTTGGAATTTTAAAAACTTGGTTTTGTGTTTCATGACCCACAAGCCCAACCCGAACCAACTTGCTCATCACTGAAATGGTTTGGTTCAGATTTTACAAAAGAAAAACTACGGGTTTTCACCCCAGACAAAATTGAGAAAAACTGATTGGTTCGAGCATTGAGTTTAGTCATAACCGACCAAACTCGAAGTTTACGAAAGTTAAACAATGGTTGATGATACTATCTAGAGGTTCTGTCCGGCGTGGACCACTTATTTAGTATGTGCATGGATATAGTAGGGGTAAATACGTAAACCTATTTTTTATCTCTCCCCACCCATTTCTAGGTTCTCACCTGCCCTACCTTTTTCCCTGTGACTTCATACATCAACTTTCACATCATATCAGCTACGTCATGTGAAGATTTTTTTTATAGTAAATATCATGTGTAGACTTCTATATAAGAAGTTTTATAAATAATTAATTATTCAGTCAATAGAATTAATTATTTTGATTTTTAAAATAATAAATAATAACTAGAATTATTTTGTTTCAAATTTTTTTTATTTTATAATAAATAACAGGTAGAATTATTCTTTTTTAATTTTAATTTTTAAAATAATTTTTTTGAAAAGAAATAATAAATTATTTTGGTCATTTATCTTTTTTTTTATAAATAAAAGTTTATATGAGTTGGGTCAGGGGCTCACTAGAGCCAGAAATAGCCTCAAGGCTCAAAGAGCGCTTATAGAGGTACTTAGGGCATCTCCAGTGACCATTATCGGAAAAAAATTTGGGTACCTATTGGGATTAGGTATCTATAGAGGTACTAATCTCTCTCCTCTGTTGCGGACCCTGTGTGTCAATTTTTAATTATGAAATAAGTTTTTTATTGATATGTGATGATATGGAGTTAGTGCTACCGAGCTAGAGGGATTAGACACTTATTAAGTACCCAAATAAAAAAAAAAGCAAAAATGAGTGATGTGGATATGTGAGATCCCTTAAGTACCCACTTTATGGATACTCTATTGGATTCGAGATAGCCTTACGTATTAACCACCAACGAGATCTCCTCATCATCAACGAGATTTGAACCCACTTCCTTTTGAGATATGAGTCAAATCCTTACCAACGAGATCAACCTTCATTGGTTTTTTGTCATTTATCTTAATATCCAGGTTTAAGCTTTTTTATATTTTTTTTTGTTTTAATTTTGTCTGGTGTGTTCTAAAATATTAATTTTGATGCAAACATTTTTTATATAAAAATTAAAATATTTAATTTTGAATTTTAATTTATTTATTTATATCTATTATTATGTTGTATCTATCTATTATCTATTATATTCTATCTATCTATTATATCTACATAAAAAAGTTTTATTCTGTCACTTGTTAACACCATATGCCAACACCATATTCATTTCATCCTTTCTTATTTAATATTAATTTTTAGAGTAAATTACACTATCCTTCCTTAAGAAAAGCTTGAATCACACTCCCCTTCCATTTTATGTTAAAATCTACAGTTTCCTGTCTTGAGAAGTAAATATGTAAAGTAAACTATACTCTCCTCCTCTAAAAGATGCTTGAATTACTCTCCCCTACCTTAACAGATGCTTGAATTACCACCTGTAGTCGCTGATAGTTCAACATAAACCTTATGGTCGACGTTTAGCTCTGTAATGACATTTAACCAGATGCTGGACCATGATTCTTCATTGTTGCCAACTAGTGCTAAAACTGCACGGAATCCACAATTACCGTCTCCAGTACATCAACAACATTCTCAATGTAGGGATGCATAAACATAGGACTCTAATGGGGCAATGTACTTCATCTGAAGGTGTGGTGGCACAGGAATGGTGAAGTACTAGGAATTGTGATTTTAAAAAAATTTCAAAATATTTTTGTCAAAGTCTATTTGAAACACGCTAGTTAAAACAAACATTGAGTTATAAGTTTCAATCTGTGTATTAATAGCATAGATGTAATAAGTCAAATAGACATAGACACAACTTTAATGTCTAAATAGGGTGGATAAAGTTCAGTAGGTAACTGTTGTAGAGATAGTTATTTTTAAAAACCAATTCGCGACTCTGTTCGGAAGTACAGGTATGAACCAATCCCGTTCGAATCGTTACTTTCGGTGATAGTTAAATTTGGAAGGAAAAAAAGAATTTGGGGGTCTTTGGCAATGAAGGAGTGGGAAAACAAATTCCTATCAAATTACTCAAAGTTGTTATTCTCATTCATTTCTCTTTTGTTCCATTGGGATCAATATAAGCTAATAAAAGGTAAGCATACGATTAATTATAAATATCGTACAGTGCCACGGTTAAGCATCTGTACTATTAAATTTAAGAAATTTTAAAAAATATGACATAAGAGGGGAAAAGTGTGTAATTTAAGCATCTCTCATGTGAGGGGGGATGTGGATTCTCTACAGTAAGCAGAATCACACATTCACGGTGTTGGAGAAACAACACCCATTGGATTTGTGATGAAAGAAATCATGGTCATTCATTTTCCCCCCCAAAAAATAAAGAAAAATGATGTGTGGAGAGAGATAGACTAGGCCTACTGCAGCAAATCCATTTCCATGTCAGGAGAGTGTAATTTTCTCTAATTTTAAAATTACTAGTATGTAACCCGTGCCATGCACGGGAACATTTTGTAAATTTAGCTTTAAAAAATGATTATTTTAAACAATGCAATATAATAAATATTATGGTAATAATTATTAAATATTGGGGATGTTATAAGGAACCTAATGTACTATACGTAAACAAACTAATATCAATTGAGTAGCGTACAAAAAATGGGAAGGTACATACAAACGAATCGAATTCGATAAGAAATACTTTATTTAATTGATGATAATAAAAGATATAAAAAGAATAGCAAATTTTTATATATTGTTATAAAATGAATTTATAAATAACAAATGCATCACAGTATAAGAAACAAAAGACAAACAATATATACAAATGTTTTTAATTAAGAAAGTAAAAAATCACAATTTATTTGTGTATATTAAAATATGATAAACTTAAAATAAATATTAATATGAATTTAACAATATACTTGAAGAAGTTTTTTGGGTTACATTAAGCGATAATATATTTGATAATTTTTTTATGTTTATGAAGTATAATTGATATGAAATATATATGATTTATATAATTTTAATTTAATGATTGTTGATTTTTTTTTGGTCTACTACATAGATTTGATATTAAATGTATATAAATTATTGTTTGTTAAGAAATGTTTTTGAAACAAAAGGCTTATTTGCATATTTGGTGCCCCTATTTTCAAATCCATGAATTTGGTACCCTATTTTATTTTTCATAACTTTGGTCTCCATACTTTTTTATTTTCACGAAACTTGGTCACATCTTGTTTAATTACACTTTTGGTCCTAAAATTTGTAGTTGCTTACACTTTAGGTCTTACTTTCCCAAAATTCATGATTTTTAGGGACCAAAAGTGCAAGAAATTCACGATTTTGGAGGACCAAAGTGTAATTAATAAAGTGTGAGAAATTAAATAAACATAAAAATATGAGAACCAAATTCATGAAAAAATAAAATAGAGGGACAAAAATCGTGATTTGAAAAAATAGAGGACTAAACAATATATAACAATATATAACAATAAATAGAAACAATATATAACAAATGTTTTAATTAAGAAAGTAAGAAATAATAATTTATTTGTTTTAAAAGATGATAAACTTAAAATAAGTATTAATAGGAATTTAACAATATACTAAAGAAGTTTTTTGGGTTACATTAGCGATAATATATTATCAATAGCCAACATTTTTTTATGTTTATGAAGTATAATTGATATGAAATGTATATGATTTATATATTTTTAATTTAACTTGATTAGTTTTTGTTTTTTGGTTTTACTACATAGATTTGATATGAAATCTATATGAATTATAGTTGTTAAGAAATGTTTTGAAACAAAAAACAAACAATATATAACAAATGTTTTAATTAATAAAGTAAGAAATAATAATTTATTTGTTTTAAAAGATGATAAACTCAAAATAAGTATTAATAGGAATTTCAGAACATAATAAAGAAGGAATTTTTCTGGGTTACATTAATAGATAATATATATGATCCAAAAATAATTTTTTTATTTTGTTTATGAAATAGATTTTGTTTATGGAATAGATTTGATATGAAATATATATGAATTAATTTTTTTTTTGTTTTTCCTCGTTGAATTTTTATTTTGTATATATGAATTATGAATTATAATTATAATTACGTCTTGTATTTTTTAGTATCCTCACGGATTATACTCAGAAATAAGTATAGCTAATTACTTTGGTTGCTAGTATAGCTAATAGCTAATTTCTATATTCCCTGGTTATGGAAATCCTTTTTCATTGATTTTAAACTATACAAACTCGATTTATAAAGATTTTATAAAGATTTTATATTTAATATTAATATAAAGGTAACTATCATAAAAACACAAAAGTCACTCTTATCGACGTTACTTTCGTATTTGTGAGCAAACTCGGTGGCCACTCGTTCTGGTGAGCAAACGCAGAGGCGATTCCTGAACTCAGACCAAGGTGTGCATCTTACGGCGACGTGATTGTGTTTTTATTTTCTTCTTCTTCCAACTTATTCCTCTGCCTTAACTCACTGTTATTAACCTTTGTTGTTCATTTATTCACATTTTGAACAATCATTAGCGGCTGACGATTTCAGAATTAAGGGTAGCAAGGCATCTCTACATCGACGTTCCAATCCATTGGTAATTGTTGTTCTTCTAATTTCACAGTATTTTAAATGTCTGATATTACTCTTCATTGTTGATTTGTTGATTTTCCTAATTAAAATTTGTTTTGTTAGGGTTAAGTCAGGGGGAACAAAACAGGTGAAGTTAAGTAGGAACTGGACCAAGGCTAATTCATACGGTGTCTTTACAGTGTGTAAAAACATCCCCATTATCAATATCCAAATTAGGGCTTATGCTTGAAGGTTGTAGGTCACTACGATTGGTTTAATATTTATATTTTGGCAACTCTTGATTCTGACACCATGATCTTGTTGGAGCTTGGAATAATATTTCATTATCAATCCTTCATAGCTGTTACGGTTTTTGTGAAAAATGACATACAGTACTTTAGTGTAGTCAAACAAACTCATGGCAAGAGATACATCTCAGTAGTTAGTAGCTTACAACTTTATCACAATTAAAAATGTGTTTTAGCTATAGAGATCAACATGAAAGTATATAAAGGTGTTGGGTTCAATCCCTACTGTGGTATGTTGGCTCTCATTGAGGCTTGTGGCATGCCATAACCTTAGTATTGGGAATCTCCCCTCCCCTTTACCTTTATTTTCCTCAAGAAAAGACTTGTGTTCTATTTTTGTTGCAGTTGGAGTTAATTTTTTTTATTCCATTTTCATATTTATTATAAGTAATATTGGTGAATTTGGATATATTTGATTGACTTATACACTTAAATGTTTATTACTTGTGTCGATGTGATTCGTGACACTTAGGTTCTAAATGCACCCATGTTATTCCCATTTCACTTATGTAGGGTTTAACTTGCTTCATTTCAACTATTTTTTTGCCTATACATTTCATTAGAGACATACTTGTGTTCTTTAAGACTGAAAAGCTCAGTTGAAGAAGATGCGATTAAGTTGCAGCCTGAATCTAGTGAAGTCCATGTGTTCCAGACTCCAAATATTATACCACTTTAAACTATTTATACCATTTTTTCACTTTTTTAAGTGATCTACAAACTCAGGTTAATTTCGGTTCAACTAAAATCTACCAATCCAAAGTTGGCCTAGATACCTTTCATATTATATTCAATTTTATTTGAAAATCATTTGTCATGTTTAAGACACGTGTTTTTATAGTTGCAAGTTGTCATATTTTACTTCTACTTTGTAAAAAACACGATTTATTATTTGTTATCAGTTGTTATTTGATTTATTCTTTCACATGACAAATTAAGTTGAAGATATTAAACTACTGGAAGTAATATGTTTGCTCATATCACAGGCGGCAAATCAAATTCATCATGGTTGGAAGCTACTTCGTGGTTAATGTTGTATATCCTATTACAGACACAATCGTAAGTTATGTTCTCTTGTTAAGGTTGTCTTTATTGACTTTGTTGATCACATACTGAATTTGTTTATTAGGACGATTGCTTTGAACAAATGATTTTTGTGCCATTAAATATTTTTGTTATTTGTATGTTACATAAATTTTCTACCATTAGTGGGTGTGCTTACATAGTCATTGCTTATGTGGAGAAGCTTCATATGCTCTTCCTTGACAGCGCAGCTTCATTATTGGTAAGATATCTTAGTTAAGAATTTACTATTGTATCAATGTTTCATTCACGATCATTTTAGTAAGATACCTTCCTTATTAGTTTGTTGTTGTATGAAACAATACAAAGGCAATTCAAAAGACATGGTTCTCTTCCACTTTAAATTCCTCTCCAAAACTAAAGATAACCATTCACTAATCTTTCTTTCTTCTTATTAATACTTATCATCTCACAGTCCCCAACTCACTCACTAACTATAGAGATTGCCTACCATAACACAACATTATAGCATTACTTGAAAGCTCAAAAAAAGAAATTTAACACTTTCATGGTTTCTTTTGTTTAAGCAATAGTAGATTTCAGGCCAAATTTAGTTGGGAGACTGACTGTTTTAGAAACAAAAAGAATGTACGAATCTAAAGAGCTTGAAGACAACTGACCATTGGTTAATGAGGGGACACTACTCGTAAAATACTTTTTATATTATTGTAAATGCCCAATATAAGAGTGTATTTGACATATATTAATTCATCATATCTTTACATGCAGAACTGGTCACGTATATTTGACTGCACTCCACGTGATGATGGTGTTCAGAATCAAGGAACAGGTTTGCAACTTCTTTCAGCTGCTTCGTTGTTTAAGTATCGTTTTTCTAAAATCTGATGCTATATTGTTTTAGGTATATGGTTTACCTTACCCAATATATTAAGAGGTAGTTATCAGTTTTTTTTTATAAAAACAATTTATGGACAAATTTCGAACAATTTCTGCCTTTATTTTATTCATGATTACAAATTTTTGCCTTTAATACCAATTATATGTCCATATTGCATCAGATTTTAATTAATAGTTGTCAGATTTTTTATAACAATAATTCATCAATTTATTATGAATTGATACTGAATTACTTTATTCGTCTTTACCTATTTTCGAATTTAATAATTTAATAAGCATTACAATTAAGTAATATTCCCTTAATATTACTAATAATAAAGTATCATTTATTAGTAATATTACTCATTTATTACAATTGATTACCTCTGCAAAAGTTATAGTTTCCCTTCATCCATTATAGTTTGGCGATTTTTCAGCCAATATATGTCCCTAATCCATCAGATTTTATGCAATAATATGTCAGTTTTTTTGTTGTAACATTACTGGCGATTTCATTAGAGAAATTTAAGAGACAATATTTGTTTTATCTTTACCTCTTTTAACATTTAATAGCCTCTTTATGTCAATATTGCACCAAGATTTATTTAATAGTTGACATCTTTTTTTTAAAAAATAAAATTTGTGTTTTAAACGCATCATAATTTCAGAATCAATATTTTAGAACAATATTATTATTTAAGGACTTTGTAAACGCATTGGTAAAATTTAAAAATATGGTTCTGGTTGTCTTATGCACAATTCACCTTTAATAACCATTATATGTTTCTAATGCATCAGATTTTAATTAATAGTTGACAGTGATTCATCAAACAATTATTGAATATTTTTTTTTGAAATTTTAGCCATTACTTTATAAAAATTACATATTTTCGAATTTAATAAGCATTATATGTCCATAATAAATCAGTTTTTATTTAATAGTTGTCAGGTTTTTTTAATGTTTTGCAAAAATATTCGAATGGGTTACCGTTGAAGTTACCATTAATAAAATAGATTGACATATTATTACTCAGTTCTACTCTGTATATTGATCATTTATTTTATTTCATATCAAGTTGTTATTTGATTTATTCTATCACATTACATATTAAGTTAAAGATATTAAAGTATTGAAAGTAACGATTGTATGTATTTAATTTGTAAAAATGTAATATCGTTCTGAAATTTGTGATTGAAGTATAAATTCTTTAATTTGCGATTGAGGTATATATTAGCAACCATGTAACCTGACAAATAAATGTCAACGTGTGCCGATCCAAATCAATAAGATCTCGTCAAACTTCGGTTATTTTAGGAATTATATAATTAATTGATTTAATTATGATTTTAATGTCTTATTTCACCAATTAAGATGGTTGACCATTCAAATTCCCATGTTTTCACGTGCTTATTTGGATATTGTGAGTGAGAATTTTGACAATCAAATATTACTTCGATTTGTTTTTTTTTTATTATAGGTTATTAATTCGAAATTATATTCACCTTGTGATTGAAGTATATCATAAAGCATAAGAAAAGCATATCTTAGACACCAATTGAGCCCAATTGTTGGAGGTGTTGGTAAATTAAATGTTAATTGGGAAGTTAAATATATAATTTGTAAAAATGTAGTATCGTTCTGAAATTTGTGATTGAAGTATAAATTCTTTAATTTGCGATTGAGGTATATATTAGCAACCATATGGCAAAATAAATGTCAGCGTAGTCCAAATCAATAAGATCTCGTCAAACTTCGGTTATTTTAGGAATTATATAATTAATTGATTTACTTATGATTTTAATGCCTTATTTCACCAATTAAGATGGTTGACCATTCAAATTCCCATGTGTTTGTGAGGTTATTCAATCATTTGGACAGGTATGGAAATAGCTGAGTGCCGATCCAAATCAATAACATTTGGTCAAACTTTGGTTATTTTAGGAATTATATAATTAATTGATTTAATTTTTATTTTAATGCCTTATTTCACCAACAATACGGTTGACCATTCAAATGTTCCATTCAAATTTCCATGTGTATTGAATCAATTTATTGGAAAATTAGTGTGGGAAACAGTTGTAAATAAACTTGATTGTAATCTTGATTGTAATCTATTTTCCATATCTTTCATGACTAGTTTTCCATATCGATAATAATGCAATATTCAGTATTAAAAATAAAAATAATATTTTTATAGGAAAATGTTAGTTGTTAGTAATTATAAAATGTTAGTTTCTTGGGTTTGAGCGCTGGACCTCCGAACTTGATACCACAAAGTTGTGTGAATCGTAAAAATCGAAATCGAAATATAAATATAAGTCGGTCTCAATTCGTTTAGTTTCGTTAAGAGACAAACAAATGTTGTTGCTCACTCTTTAGCAGGGGCATCAAGATTTTATGCTAGTCACCAAGTCTTTGATTATATGTCAACCTGTATTGTGGACCTTATTTTAAATAATATGGACCTTATTCTAACAATTACTAACAACTAACATTTGTCTATAAAAAAACATTATTATTTTTTAATAATTGAATATTGCTTTATTATTGATATGGAAATTATGTCAACCCCGTCCAAAAAAAAAAGTATGGCAACAAATATATGCATTTACTAATATTGCATGGATTATTGATTAGCAATTCCGTTTCAAATTGATTGCATTTAATTCCGTTTCATGTTAATTTACTTTTTTGATTTTTCAATAACTCTGATTATTGACTCAACACGTCCATGTTGGCATATTTTAATTGACGTGTCTTTGTAGTTTTGTGTGCTGTCGACATTTGTTTAATTTCCCTTTTTAACTTATTCGCAATTGTATATAATAGAGATAACTTTTAAAATATAATTAATTTAAATTTAAATTATAGATTACTATTGAAAATATAATTATCATCTAATATAAATTTTAAAAATTAATTTCAAATTGTTTCAAAAAAAATAATTTCTGAATTTTAATATCTATTATCTATTACCTACTATAATTATTATTTTTATTTTTATTATTATTACTTAAATATATTTTTAGTCCTTAAAATTAGGTTTTTTTTTGGTTTTTAGTACCCAAAAAAAAATTTCATCAGCTTTTGGTCCCTCATATTTGGTAATGTGTCAAATTAGTACCTCCTCCTAACTCTGTCAATCAAAAAATCCACGTGGCAAACGGAATTCATGTCAGCACATGCCACGTGGACCATGGTAGCTGACTCACCATTTTAGTATTATGATTTTAGTCCCCCCCAAAATGCCAATGTTCAGATTTGGTCCCCCAAAGAAATTTGTTTGTTTTTAGTCCCCCGTGTTTGGAAATGTATCAATATTAGTCTCTACTGTTAATGGAGTTGATGCGTTGTCGTGACGTTGTTGAGTTCAAAATCCCTTTTGATATGTGGTTTTAATGACAACAAACCTTATGAACTAAATCTTAAATATTATGAATGGAGATCTACTGATGTTTGCACTTAAGAATGTTTAAAAGCAGGAAGTTACTCAAACCACTCAACAACTGAAGAATCAGAGTAGCATCAAAAGATTACAATTGCAGTATTATAAGCTTCATTGAGACATCATAAGTGTGCTACTAAGTCACAAGTGATCTGCATAAGAAGGTTCACAAGAGAGAAGAAGAGAGAAGGCTCATAAATGAGAAGAGAAAGTTCTTAACAAGAGAAAATTCTTGAGTTTGCTGATTGGATCTTTAGAGTAATGTAACTACTAAGCAGGAGATATTCTCACTGCCCAAGTATGCATCCACGAGAAAATATCAAGTCATGACCACCTCAAAAGCATTTAAGGTCTCAACTCTCTCAAAGAAAAATCAAGTGTCATATAAGCATAAGAAGACTCGTGACAGAAAAGAGAAAGTTTGCACCAACACCAGAATTCCAATCATGAGAAAGTTCAAGAACATTCAGGAAAGTTCATCAGAATATTCATGTTGAAAATCTGTTAAAGTCAAGAAGAATGTTCCACGTCAGAAAGTTCGTAAAATAGAAAGTTCATTTTGTTCAGCAGAATGAAGTTCATTTTGTTAAGAAAGTTCAGCAATAGAAAGTTCATTCTGTTCGTCACAAAGTTTGCAGTTAAGAGAGTTCAACAGAAGAAAGTTCATTCTGCTCGTCGCAAAGTTCGCATTTCAGAAAGTTCAGCAGAAGGAAGTTTATTCTGCCTGTTGCAGACTGAAACATTGGAATCTGCGCTCCTGACACAAAAGTAGAACTGTCTGCAGAAGAGAGAAAAACTCCTCAATGGTCACCAAACTTTCTAATGGTCATAAATAAAGGAAAAAGTATAAAAGGGAACTTAGAAGGTCATTTGAAGGTGTGAGAGTGGGATTAAACCGAGCCTTAATAGATTTGCATCATCCCCACTTTTTCTCCACTCTGCCTTAAACTTTCTATCACGAGATCAGAAAGTTTGTAGAAAGTTTACTGCAAGTGTTCTGCGATAGAAAGTTCACTACAGAAGCATCTTCAGCTTATTCCTTCAAAGCACATCCACTTCATATGTGTTCTTTAGCTGAAATGCATCTTAAATTAGGTGTGTGGATGGGTTTACACTAAGCTTCAACAGTTTTTCATCATCCCCATCTTTTCTCCCCCTGTCTCAAACTTTCTATCACGAGCAGAAGTTTGTAGGAAGTTTACTGCAAGTTCTCTGCAATAGAAAGTTTACTACAGAAGCATCTTCAGCTTATTTCTTCAAAGTGCATCCATTTCATGAGTGTTCTTCAGCTGAAATGCATCACCATCAAAGAGGAAGAGAGATAAACACAAGTCTTACCAAGATTCATCCTTGCTCTCCTTTATTCCCCTCTTTCACACTTTTATGTATTTGTGCTATACACCTGGGATTATCTTTAAGAGTGTTGTAGCTTGTATTTACACATTTGTGTAATCTTATTTTCAAGTTACTTTTATCCCACAAACCAAAACTTTTGTAAAAGTTCAGTAGGTAGAGCTGTAGAAAACTACCATGTAGAGCCTGAAGAGGCTTAAAGAAAGAATACTAGCTTCTGTGAAGGAAGATAGCTTGGAGAAGCTGTTCCAAAGAATACTCAGTTGTAGAGCCTGAAGAGGCTTAAAGAAAGAATACTAGCTTCTTGACTAAGCTGTTGTGGCAACGTTAGTGGGAAGGCAGCTTGGAGAAGCTGTGGAAAGAATGCTCAACTTGTACTGTTTTGTTGAAATAGTGGAAAATCTCACCTTGGGAGAGGAGTGGATGTAGCCCATGGTTTTTGGGTGAACCGCTATAAAAATATGTTGTCTTATGTTCTTCTCTTTTATTTCTGCATACTTTAGTTTCTGCATCTTTCTAAATAAGATATTAACTGTCTGATATTTAAAACAGAATATTCTAACGACTGCACAATACTCTCTCTTACATGACATTTTTTAATGAAACTGTATTGTGTTCATAAAACTTGTGTCCTGCTTTAAAACTCAGGTCTATCTTTAGAAGCTTCTATTTGCACTGTGTTTATCATTAGAAGCTTCTGTTGTTGAACACGTTGTCCTTAACCTGCAAACTTACTCATGAATGTGTTTTGCTATGAATATCAATCTTTCTCTGAAACATCTGTAGAAAATATGATTAGATTTCAACTCTCTCTAAATGATCATGTTTTAATCAAAGCTAAATGTTGCAAATTGCAAAACGTCTTTATGCATAGCACATCATAAAACTCATTCTGCAAAGAATTTATTCTATGAGAGAAAGTTCACTGCGTGGAACCTTCTAATGTAGGTTCACTACATGGAACCTTCTAACGTAGGTTCACTACGTGAAACCTTCAAATGTAAGTTCACTGCATGGAACTCTCTCATGTAGAAAATGTTTGTAAAACTGTTTTATGTCAACATGAGTATATTTATTGGAGGAGGTTCATGTGACACATCACTGCACAAATCATTTTATATTGAACCTTCACATCTAAGGGGACATTCATTTAAAGTGTTCTATGAAACATGTGCATATAATATAACGTTCTGAAACATTGCTTTATACTAATCAATTCATCTCCAAGTATCAACTTGAGAGAACGTTCTAAAAGTTTTCAGGCTAAAATGATTAAAGGTCAGAAATTTTCAAAGGGTCACAATCCAACCCCCTTGTTGTGACTCTATGTGTTACCTTCAGACACAGCTCCACGTCATTATCTTCCACGTAAGTCACTAATCATATGTGTCATGTCATGTGTGCAAGATACTCCATGTCACCCTCTCATCTCAGCCACCCTCTCTCTCGGGTTAAATAAAACCCTAATCCTCAAATTACCAAAAAAAAACAATCCCCAAATTTAAACAAATGATATCGATAATGTGCAACCTACAAACTGCTTAAATTTCACTGTAGACCACTAGTGGTTTTATTTATGTCATCCTTTTAGCCACTTCACCTGCAAACTACCCTTAAACATCACCTTTGTAACCACCACGAGTATCAACTTAACACACCCCTTTAGGTCTCTATCGCAACTCATCCATGAACCTAGAGGCAACAGTAGCAGAGAGAGTGGAGGCGCTAAAAAAAATAAGAAGGGGTGGAATTTCATTGATTGGGATGACCAGTGCTAGATGGGACGACACTAAAGAAAGCTGCCATCCACGACGGTGATGAAGGTCACCAAACAATGATGAGGGTTCAAATCCTTCCTATTCTCATCTTCATTGGTGTCTACGGTGGATATGTGTTCATGGTGGTAGAATATAATTGTTACTGGTGGGATGGGGGGTGATAGAAATAGGGTTAATGTTATGGTGTCTTTTGATTTTTAATTATTTGATTTAAAATAGATAATTAATAGTAAAATCCCACCGTCTTTCTGTAAGTGGTGTATTAGGTTGGTATTAGTGGTGGTCACTAAGGTGATATTTAAGGGCAGCTTGTAGGTGAAGGGGCTAAAGGATGGGGAAAGAAAATCATAGGCAGCTTACAGTGAAACATGAAAATTTTACAGGTTGCACATTAAAAATATCACTTGCTTGATTAAAATAGGAGATTAGAGTTTATTTTAACCCAAGGGAGAGGGTGACAGAGATGAGATGGCGACATGAGGTATCTCGCACTCATGACATGACACATATGATTAGTGACTTACGGGAAAGATGATGACGCGAAGCTCCGTCATGACAACTCATCAACTCTATTAACAGTAGAGACTAACGTTAATACATTTCCAAATATGAGAGACAAAAAACTGACGAAATTTTTTGGGGGGACTAAATGCGAACATTGACATTTTTGGGGGGGGGGGTTAAAATCATAGTACTAAAATGGTGAGACAACAGCCACGGTCCACGTGGCATTTGCTAACATGACTTCTGTTTGCCACGTGGAGTTTCTGACTGACAGAGTTAGGAGGAGGGACTAATTTGACACATTACCAAATATGAGGGACCAAAAGCTGACGAATTTTTTTGGGGGACTAAAACAAAAAATAAACCTACTAAAATCATATTTTAGCCTATTATTTATTATATCTGTCAATTTTAATTTACAGACACTATACACATTTATGTGCTCTAAAGAGCATCTAAATCGTTCTCGCTAGTAAAAAAAGAGCATCTAAATCCTTGATAGAATGCTACAGCAATAGAAAAACCTTTTACTTTTACATTTGTCTCCGAGTGTGTTAGTCAACACATGCTTCGAGACAAATGGGTATCACTGATTCACTGTCACAGAAGTAGTAGAAATGAAAAAAGTAAGAGAGAGAAGGCTTCATTATTTTCAATTTTGTCCTTTTATCCTCAACAGTCCATCTACTAAATTTTTAATCCAATGGCCATAAACCCCAAGTGCACCGATGGACTAGGAACAAAGTAGTACACCCTATACCTCGCCTTGTCTAGATCATGTGGCTACATGGAATGCCTAATTTGTCGACGGGAATCCCGATTCGTAAACATACATTCTTTCAGTCTCTTTCTCTCTTTCTTGTGTTAAAAAAAGAATAAAACTAAAAATATAACAAACTTTCCTTATGTGTGTGTTTCTTGTTCAGTAGGTTAGGGTTTTGGATAGGGTATAGAGTACACTAACTATAAACTAGACTAGTAGGTATCAGCCAGTTTCTGAATATGAAACTTCTATCCCCAACTAAAACCAAGTATTACTTTTTGACCCCATTATTCAAGTGGTTTTAAAAAAAAAATTATTCAGTTACGTTTTAGTAAAGTAATTATTTTAACATATTTCACCAACAGTTCGAACTATTTACAGCACACAAAAATTAACGTCCTATGTTTCTGTTGAAAGAGAGAAAATAGACGTTGAAACCCTGTGTTTTGACTACACATCAGACTCCGTTTTACATAGGCTTAATGCAATGAATACAAATAAATATAGGAGATTCTATTCTTATTTACATGATATGATATGCTTAATAATTACGAAGATCCTAATTAAATAAGGAAACAAATCATAAAATATAAAATCCTGACATATCATCTAGGATACTCTAAAATAGTCTATGATATAATAAAATATTATAAAATATTTCTTAGATTTTTTAACAGTTTCCATCAACAATATACCCGAACAACTGTGTTCGAAGGATTTTAAAATGATATCCAGCTCAACTCAAATTATTTACTCCTTCTGTTTCAAAATGATTGTCGTTCAATGTTTTTTCACAAGGATTATGCAAAACAATAAATAACTTAGTGAATGAAATAATTTTACTAAATTATCCTTGTTAACTATCTATGTATTAGCAATTGTCAAAAATGCATAATGAAGTATGATGTATTGAGAGTGATGTACATAGTATTTATTTGAAGATAAAATTGGGAGAAAAAATTAATGTTATATTGAAACAATAAAATAACAATCAATATGAAAAAATTTCATTTCTCTAAAACAACAGTCATTTTAAAACGAAGGGAGTTGGGCCTACGAGAAATTATCTAACATTAATATACACTAAATAAACAAGAAGTTGGGCGTACCAGAGTTGAATTGCATAATAATATTATTTTATTTCTTTAATCTCTGTTTTCATTTCAGGGGAAAAATTTTCTAACTAATTGTTAATCAAAAAAAAAAAGTGTGTTGTTTTTAGCACAATTGTCAAAGTATTTGTCGCTTGGGTGCGTCCGCTACATCTCCTTTCAGCAGGAGTGCGTAGTAGACCACTGAACTATCAGTAAAAAAAAAAATACAAAAGAAAATCTCTATTGTTGGATCACAAACACGGTAAAAAAACGCCTAGGCAAATTTCCAATAATGTATACTTTTGTAATTTAAAAGTTTTGTGTCGACCAATCTATAGACATTTTTTTTTTTTTGATTCTATAGACATTAAAAATTTACTCTCTTCATTTATGGCCGGTAGCCATCAAAGAATCTGCCCCCTTCCAAATTTTAATGCATAAATCCATGGTTGACATTAAAATAGACGCGTGATGGGCAAATTTATCATGAGACCACGCTAAACGAAACCGTACACTGACTATAAACTATTGCTCGCAACCATAAAATAAGCGTCCCCCCCCCCAAAAAAACCAAAAAAAAATTGTTATTGTTGCTTCAAATATACTTTCTGTGAACAAACAGCGTGCCTCCAATGGAAGCTAATAGCTATCAAGCAGCAACAGCAGGTTCCCTCTCCTCTCTCTCTCTCTCTCTCTCTCTCTCTCAATCAACACAAAGGAAATAGATCCCAACGATTTGATTTCTCGTAGTATAATAATAATAATAATAATAATAATAATAATAATAATAATTTTTTGTGTCTGCACTTGTATGATTCTCTTTTTGTCAGAACATATGCATGCCCTCTTTCTTGTATTATTTTAATGAATGTTTGCACGGGTTCTATTCTATTAATCTATTCCATGCCTAATAATATTAACTGTTAATGAATATAAGGCCTCTGCCATGTCCCCTGACACGGACATCTCTGAACTCTTCGAGGAGTGGTGCAAGAAATTTAACAAGACATATTCTTCGGAGGAAGAGAAACGATAAAGGTTCAATGTTTTCCAGGAAACTTATGCCAGTATCACCCGACACAACCAAATGGGACATTCTTACACCTGGGGCCTCAATCAGTTCTCCGACTTAACGTCGGCTGAATTCAGCTCCACTCATCGTGGCTTGCTCTTCCCTCAGGTATAAAATCATAATTCTGGTATTATATCAAACATAAATTGGAACTAGTGGTGGAAGTGGAGTAGACAATTCTATGTCTATGTTGGAATTCTATGCTCTCCTACTTTAACATGGAGTAGTGTTGTGTGTTGCTGCCCCAATTTATTAGTCTGGCTTTATCAACACACTTTTTTTTTGGTATATAAAATTACATATTTGTTGACAGAGAACGTTTTTGCTGTATAGTTTTGTACTCTGTAATTGATACGCTGAAGGATCGGATGGTCTTGCTACATTCCTTATTTCTTTTTTTTTTTGTTTTGTTTTGTTTCCTGCACATGAAGATACCCTGTCCTTCCCTGTAGTAATTTTCTTCTCTTTAGTAAAATACTTTTTTCTATATAGATTTTGGCTATAACGGCAATGCTATTCATCGCGAGAGAAAATGATCGCAACGGTCACAAATGTAACTTTAAGAGAAACAAAAAATATGCGGTTCCTGTTTTGTAAATACCTAAATTGATCCCTCACAAAAATTGCGGAGACCAAATTTAGTCTCCGAAAAATAAAAAATATCAATTTGATCATTAAAAATATTAAATGTGAGTCAAATTAGTCCCTGATAGAGACTAAAATATCTCTGATAGAGACTAAAATATCCCTAAAAATTATCTTAAAAAGAACAATGTCTAAATTAGTAATTTTCATTTTTTAGAGATTAAATTAGTTTCCGTAAATTTTATTGGGACTATTAATTTACTCAAAATCACGATAGAAATAGAGATATACACGCTTCGTGATATTTCACGAGATATTTTCTCTTGATGTTAAGTATTACGCTTGGCTATAATCAAGGGTGGCTTAAGGTTGGTGTTAGTTATGTGGAATCTTGATTGCTACTTACCAATAGTAGTTTTGCTATAATTTGGTCCATATGGTTGCCAAACTCTCAAATTAACTCAGATAATTATGATTTGGCCCTTGTTATTTGTTAATTAAACTCGGTTTCCTTTAATTTTAGAGTAATGATCTATTTTGGTCCCTCACAAAATATTCACGACTCATTTTAGTTCCTCACAAACTTAAATCCAAAAATAATCTCTTATATTTTTTTAAAAAGGTTACTTTAGTACCTCACATTTTTAAAACGATGTCACATAAGTCTCCGATAAACAATCGTGAATATTTTGTGAGGGACCAAAATGGGACTTTACACTTAATTTTATTGGCACCACGGGCTTAATCATGCCTACTTAAGTAAAACACGTGTTCAAAACCGATTGCTTACTGGTTAATTTTCTTGTTTGTTTTGTGACTTGCAGGAGGATGAAATAAACAAAATCTGGGAACTGCAGAAGCCTGCAACATCCTAATCTTGTCAAGTTGATAGGTTACTGCTGCTTAGAAGATCGACGAGTTAGCACTTGCTTTTGTTTTATGAATTTATTTATTATGCCTAAGGGTAATGTGGAGAATTGTCTTATTTACCAAGTATTGATTTATTTTTAAAAAATATTTCTTCGAATGTTAATAAACGCAAATAGCATTATATATTCTAAAAAGCTGTATTATTAATCGAAGAATATGGTTCCGACAATAAACATAAGTATTTTTCCATTCTCGATGCCCATGTTTTGTGCTTGCATAATCGGTCATTTTACTTCCAAATTCCTTTCCAATGTACAGCAATAAGTTCATATTAGTCAACACAAGAAAATTTACAATGACTAAGAAAACATGATTACTGATCCATATTCATTAATCTGACATTCAAAGATTAAGTACAGCACGGGCTTAGGAAGATGAGGAGAGGATCCAAATGATGTTGTCCTATGCAACTTAAGTACCTAACTGAGTTTTAAGTAGGATTTAGGAAGATGTTAAGGGAAAAAAAAAAGATATTCAATTCCAAAAACAAATTTCAACACTGGTCCTTTTCGGCTGCATCCATGCATTGCATATGAAGATCTGGTTTCCTTAACTCAACTACAACTACTCCTTCTGTCCCAAAATATCCTTAAAATTATTGAGTTTATTAATTATACTCTTTTCAATGATAGATATTTTAAGTAAAAGAATCATTAAAGTAGCATTAGAAATTGAAAATAATCTTATAAATTGAGACAAGAAAAAGTCAAAACAATGTCTTATATTTTGAAACGGAGGGAATATAAGAAAATATGCAATGTGCCTGAAAAAAGAAAGTTGTTATGAACATTTATCATCGTTAAATGTTTTTCATGAAGCGGTACTCTTAGGGGAGAAAGTAAACCTACAAAAGTGTATCATTTTGATCCGTTAATCATCAACCACATCTTTTTTTTTTTCCTGACTAGATCATCAACTATATCTGAAGTATTGTCCGATGATTGTTAATCATCAATTTGTTGCATCCGATGAAACCTCCTATCCGCTACAGTGCCATAGGAAGGAAATGGTCGATGTGAAGTGATTAGAACAGAATATCAAAGATGCGAAGCAACTTTTTTGTTATTGTGTTATAGGGGTCTCCCTCGGCTTACCACCTTAGTATGGTGTCTCCTCCCAACTACGTTTGGTTTATAAAATGCAGATAGTTCTCCCTTTATTGTGACCAATATACTCCACCCAAATTTCATTATCCTTTTTGTTTGAGATTTAATTTAATTTTCTTCAATATAATTCTAACCGTTTTTTTTGGGTACATAATTCTAACGGTTTTTCTAATGTGTCGAATGTTGACATAATAAGTTTCATTAATTGCTTGCTTTTTTTCTTTATTAATTATTACACACTTTTTTCTCTATTTTATAGATTCACCTCTCTTATTCTCTCTTCCCACTAAATTAAAAAAAATGAGTAATTAATTAATAAAGAAAAAAAGTGTAGTGGTGATGTTTTCAATTGTTGTGCCAAGGCACAAGAACACCCATAATAGAGGTGTGGGCACATGCCTACCTAATTTTTTTTTTACGGGAAAATTGATATATCATTCAACCAAAGAATGTTCCTTACAATAAACATGAGATATTTGGTTAGGGACAGATCCCACCCAAGAAGAAGTACCCAAAGTTTATGACACACCCACTAAGCTATGAGCTACCTGGTTACAACCTCTTCTAATACAAACCACACGAATACATGGCAACCTGGACATAATGTCCAAACAATCTAGGATCAGAAAGTCAATCTCAGAAATTCTAAGCACACTATAAAGACATTTAACCACTATCTTAGCATCTATTTCCACCACTAGGTTGCTGCATTGCTGTGATTCTGCCCAAGAGAGGCACCATCTCAGTCCTAGAGTCTCGGCCATCAGAGGAGAGACAGAAACATGATCCAGCTTAGTTGCTGCAAACTGAACAACTCCATTAGAGTCGCCAGCAATCATACTAAATCCAGTATGGCCACCTGCAAAGCATCCAACATCAATATTTATTTTAATAAAATTCAGACTTGGGGGAGCCCAAAAACATTGAGCCGGTGCCACGGTTTGCCTAGCACCACAAGGATTTGCACAGTTATATTCTTCCACAAACAAGGCAGCTGCACCTGCAATGGAAATTGGATCAAAAGAACCATCATTGAAGACAATATGATTTCTAAATTTCCAAATATGCCAGAGAGTAATCCCAAAATGCTATTGAGCTAAGGGATTTGAAAGCCAATGTAAGAGCCAGGAATTAAGATCAATTTGGCTTGGAACATGAATTCCCAGAGGGGAGGAGAACCAAAGTGCCTTGGTTGCATTACACTTCATGAATAAATGCTCTTGATCTTCAATGGAGGAAAGGCTTAGAGGACAATTCATGTCCAGGCTGATTCCTTTTTTCCCCCAGATTACTTCTAGTCAAAAGAATATTGCGAGCAAGTTGCCAAAGAAAATTTCGAGTACTCTTGGGAACCTGCAGTGACCAAATCTTCTTCCACATCCCCTGTGCTCGATCATTTGAAGTCTCTGGGTTATTTTTGAATTTTTCATCACACAACAAATGATGAGCTGACCGGACTGAGTACATTTCGTTCCTTTCCCAATCCCAAATTAGCTTGTCTGCGGGTAGCCTCCAAGAGATTGTAATATTTAAGATTTGTTTTGCAACAAAATCACTGTAGGAGTTGCGAATCACGCCCCTATTCCACTGTCTTGTTTCATAGTCAATGAGATCAGAGACAAGGGCATCTGGACCCAGGTTGGAAACCGAATAATGAATTCGAACTTAGGCTGATTGTTGCAGCTCAGGCAAGTGCACCTGATCGTAACTTGTAATAAAAGTGGAGTATATTTAAGATTCCGAATGTCGAACCCATAGAGAATGAGCAAGTACTAGTGAATTATAATTCTATCCTATTAGGCATTCAATTGTTGTGATTAAAGAAATAATGTGCAATTGAAAGTAAGTAATGCCAAAATGAATGTGAGAACAGTCTAACAAGTTATGGAAAACCTAGGGGGAACCGGGTTCACCTTGTACTCTACCCTTGAGTTTGCAATCCAATTCATATGAGTTATCTATTATGCAAGAGCACTAACTATTCACTCTAAATTACTAGAGGTTGTCTTAGCATACAGTAGCCTTCCTCCACAACTAATTATTCCAAACCAGGAGATAACTAAGGGAAAAAGCATTAAGTTCAGATGGGTTTGCTAACCTAATAACTGATTAGAAACAAGCCGTAACCTATCCGGCATATAGCGCGAGTTCTTTTATCCTATAGTTCCGTTAACTAATCGTGATCCTGTTACCACAATTAAACCAACTAAATAAAGGGTGATCAGGCCTTATAGGAATAAGCGCAATAGAATAAAATACTCAAGCAATTAACAGAAACTCATATAATTAAAGAACAAAATATCAAAGGTATTGTAAATGATACCCCATCATCCCTAGTGATGGGTTTAGCTACTCATTCCTAATGATAGTAACATAAACAATAGTACGAATATAGGGCAATCGATAACAAGAGAAATAAATCTAAACTGGGACACTCTTTCGGAATGACGGCAGTCCTTAAACAGTTCTTCATGTCCTCACAAGCTCCGGTAGCAATCCAAGAATGGTACCAAGCTTCAAGGAGACAGGAAATCTTCGGAATGGGGCAAGGGTTGCTATCAGCTCTCAATTGGGGGCTCTTGACTCAAGAAATCGTCAAAAGGTACTTGTAACATGTTAAAAGCCCCTATGTATATATTCTCTGCAAATTAGGGTTTCAGGCTTCATATTTGCACAAATCAGGGACGGGGTACAGCTGTACCGTATATATACACGGCCGTACCGAGCTTCAAAGATGACGCTGGCCTGTACCTGTACGAGTTATTGTCTTGATATCACTTGTGTACGGCCGTACCACTACAAGAAAATTCGGATTTACCGACGGGCTTATACCGACGGTCACAGACCGTCGGTTAACGTAGGATTTTTCGACGGGCAAAGCCGTCGGTAAAACAAAAAGTTCGTTTCAGAATCGACTGATTTACCGACGGTCAATGCTCGTCGGTAATTGAATGTATTTTTCATTTTGGCGCCTATTTTTCAAATACCGACGGCCTTATACACGGTAAATTAACAAACCCGTCGGTAAGGTCGGTCAGCCATCTGACGGCCTATACCGTCGGTAAAAAGCCGTCGGTTATGCGCGATAATAACCAGAAACCGAGCCTTCCCTTTCTCCTCCATCTTCATCCCTCTTCTCTTTCACTTCCCTCTCTTCCTCCGCCACCACCGCCACCACCACTACGCCGCCACCACCACGACCACCACCACCACCACGCCCACACCACCACCAGGCCGCCACCAACCTTTCTCCTCCATCTTCACCACTCTGTTCCCTCACTCTTTCTCTCCACCACCATGCCGCCGCCGCACCACCACGCCGCCGCCACCACCACCACGCCGCCAATCTGTTCTCTCAGCTCCTCCTAAAAGGTTAGGTTCTATTTCACATTTCAAACTCTGTTGTTGTTGTTGTTGTTGTTGTTGTTATTCTTTGCCAAGTGATTGTTGCTAATGAAAATTGGTAATCTTTATATAGCTGCCAGCTTGTCATCATAATTCAGGACTTGTGTCATGGTTGATTACTTTTTCAATTTTTTAGGATGATTATTAAGGACTTTGATTTTGGTAATTTAACTCTAAAGCAGTTTTTCAAGTTATGGGCAAGTCTCCATTTATATCATCATTGCCATGTTTTGAATCACTTGATTGTTTTGTGCATGTGTTTGTGTGTGTTTCCACTTTCCATTCAAACATGGGCAAGTGTTTTTGTGTTTTTCAAGTGCATTGGGGATGCTGGTGTGTTGCTTGCATTGGATTTGTGGAAGATTGTTGGGATATGATTGAGATGACTGAATGCTGAGCAATAAATTTGATGCTTTATTGTTGTGATTTGTGAAGTTTGTTGTCATAGTAATTCAGCTAATGCCTAATATGTTGATTATGTATCCAGGTCTGGGCAATCTGGTTGGTAGGACTTTAAGTCTTCAACTTTTTCAGTATTTTTAGTTCGAGGCTACCACATTGCTCCGAGACTGCCACTCACATCGAAGGACGTGGACACTCTCTTGTTCTGAGAATTAGGTATGCACTCTAACGAAATGTCGGTTGACTCATTGGGTGGAAAAAGGGTTGGCTGTTGACCCCCACACCGACATATTTATTTGATTTGCTTCATAGTTCTCTCCAGAGAGAGAATTTTGAGGTGATGTGTGTTTTGGCTAACAAAGGATGTTTTATGTTGAAGTGATGTATAGTTCTCTCCACAGAGGGAATTTTGTCTGATGTATATTTTATGTTAGAGTAAGGTAGCATGTAGATTATTCATTTAGCAAGCAACACATAAACTCAATTTCAGTAAGTGAATCTCTGATCCTATGTTCATCCATTTTTTGAATTTGTGTTGTCTTCTTCTTAAGTGAATCTGCCCACACACTAAAATGGGGCTTAGGGATTTTTATTTGAAATTCCCAACAGTTAATTACGAAGTCAAATTGGTTAGCAAGAATTATGCAGAAGTTCAACTCCTAGATTTGAAACTTTATCTTGTTTTAATGGCTGGTATATGTGTAATTGTGATCTTTTGTTGCCACATAATAAGAGAGTGTATGGGTTACTGCCACGTCTCACTATACTTATAGAAACTACTCTTTTTGTTGCGTCTCCATGGTAAGAATTATTTTTTACCCAGCTGTTGCCTTTTACTCATGTTGCCGGGACTTTAACTATCACATTTCTAGTGTTTGATAGGACACTGAATTGTACCAAAGCATTTTTTACTTAGATAAGTTTTGTTCTTTTTCTTCCTTTTTGTTGTGCCTTAGTGGGAAAATTCTTGATTGTTGTTGTTATTGTTGTATTCCTAAGCATATCATTTTGCACTTTATATTATATCTAATTTTCTTTTCTTCTTAGGAAGTTTTTATTTATGTTATTTAGAAATGGAGATAAATTTGAAGAATCATATTCTTTCTTTTCGCTACTTTTACTCCCCCTATTTTGTCTGTAAAACAATTCATTTAATACTATAAAGTTAAAAGAAAAAACAAAGATATGTCAAGCACTTCGGCCTTCTGGTTATGAAGCCTTCACATAATGATCTGTAAATAATGTGATGATATGTATTAAGGTCATTGGAAACAAACGACATGTGGGAATGATAGGTCACTGATTTGGAACCTTTCTATTCCTTAATCATGGCCGCGACTAAGTTTCCTTGCCTTTAAATTGTAAATCAAGAAGAAACATTGCTATTAAGGTGGGTTTGGGCATATTATTACGCTTATATGTACCAAGAAATGGAATCAACATATTCTTGATGGAAAAAATGATCAAGTTTTAATTCAATGGATGACTTCAATTCTTTGCATTATTTGTCTTTTCATGCATGTTAGCATCCGCATATATAAATGGAAATCAAGTGGTGAAAATTTCGATTCAGTGGAGATTTTTCACTTATATTTCATTTTTATTTTAGCATATTGGAATTAGGAAGGAAACTACCTAAACTGATGCAAAGACTACCTGGGTGTTACAATATCTTGATATAATTATATGGTCTTATAAAAGACGTTCTTTTCAACATCCTCTTTTAAATTATGTCCGCTAGCACCTTGTAGTTTATTGGAATTTCCATTTATCAGGAGCTATCATTAAAATTAGCTTTGAAGGATGATAGAACCTGCTATATGAAATGATTGTTTGTCTTTGTAAATTATGATTGATCTGTGTGTGATGTTAATGTTCACCTGAATTTTTTTTTGTTTACAACAATATTATGCGTAACGCAGGTTATTTTACAACAATATTATACAACAATAACAACAACAACAATCGTAAAAATATCAAATATAATAGAGGTTGGCAGTGCATTAGACAGTGTGTGATTTAAACATCGTAAAAATATCAAATATAATAGAGGTTGGCAGTTCGTTAGAAAAATTTGACCTTGTGTGACCATCAACTGCCTTGGTTAATGTAGTAGATTCTGGTGCTAGGCTAGTTTTTTAACTGCAGAAACATAAAATGATTGTTTTTTGGCCAATTAATGGATTAGGATGTATGGTAGATGTGGCCATATAGGAGCTCTAATTGCATGGCATATACCAAGCCAAACCACTATGAAAACAAAAATTGTTAAAAGGATTTATGCTTCCATTGCCGTCGGTATGCTTGTTTAATTCTATCCTTTAAGAGGATGTCAACTTTCAACATGTTACTTTTTTATTATTGATGAAATGGATGTTTGATTGTTGTTATTAGTATCGGAGAAAAGCCTTAGCTTCCCGTTTGAGGTTCAATATATTATTGAGTGCGTGTACTCTTTTAGATACCACGTGTTCATTGTATATTGAATCTTGAATTATCCAAGTCGGACAGTTTGGGAAAAAACTTTTTCTTTACTTGTATAATAGTTGTTGCTTGATTCTCGTATCTTGATATTTGATGAAATTTCGGTGAGATTCATTTCCTTTTGTTCTCTGGGTGCATACTTGATTGCCTTGTTCCTAACTGCGATCATTTTGTGTACTCAGAGACCAATGGGAAATGTCAATAAATTTTGTCAAGTATAAGATATGAGAATTACTAATGACTATTATACGAGTTCTGAAAAAGTTTTTCCTCGAATGGGATAGGGTCATACCATTTAAAGAAAGAGAGCGGTTGTAAGAATGTCGTGCTGTTGAAATTGTCATTTTTTTTTGACATGCAGAAGATGGAATTTTTTCCTTCGAATCGTAGTTGGATGTACGATAGGTTGTATCCGGGAAGAGGGGGTTTGAAACAATCTTTTTGCGATGGGATTGATCACTTCGTTCAAGTCGCAATAGCACACGAAGATTTCGAAATTAATGGAGGGATTAGGTGTCCGTGCCTTAAATGCGATTGCAGAAAGATCAAAAGCCCAGGAGAGGTCATGCTGCACCTGCAGAGAGTTGGATTTATGCCTAATTACTGGATTTGGACTAGACATGGTGAAGAGTTACCTCGGGTTGGATTAGGGGTTGGCGATAATTGCACAGGTGCTTCAAGTAATTGCGTAGATACGGGATATGGTGAGCAGATTGAATTGATGCAAAATATGGTTTGTGATGCCTTGGGGGTCAACGTATCATTCGAGGAGCCACAGTATGATGACACAGATGAACTTCCAAATGAAACTGCACAAAGATTTTATAATCTCTTGTTAGAAACAAATAAGCCGTTGTTTGAAGGTCTGCGACTCTAAGTTATCAATGTGTGTGAGACTTTTAGCTCTCAAGTCCAAGTGTGGTGCTACGGATGTGTGCTTGGATCTCGTAACGAAGATGATGTTGGACTCGTCACCTATCAGAGATGGTTTGCCAAAAAGTTATTACGAGGCTAAAAGCTTAGTGTCCAAATTGGGGTTGGAATCTAAAAGGATTGATTGTTGTGTGAGAGGGTGTATGTTATATTACGACAATGAATTTGGTAAAAACGATAGCGCGTTGGTTGAATGCAAATTTTGTGGTGAGCCAAGGTATATGTCACATACTGATAATGGGAAGGGTAGACAAAAACCAGTTCCACGGAAGGCAATGTTTTATTTGCCAATTATTCCAAGGCTGCAGAGAATGTTTGCGTCAACACAGACTGCAGACAAAATGACTTGGCACTATGAGAATAAAAGCACTTCAGGTATGTTGCGACATCCATGTGATGGTGAAGCTTGGAAGCACTTTGATCGTGTGAATCCCGAATTTGCAGCAGATCCACGTAATGTACGACTTGGCTTATGCTCTGATGGTTTTACCCCATATGTTCAATCAACGGCGAAACCTTATTCTTCTTTGGCGATTATTGTTACCCCATACAATCTTCCTCCTATATGTGCATGTCTAAGCCCTATATGTTCTTGACTTGTATTATAGGGTCCAGATAATCCAACAGATGGTATTGACATCTACTTACTGACCTCTCATTGACGATCCGAAAAGGTTGTGGAATGGCATTGTGACTTATGATGTTGCGAAAGAAGAACTTTACAATGAGGCGACTCTTATGTGGACCATTAATGACTTCCCTGCATATGGTATGTTGTCCGGTTGGGGTACTCATGGTAAGATGGCATGTCCACATTGCATGGAGCATACAAAGGCCTTTACCTTGAAATTTGGGGAAGAGTTCTTGGTTTGACTCACATCGCAGGTTTTTACCACAGATCATCCATTTAGGCGGAATAAGAACGCCTTCAAGAAGGGAAGTTGAATTAGATGGCGCCCCGAGGTTGACATCCGAATGTATTTTTACCGTAGTTATGGATCCGCCAAAAATCACGATTTTGGTGAATTGGATCGATTTGAAGGATATGGACAATGGCACAATTGGACTAAAAGAAGTATTTTTGGGATTTGCCGTATTGGAAAGATAATTTGTTGAGACACAACCTTGATGTTATGCACATTGAGAAGAACTTTTTGACAATGTTTTTCTCACTGATGAACGTTAGAGGAAGAACGAAAGACAATGATAAGGCCAGGTGGACTTACCACTTTCTTGTAAGCGAAAGGACTTGCATTTGACGACTTCGGTCGAATGGGAAAACCCTGAAACCCAAAGCCTGTTACTCTTTAAGCTTGTTGAGGAAGCTAGGTCGATCAGCCGATTGGATAAAAGAACTTGAATGCCAGACGGTTATTCTTCTAATTTGGCAAGATGTCTTTGATGTGAACAAAGGAACAATGATTGGGATGAAAAGCCATGATTGTCATGTATTCATGGAGTGTTTACTTCCTATTGCATTTAGTTCCCTGTAGTCAAATATTTTAAATCCACTTACGTAACTCGGCCAATTTTTAAAGATTTGTGTTCTGCAACATTGAGAGATGATGATCTTATCAAGATGGAGCAGAACATACAGTCATTCTTTGTAAGTTGGAGAGAATATTTCCTGGTTTCTTTGACTCTATGGAACATCTCCGGTGCATCTTGCACATGAAGCTAGGCTCGGTGGACCGGTTCAATGAGATGGATGTATCCATTCGAAAGATAATATAATCAAATATCGATTAACATAATTATTCAACGCCCGGGTTAAATGTTGAAATGTTGATCACCAACCTTGTTATTCAAGAGATTTATGGGTGACTCAAAGCGGTCGGTGAAAAATAAGGTCGGGGTTGAAGGATCTATTTGTGCAACTTACTTACACCGTGAGACAATTCATTTCTGTTCCCATTATTTTACGAACTTCATCTTTGACACCAACAAATAATAGGAATGAAATAGAAATTGAAAGTGAAAGACACCCACTGGCCTTATCGGTGTTTTGTCTTCCGGTCGTCATCTTTGGAAAGGAGTGAAGTCCTGGTTAACGGGAGAAGATTGGAAGTCGACCTGCGTTCACGTGTTGATCAACTGTCTTGAAAGTATCACCATATCTTACGGATGTATACTGTTGACCACTTTCAATTTATTTAGGCCACACCTATTCATGATCATTTGTTTGATAATGACTTGTTCAGGCATTCTTGTTAACTAAGCCCACAAGTTTAACAAGACTCTTACGCTATATTCATGAATATTTCCCAACGTGGTTTATGAGCCAGGTATGTATTTTTAGTCCTATTTCAACTATTTGTTGTTTGAAAATACAAAAGATTGTTTGCAAAAAGGAACCCTAAATCACTTGTGCATGTGTATACGCAGGTGTATAGCGAGTCAGAATCGCCCATAATCGAACACTTGAGAAATTTATCTCATGGTCCTAAATCACGTGTAAAAGAATGGCACACGTATTTAAATGTGATTTACAAATTTCAAACTCGATCAAAAGCGAGAGGAAAAACACAGTTAACAGCAGAGTTTATGTAAAAGGTGCCACAGAGGGAGGTGAAGACGACTTCTACGGCGTGATTCAACATATATATGAGCTGGCGTACAATACTTTAGACTATACTAAAAGAATAGTGCTATTTTATTGTAATTGGTTTGATCCGTCAAGTAGAGGCACAAGAATGGATCGCAAATATAATATCATTGACATATGCATGGCGAGAAGATACCAAATGTTTGATCCGTTTATCATAGCACAACATGTAAGACAGGTGTATTATGTCCCTTATCCGTCAACTCGAAGGGACAAACAAGGTTGGTGTGTTGCAATAAAGACAAAACCAATGGGTCGCATTGAAGCAGATGATCCACAGGAAGAAGTGGCTTATCAAGTGGATGAGATGTCTCATGTCAATGTAGTAAACGAAGTTGAACCCATTTCTCGACTACATGACGATCCAATCACATATGAAGATGTAAATGGAGATGAGGAATTAAATGAAGAAGTGGCAGAACCATCAAGATCTGAAGACGATGCCAAGGCGAGTGGGCGTAATGGGCGTAATAAATTTGTTTAACTTTTTACAATTAGAGAATTTAATGTCTAACAACATATTTTATTTTGTCGATTATTTTCATATAACTTGTTTATTTTTTGGAATTCATTTTTAATATTGTTATGTTTAAATATAATATTTCATGATTTATTATTATTGAATTGCTCTATAGACATATATGGCATCAGGAGGTTCAGGCTCCGACCCCCCCGACCACCCAGTAGTGGTCAACGGAAGGGGAAGGGCATCGCTGTCGACCCCCCTCGTCGTCGGAGGCCGAACATTATTAGGATTGATGATGCTGGCTATGCGATGGTGGCATCCACACGTCCGCAGATACATCTACGCCTACACAGGCTCCGGCCGAGTTCGGCCCCTACGGCGTCCTACGTCACATTGGGCACCTACACAAAGATGCAGACCTTACGCAGATCGACACCCATTTACATGATGCCCACCAGGGTTCCAGCAGACACTTGCCGCTTTTTCCTCTCATTTTGTGTGCGAGGCGGTGCGACACTCATGTGTCCGATCGGGAGTATAGTGTGGGCGATCCACCGATCGACCGGGGTTCAAAGAGACGAGGAGGTTGAGCAGCAGCAGGATGAGCAGGAGGTCGTTGATGATATTAAGATGCTGCATGATGGCCGAGTTGCTATCAGGTCAGCTGGTAGAGGGTGAGTATGTATGTTGAATACACATTTTTGCCCCTTATTTTTTTTTAGTTTTCAATTTCGTCCCTTATCTTTTTTTAGTTTTCATTTAAGTCCCTTAAACTTCCAAAATCACATCAATTTCGTCTTTTCTATTTATTTATTCATATTTTCTTAGACGAATCACCATCTGACACGTGGCAGAAAAATAAAATAAAATAAAACAAACTGCCACGTGTAAGATGGTATTTCGTCTAAGACAAAAAAAGAATAATTAAAAAGAAAGGACGAAATTGAAGTAATTTTTATAACTTAATGGACTTAAATGAAAACTAAAAAAAAAGGATAAGGGACGAAAATTACAGTTTAACCTATATTTTTAACTTGTTTGGTATGTTGTTATTGTTTAGGTCCCTTCCACAAAGCCAGTGCGAAGGCTATCACTAAGTAATTGAGCAAAATTACCACACCTATTGGCCCACCTGGGACGCTGACGGTGGATGAGCGGAGGCACATGTTCAATTCTTTCGAGTAAGTTGTTTATTTTTTGTTGCGTATTATTTTTTATTTCATGAATCTCAATTATTTTTAATAACGTATTATATTCATACAGAGAGGTTTCTTGGAAGAAAGAGCAGAGGAGCAGATCAAGAAGAACTTCCATATGAAGGCTTCCCACCGCCTATCGATATGCTTAGAGATGCGCCTCGGTGGGCAGCCCACTTGGATAGGAGATGAGATCTGGCGGCTACAAGCGCCTTTGGAACTCCCATGAGTTCAAGGCGATAGCGAGAAGCGAAGAAGAATAGAGCCTCCGAAAAGGGTGGGAGCTTGCATCTGGAGGTTCGGTCACCAAGAAGATGCGGCTTCGACTTGTATGTTTTATATTATTATCATTATTATTATTATTATTATTATTATTATTATTATTATTTAGTTAAGCTTTTTTTATTAAATAATTACAGTCTCAGCGGTTGCAAAGGGAGGTTCAGTTGCACGAGCTCCATCGTGCAACTCATATTAGGAAAGGTACCGGTGAGTTTGTCGATGAGCGGTCGAGGCGGACCCAGGTAATTATAAAACATAATGAATAGTTTTTTAACAATGTTTATATTGTTTTATTACAACTGAAATTGACTAATTTGTTTATGTTTGACAGGAGGAGTTTGAGGCGAGGATGTCTCAGGTTAGATCTCAGACATCCTCATGTTCCCCGTCTCAGAGCCCAGAGGATCCAGCTGCGTCGCGGATGGTTTGGGTAGATGTTGTTGGCGGCAAGAAGAAGGGTCGCCTATACGGTCTTTGGCGACCTTGCCAAAGAACTACAAGAAAGGGCTTCTTGCCTCTGGAGAAGTAAATCCGGCGATCGTCTTTGCCGCGGATGAGCGGGAGATAGCAGAGTTGAAGCGGGCCATGGCCGAGCAGCAGCGGATCGCGGCCGTCCAGCAGGAGGAGGCCCGCCGGACGGCTGCCATGTTGGCTCAGGTGCTGCAGCGACAGGAGGATCTGTACCATTTGCTAGCTCGCCAGCCGCCTCCTCCACCGCCTCCGCCTCCGCCTCATAGTACTGGTGATCATGTCGATGATGCAGATGGTGATCATGATCATGATTATCAGGACTATTAGTTATGTTTGTATCGATATTTTTTTATATTTTCGGATATTTTTATTCTTGTTTTGTTAAATCAATTTTTTATTTATTTGTTACGTTTCTTTTTTAATTTGTTTTATAGTTATGTTATCGCATTACATTTTTAAATACATGAATAAATTAATAATTAAATGTGATAACTAGTAATCGTTAATTAAGTGGATAAATAAATTAAATTTATTACAGAAATTAAAATTAAATAATTTAAAAAATTAAATAATTTTTTAATGAAAATTTAAACAATTTTCAATTGAAAAAAAAAATTTAAACTCCGGCTTTACCGACGGTCATGGCCGTCGGAAAAGTCATCGGAATTATCGACGGGTGAAAACCGTCGGAGAAGCCGTCGGAAATTTACCGACGGGTTAAAGCCGTCGGAAAAGTCATCGGAATTATCGACGGGTTAAAACCGTCGGAGAAGCCGTCGGAAATTTACCGACGGGTTAAAGCCTTCGGTAAGTATTTGCGACGCGCACTTTACCGACGGACATTAGTCCGTCGGTAATCCGTCGGAATTTTTTTATTACCGACGGTATTTGTGGATTACCGACGGCTTTTCGCCGTCGGTAATCCCGCGATTTCTTGTAGTGTACTGACTTCGACACGGCCGTACTGGACATTTTTATCGGCGTCAGGTGGTACAGACTGATGAGATACGCCCCTACAGAGAATCTGCTCTAGGTACGGTCGTACCTATGGTATGTAAGGTCGTACCGCTTGTCTAGAAGTGCTAAAACTCTCCAAAACTAGCCAGTTTTCAGTCTTTTTTTCGCATCTTTCGTTCCTAGTGGTGTCTTCATGATAATTCTGCATATTGAGACATAAATCAATACATTTGTGCATTATTTAGCTCAAAACAGTGTAATTAGATACTAGAAACGTCACGTAAATATTGACAAATTGGTGTGTTAACACCGATTAGGAATCCAACTGTCTTGGTAAATAGAAACATTTTGGCTAGTTCCTATCACCTACCACGCCCCAAGTTCCAAGACTTCTTTAGCATGCATTAAACTTCTCCAGGCATAGCTCGGTTGATATCCAACATCAGCCTCTAAAAAATCAGTTCTAGGATAATATCTTCCTTTGAACACCCGGGCCATTAGAAAGTTTTTATCCATTGCTAATTGTAACGACCCGTTTCCGGACCGCTACCGAGCTCAATATACCGAGCTCGAGTTACCGAGCTCAACACACCAAGCTCAACATAAACCTATATGAGATGTGTTTTAAAAACAAAACTCTTGTGCCTTTTAAAAATACGATATATATTTTTTTATAAAACCAACTCGTGCACATCAGAGTAATTCTGACTTTTGAAACATGGTGCAACTAAGACACAAGACTTAAATTCTAATAAAACATACATGCATAACATACACATATATATATCACTCGAAATAATAATGTATACAAAATACAGAGTAGCAAATGTGCAAAGAAAATACACCTAAGGTACGACAACTTCAAAAGAGTAATCATACCCTGGGGGTACTTCCAGACTTCCCACGCAGGAGCTCCAAAAGTAAGACCACCAGTCTACCTCAGAGCAACAAAACAACACCGCCCAGCTGGTCACGACTTGAACACAAAAGAAAACGAAATGCAGTTCTCGAGAAAAACAAATATCCAATAAACAAACAATCACGACAGATAGAGGTCGTCACTCGGTCCTCGTCGAGCTCCTCCTCGGCATCGTCTCATCGCCGAGTTATCTGCCCTCGACATCGCCTGGGTAACCGTCATGGATTGAAGGCACCACGGGAAAGGTCAACTTCTCAACAATTCAAGATAAGCTCGACATAAAAATATAAGCAAACAAAGAAAGTATAACATTCACCGACGTGACTCGACCATCTCACTCTAAACTCGACACAACTCGCAAATCCATTTTCTCTCGACTCGACAATTTTCCGGAATGCACACGCCGCATCTGGTATGTCGGAAAGTCCAGCCAAAGCCTTGGGATCCTCGCTCTCCCTAGGACATCAACTCAGGTCCCATAGCGTGGCGACGTCTAGTCAATCTCCGTAAACAAAAAGGGGACCTAGCACCCTCGATTATCCGGGTCACGGCTCAAAACGTCATACGACTCACCTAGCTCGCTCACTCGATGAACAATTCGCCGCATACGATATTCAAAGAGTTAAACACAAGATATTCAACCGCATGTCAAATAAAAGAGCAAGCTCGACATGAAGAAACGCAATTCAACATGCAATACACAATTCACGACATATATTCAATCACATATTAAATACATGCAAAAACTCAATCATATCACAACATTTCAAGCTCGACACAAATCAATAAATCCATACACAATGACATAACCACGTAGAATATGAAATGCCCTTACGCTAGCATACTACGAAAGTATTAATGTGAAGCGCTCTTACATAAGGACTTATAAAATAAAGCCTTAGAGATATCTAGGAGTTGCCCTTACCGAACTCCAAGTTAATGCTGCTCGACAACGACCTCGACACAGCTGTCTTCAAAGAGCTCGACAACGACTTCTCTTACTCGATCTCGACACGGCTGTCTTCAACGAACTCGACAACGACTTCGACACGTACCGTCCTCAATCGACCTCGACACGTACAGTTCTCGATCTGGATTCCGCTGCTTCTGCGTCCTTGGATTCGCTTTCCCGTACACCTCGATTCGGAAATCACTCGATCTCGGGAATCAGACTTCCTAAAACAAACACAATTTAGATCGATCTATGGTTTCCAATACATCTAGCTCTCTCATCCCCAAACTCAACCACAACCCAGAAAATATAAAACTCAAGAACTGAAATATATTTTTCCTCTAACTCAAAGTTAGAGATTTCGATCAAAATTTCATGAAAAAGTTATCTGATGCTTCAACAGATAGATCGACAACAACAATAACCAGAAGCAACGAATGAGAAACAAAAAAATCGAAACGAACCAAAAATGGAGGTTTCGGCGCTGGGTGCAGAAATCAGAGAAAGAAATTTGTTTTACAAGCCCAATTAATCGGTTAGAAAGATAGGTAATATTGTGAAGAAGAAAACCCATCAATTTGACATGATTTGGAAGCATAAAACTGGTTAAAAATGGAAGAAGAATTAGCGCTAAACAAGAGTACGGATGAAAAGAAAAATATGTTCTTCATACCTCAGCGGTGATCGGCCAGGCGAGATATGGGTCGAGAAGTTGATGATGAACAAGATTGATGAAGAAAGCTTGTGCAGAATCTCGATGGAACTCACGGTTTCGTCGATGGAGATTTTTTTTTTGAAGAAAACAACGAAACACAGAGCAGAAGGAAGGAAGAAGAAAGAAGAAAAGAGAAATGAGTGTGAGGGAATCGGTCGTGGTATACAGCTGGCGAGAAAGGGTATAAACGTAACTCCAGCTATAAGATGCCAATCCCATCAATCATCTACCCGTTAAATCGTTCCTCTCATAATTACCCTCTACTCTGTCGGTCAACGGCAAGCCGACAATGTAATAATTACAAACAATATAATAATAACGCTGAATAACGTTCGAAAGAATACGAGGTGTTATCTCGACACGATGTCGACAAGAGTGCTCGTGCAAGCGTACAAGGTTCTAACACGATTTCGTGAACGCGGTCTCCTTAGCTCGACTTGCGCCTCATCAGCTTCGGTACGCGGCTTCATCAACTCGACACGCGCGACCTCCTCATTTCGGCTGACTAGTGCATCGTGGTCTCATCACCGACAAAAGATCTCGTGAAGCGATCTAGTCACGGGATCTCGACACAAGGTCTTGGTCGAGGTCTCGACACGTCGTCTAATACGATGTCGATCTCGCCCTCAGGTGTTACAATCTCTCCCTCTAAAAAATTTCGTCCTCGAAATTGCAAATAAGATTCTTACCTCGTAAAAGTTCAGTCTTGAGTCTTCATCTTCTCCTCCAGCTCCCAAGTCGCATCTCCCGTCTTCTGATCCCACACAACTTTGACAAGTTGAATCTCTTTGTTCCGCAACTGTTTGACTTTCCGATCAACGATCCTTGCTGGTGACGCTTCAAAAGATAAGTCGTCCTTCAGTTGAATCACATCCGGTTCGATGACATGAGAAGGGTCGGAAACATACTTCCGTAATTGTGAGACGTGAAAGACGTCGTGGATGTTCGACAAGAATGGTGGCAAGGCAATCTGATATGCCACTGGACCAATACGACGAAGAATCTGGTAAGGTCCAATAAATTTAGGGGTAAGTTTCTTGGATTTGATCGCTCGACCAACTCCAGTAGTGGGGGTGACTCTAAGAAATACATGTTCTCCTTCCTCGAACTCGAGTGGTCGACGTCGTTGGTCTGCATAACTCTTATGTCGACTTTGAGATGTTCGCATCCGATCTACGATCAAACGGATCTTCTCGGTGAGTCCGCTGGATCATATCTGGTCCTCTGACGATTCGCTCGCCGTCCTGGTACCAACAAAGAGGCGTCGACATTTTCGTCCATCTGGCGCTTCAAAGGGGCCATTCCAATACTCGCATGGAAAGCTGTTATTGTAGGTGAACTCCACCAATGGTAAGGCGTCGTCCCAACTTCCTCGGTGATCTAACGTACAAGCTCGCAACAAATCTTCAAGCGATTGGATCGTTCTCTCGGTCGACCGTCGACCATGGATGATATGCCGAGCTAAGCACGAGCTTCGGTTCCCATCGCTCCTTGCAATTCCCTCCAAAAATGAGGCGTGAACTTCGGATCTCGGTCCGACACGATCGAAAGAGGGTATTCCATGAAGTCGTACTATCTCCGCGATGTAGATCTCGGTCAGCTTTTCCACGTTGTATGTCGACCTCCTTTGGTAAGAAATGAGCAGATTTGGTCAATCGGTCCGACGATCACCCAAATCGAATCATTCTTCTTCTGCGTCTTCGCAAACCTACAACGAAATCCATGGAAATCTTGTCCCATTTCCATACTGCACGCGTCGCGATTGTAGCATTCTGCGGTCGTTGGTGCTCCACCTTCGCTTCGACACGTTAAACATGAAGCTACGTGCTCGGCCACTTGCTTCTTCATTAGGACCACCAAAAATGCTTCTTCAAGTCTTGATCCATCTCCGTACCTCCGGGATGAATACTAAAGTTGCTCTTATGCGCTTCGTCGAGAATCAACTTCCTCAGCTCGGATACGTTAGGTACGCACACTCGGCCATTGCACCTCAAGATGTCGTCCGCTCCGACGTGAAATTATGTCGCCTTCCCTTGCGCTATCAACTGAATCTTCTCTTGCAGAAGCTCGTCATGAACTTGCTGGTCTCGGATCTCGTCCAACAATGCATTAGAGATGGTAAGCATACCAAATCTCGGTTTCCGGTGAAACTCGACACTCAACTTCAAATCTCGGAACTTCTCGAGCATCTCCAACTCCTTGATCATCATTACCGAGGTTAAAACGCTCTTCCTGCTCAACGCATCTGCTACTACGTTAGCCTTACCGGGATGGTATTCCAACGTAAAGTCGTAGTCCTTGAAATTACGTCCATCTACGTTGACGCATGTTGAGTTCTTTACGGTCGAACGGTATTTCAAGCTCTTGTGATCGCTGAAAGCGAAGAGTGCTCCCATAAAGGTAGTGCCTCCATATCTTCACGCAAAAACTACTGCCGCTAGCTCCAAGTCGTGAGTAGGGTAGTTCCTCTCGTGAATCTTAAGTCGTCTTGAAGCATCTGCGACCACCTTCCGATGTTGCATCAAAGACGCATCCCAATCCCTGGTGTGACGCATCACAATACACCTCGAAAGGCTCTTCGGGTTGAGGCAAAATCAGCACAGCGCTGTCGTCAAAAGCTCCTTGCCGTTGAAAATCGGCTTCACACTCCTCGGTCCCAAGCAAAGGTTGATCCTTCCTCGTACCGTGTAAGAGGCGCGACAATCTTCGAGAAACCTTCAATGAATCTTCGGTAATATCCTCGCTAAGCCGACAAAACTCGATCTCTAGAATCGCTTCTACTGTTCCCACGCTAACACCGCCTCAATCTTAGTTGGATCTACAGCTATCCCTTCTCTGGAAATCACGTGACCAAGAAAATTCACCTCTTCAAGCCAAAATTCACACTTCGACAGGTTGGCATAGAGTTGCTTATCTCGTAATATCTGTAGTACTCGACATAGGTGTTCTGCGTGTTCTTCTCGGTTCCTCGAGTAAATCAATATGTCGTCGATGAACACTACAACGAATCGATCCAAAAGCGAATGGAAAATCCTGTTCATGTAGTCCATAAACACGGTGGCGCGATTCGTCACTCAAACGGCATCACCAAGTACTCGTAGTGACCGTATCTAGTCCTGGAAAGCTGTTTTGGCGACATCTCTCCTCCTTCACGCGAATCGATGGTAGCGGGCTTCAAGTCTATCTTGGAAAAGATCGCCGCTCACGGTTGGTCCATCAAGTCGTCAATACGTGGTAACGGATAGCGGTTCTTCACGGTAACCTTGTTGAGCTCACGATAATCTCACGCCAGTCTTGATCGTCCATCCTTCTTCTTAACCAACAACACCGAGCTCCCCACGGTGACACGCTCGGTCGTATGAATTGCTTCGACTCCAAGTGTTCGATCCGGGACTTCATTCTTTCATCTCGGCGGAGACATCACGTATGGCGCTTTGGAAATCGATCCTGTTCCTGGAATCGGTCGATGGAGAACTCGACCTCTCGTCTTGGTGGTAATCCCGCACGTCTTGAAAACGTCCTCAAAATCACACACCACTGGAACATTCTTCACGTCGATTTGCTGGAAAACTTCCGAACTAGCAAGATACATGTATTCCCTAGTTCCTTCTTTCAAAGAAACTCCAATACGTTCGGCAGAAAGATAATTGGAGACTCCAAGGTCCGGAAAAATTACAGTTTTACGGGCACAGTCCAAAAGGACATGGTGGTGTGACAACCAATCCATCCCGAGAATGACATCTAAGCCCTTAAGAGGCAAACAAACCAAATTGACCACAAACTTTCTACTGGATAATCACTACACAATTAAGACATGCCATTGTTTGTGACTAAGGTTTTAGCGGTGGGTTATAACTACTAATTTAAGCGGTAGCGATCCACGGTCAAGTTCAACTGGTTCACACAATCGGAAGAAATAAAGGAATGAGTTGCACGAATCAAAAAGAACGGATAAGGATTTACCCTCGATCTCACATTCACCTTGGATAAGATCATCGGCTCGTTGACTTCCTCGCCACTCATGCGAAAACTCGCCTTTAGCCACTTGACGCTTCCCTTTGGCTTTGCCGCAAGCATAGTCGGTTCGACTTTAGGTGTAGGACAATCCTTAGCAAAATGCCCTGGCTTCTTGCGGTTGAAACACACCTCCTCCTTACGAGTACGATTACTCGCGTAATGTCGGCTTTCCACATCGGTAGCAACTCACCTCGACAGTCGACCTCCACTCCTCGGTACTTGGGTCATCTGACGACATCGTCCCCTGTTGTTGTTCCCCGAGGTCGGTCGTAAGGCCTCTTCTGCGGTGGTTTCCCTTTCGTGCAAACCTCGCCCGCACTCTGGGTCTCACCGGTCCGCCCACAGTCTTCTTCTTGTGGCTTCTCACTCCTTCTACCTCGACACATCGATCAATCGGCTCTTGGAGATTTCGATCCTCAACGACAATCGACTTACGAATGTCGAATCTCAATCCTCGTTGGAATCTCTCACTCAACCATCTCTGGTCAACTCGGTCACGAAATGGACTGAAATACCTCGCCAACGATTCGAACTTGGCGCATACTCGGACACCGTCGAGTTGCCTTCTTGCCGATTGAAGAAATTCCTGCTCCTTCTCGGCTCGTGCAAGATCAGGAAGTACTTGTCCAAGAACCTTTCACGAAAAAGCTCCCAGGTCATCTCGCGATGTTACGCTATAAACGTTGCTTCACTCCTCTCCACCAATACTCTGCGTCTCTAGCGGTAAGTAGGTGGCATAGTCGACCTTCACGTTGTCCCGCAATGAAGTGCCTCAAAGATCTTTTCGATCTCTTGCATCCAAAGATCAGCTTTATCCGGATTTGGCTCACCGTAGAACTTCGTGGATCATGCTTCTGAAGTCGGCCAATCCTCTCGCTTGACATTTCGTTCGCTCGTTCTTTGTTCGCAGTTCTGGCTGAGTTAACGCCGTCTGTTGAGCCATCGCGTTAGCTGTTGAGTTGCGGCGGTGATTGTTGAGCCATGGCTGCCGCCATCTCGGTCATAGCTTGAATAGCTCGTTCCATGTCGACGTTCTCGGTTGCGGATGTCGTATTCCTACGAGGTGGCATTAGATTCCACAAAGTTCAAAACCTGCCGAATCTCACAACAAGGATGTGTTAAACACACCGCTTCAATCAAGAAACAGTTCAAACAATTTCTCAAGCAATAAGTGCTTCACTTAATCAAACAACAATCAACACAATACAACTAGGTACCCAACACACATAACCCGACATAGTGACCGGTCAAATTCCTATGCATTGGCCGAATCAATCGCTCGATACCAACAAAGTGTAACGACCCGCTTCAGGACCGCTATCGAAGCTCAATATATCGAGCTCGAGTTACCGAGCTCAACACACCAAGCTCAACATAAACCTATATGAGATGTGTTTTAAAAACAAAACTCTTGTGCCTTTTAAAAATACGATATATATTTTTTATAAAACCAACTCGTGCACATCGAGTAATTCTGACTTTCGAAACATGGTGCAACTAAGACACAAGACTTAAATTCTAATAAAACATACATGCATAACATACACATATATATATCACTCGAAATAATAATGTATACAAAATACAGAGTAGCAAATGTGCAAAGAAAATACACCTAAGGTACGACAACTTCAAAAGAGTAATCATACCCTGGGGTACTTCCCAGACTCCCACGCAGGGGTGCTCCAAAAGTAAGACCACCGTCTACCTCAGAGCAACAAAACAACACTGCCCAAACTGGTCACGACTTCGAACACAAAAGAAAAACGAAGTACAGTTCTCAGAAAAACAAATATCCAATAAACAAACAATCACGACAGATAGAGGTCGTCACTCGGGTCCTCGTCGAGCTCCTCCTCGGCATCGTCTACTGTCGAGTTATCTGCGCCCTCGACATCGCCTGGGTAACCGTCATGGATTGAAGGCACCACGGGAAAGGGTCAACTTCTCAACAATTCAAGATAAGCTCGACATAAAAATATAAGCAAACAACAAAGTATAACATTCACCGACGTGACTCGACCATCTCACTCTAAACTCGACACAAACTCCAAAATCCAATTTCTCCGACTCGACAATTTTCCGGAATGCACACGCCATCTGGTATGTCGGAAAGTCCAAAGCCTTGGGATCCTCGCTCTCCCTAGGGCGGTCAACTCAGGTCCATAGCGTGGCGGCGTCTAGTCAATCTCCGTAAACAAAAGGGGACCTAGCACCCTCAGTTATCCGGGTCACGGCTCAAAAACGTCATACGACTCACCTAGCTCGCTCACTCGATGAACAATTCGCCGCATACGATATTCAAAGAGTTAAACACAAGATATTCAACCGCATGTCAAATAAAAGAGCAAGCTCGACATGAAGAAACGCAATTCAACATGCAATACACAATTCACGACATATATTCAATCACATATTAAATACATGCAAAAACTCAATCATATCACAACATTTCAAGCTCGACACAAATCAAGAAATCCATACACAATGACATAACCACGTAGAATATGAAATGCCCTTACGCTAGCATACTACGAAAGTATTAATGTGAAGCGCTCTTACATAAGGACTTATAAAATAAAGCCTTAGAGATATCTAGGAGTTGCCCTTACCGAACTCCAAGTTAATGCTGCTCGACAACGACCTCGACACAGCTGTCTTCAAAGAGCTCGACAACGACTTCTCTTACTCGATCTCGACACGGCTGTCTTCAACGAACTCGACAACGACTTCGACACGTACCGTCCTCAATCGACCTCGACACGTACAGTTCTCGATCTGGATTCCGCTGCTTCCGCGTCCTTGGATTCGCTTTCCCGTACACCTCGATTCGGAAATCACTCGATCTCGGGAATCAGACTTCCTAAAACAAACACAATTTAGATCGATCTATGGTTTCCAATACATCTAGCTCTCTCATCCCCAAACTCAACCACAACCCAGAAAATATAAAACTCAAGAACTGAAATATATTTTTCCTCTAACTCAAAGTTAGAGATTTCGATCAAAATTTCATGAAAAAGTTATCTGATGCTTCAACAGATAGATCGACAACAACAATAACCAGAAGCAACGAATGAGAAACAAAAAAATCGAAACGAACCAAAAATGGAGGTTTCTGGGCACTGCCGATTGCAGAAATCAGAGAAAGAAATTTGTTTTACAAGCCCAATTAATCGGTTAGAAAGATAGGTAATATTGTGAAGAAGAAAACCCATCAATTTGACATGATTTGGAAGCATAAAACTGGTTAAAAATGGAAGAAGAATTAGCGCTAAACAGTAGCACAGATGAAAAGAAAAATCTGTTCTTCATACCTCAACGGTGATCGAGCAGACGAGATATGGGTCGAGAAGTTGATGATGAACAAGATTGATGAAGAAAGCTTGTGCAGAATCTCGATGGAACTCACGGTTTCGTCGATGGAGATTTTTTTTGAAGAAAACAACGAAACACAGAGCAGAAGGAAGGAAGAAGAAAGAAGAAAAGAGAAATGAGTGTGAGGGAATCGGTCGTGGTATACAGCTGGCGAGAAAGGGTATAAACGTAACTCCAGCTATAAGATGCCAATCCCATCAATCATCTACCCGTTAAATCGTTCCTCTCATAATTACCCTCTACTCTGTCGGTCAACGGCAAGCCGACAATGTAATAATTACAAACAATATAATAATAACGCTGAATAACGTTCGAAAGAATACGAGGTGTTATCTCGACACGATGTCGACAAGAGTGCTCGTGCAAGCGTACAAGGTTCTAACACGAGTTCGTGAACGCGGTCTCCTTAGCTCGACTTGCGCCCTCATCAGCTCGGTACGCGGCTTCATCAACTCGACACGCGACCTCCTCAGCTCAGCAGCTAGTGCACGTGGTCTCATCAGCTCGACAAAAGATCTCGGCAAACGATCTAGTCACGGGATCTCGACACAAGGTCTTGGTCGAGGTCTCGATACGTCGTCCTAATACGATGTCGATCTCGTCCTCAGGTGTTACACTAATCTCCAGCATTATTTACCCAATAGAGCTTTGTCGAAGTTGCTGAAAGATCTGAACCCCATTTTACCTTTTGCCTTAGCTGTCCCAAGTCTCTTCCAGCTAAGCCAATGAATCTTCCGGCTTTTTTCAGTTGTTCCCCACCAGAATTTTCCTAACAGCCCTTCAATTGCATTACAACAACTTTTAGGAAGCTTGTAACAACTCATAATATAATTGGGAATTGCCTGAGCAATTGACTTGATAAGAGTTTCCTTCCTCGCTCTTAATAGATACTTCTCTTTCCACCCCTTTATCTTTTTCCACACTCTCTCTTGGACAAATGAAAAGACATCTTTCTTTGACCTCCCAAAGATTATAGGGAGGCCCAGATATCTAGAGTGAGATGTCACAGTCTTTACTTCCATTTCCTGACAGATCATTTCTGTCTCATTCTTAGGCACATTTCGACTAAATGACACTTTGGATTTGTCCAAACTAACCAGCTAACCAGAAGCCGATTGATAGGTATTAAGCACATGCATGATGGTAGTAGCCTCATTCTAATTAGCTCTTGCAAAAAGAATGCTATCATCGGCAAAGAGAAGGTGGGTGATCTTGAGGGCACTCCTAGCCACTTGGATGCCGTGGAGAGTGTTGTTTTGAGACTCCTTCTTCAACAAGCCAGATAGACCATTAGCACATAAAATAAAAAGATAGGGGAAAGCGGGTCACATTGTCTGAGGCCTCTCTTAGGGGAAAAACAACTACTGGGTTGACCATTGATAAGGACTTGGTATGAGACAGTTGAGATGCAGTCCATAATAGTCTGAATGAGAGAGGTGGGGAAAACCATAGCCATAAGCATTGATTTGAAAAAAGGTCATTCAATCCGATCATAAGCCTTTTCCATATCCAGTTTCAGGGCCAGCATTCTTTTTTTCCTTTTGTCTTCTTTTTCAACCAATGGAAACACTTCATGGCTATTACGGCATTATCAGTGAGCACAAAGGCACTCTGCTCCTCGTCCACCAACTCAGGCAGCAGGGGCTTTATTCTATTAGCAATAACCTTTGTAACAATTTTCATCACCACGTTGCATAAGCTAATGGGATGGAAATTGTTTTGGGGAGGTATTCGGTTGCAACTAGTTGTATTCGGTAAAATTGTGAGGTCCATGGTTGGAAATAGTAACTAAATTAATTTTTTTTAAACAAATATTTGATATAAAATTATTTTTTAAAATTTTTAAGAGAATTGAAATCTTTGAGTGGAACTGCATGGTTTTAGACAAATCATTGAAGTTTCAATTTAAACTTTTCTCTCTTTTTGTTTTTGAAACTTTTATTAAGTTTTTATTTGTATGTAATGGAAGAATTCTTATAACCATTTTTCGTAAAATTAATCTCACAAATACGATAACCTAGAAGTTATGTATACTTAGGGCTCATTTGATGTCTGAGTAAGAGAGACAAGATATGATAACTTATCATATTCTTTTTTAATCCAGTTTGGTGAGCCAGTAGAATATGATAAACCAATCCTATCATTTATCCTGTCATATCCATCTCGTTAAAATTCTATCATAGGGTGATGAATGAGTTAAAAACAACAAGATAGGATAACAAATTTGTTTCTCTACTCACCCTATAAAATTTAATTTAAAATATATTAAAATATAAAAATGTAATGTTTTAAAAGGGTAATGTTTTCTTTTAAAAAAAATAAGGGTGATATTGTTAATTTATATAACACAAGAGATTCATAATCATAAAAAAATAAAATAGTAATTTAAATCAAATAAATCTAAAAATATTTAAAATAAAAACTAAAAATAGAAAATTAATATAAAAAATATAAAAATAAATTAAAACTATTAAAAATATTAGAAATATTGATACTTAATTTTAAAAATTACATGTAATTTTGTCATATGGGTAATTTTGATATTTTATGTGATTAAAAATAAAATAAAAATTTAATATAATCAAATATAACAAAATATAAGTAAAAATAAAAAAATTAAAATTCATATTGAAAATTGTAAAAAATATTAAACAATATTTTAAAAGTTATATCTAATTTTGTCACATTTGTAATTTGGTCATTTTATATGATTTATATCTTATATATTTAAAAATTATATGTAATATTTTAACAAGGGTAATGTTGTTAATTACTTTAACATAAAGAAGTTTATAATCATAAAAAATTAAAATATTAATACTTAATTTTAAAAATTACATGTTATTTGTCTATATATCTCAAACACATTATAGGACAAGAGTTTATCATGTGTATATTATATCATATCACTGTCTAACTTTCTTATCTTATCTGTTCATATTCTATCTTATCAATCAAACGAGCCATTAACAGAAGAAGTTAGGCTAATTAGTTTGAATCAAATTAGAAGTTGAAAGGGGGTTGCTTTTTGCACCAACTTTCTTATACACCCATTACTTTTTTTTTCTTATTTTCCCCAAAATACCCTTGTTGGTAACTAATTTTCAGAACTCATCCCCGCTCCCTTTCCCCTGCACCGCCCCTCCCCTTACATTTGCCCTCGTACTGCCCCTCTCCTTTCCCTTCCCCTTTCTATTTCCTTATTTTTGCATTGCCCTTGGCCCTCTTCGCTCCCTCGCCCTACTCCCCATGCCTCTTTGTGTGCGATTTCTAAAAATGGGGGGGTGCGCATATTTAACTGAGATGGTGGGGAGTGCAATATAAGGGGTGTGTCATGGAGAATCTCAATAAAAAACACCAAGAATAAAAGTGAAAGAAAAGATGCGAACTCATTGAAGCTACAATGCCTAAAAAAATAAGTGTTCAATCCTTACACGTGTGTGTATATTTGATTTTTGGAATATTCTGAAAAATAAAATTCGATAGGTAAAAAATTTATAAAAAAAAAATATAAAAAATTGAAAAACTTAATCTTTCGAACTATATGCACTATAAACATTTGAATTCATAATTCAAATACTTGTGTTTTGGAAGAAAAAAAATATTACGAATTCTGGAATTTAATTTCTGGAGCACAAGATTATGTATTTTGGAATCAAATCTTCGAAGTGCACAAATTTGTACCACTCTCCTTGTCCCTCTTCTTTTCCTTTCAAGGGTTTGAATATCCCTTATATTCCTTTTATTAATAGATTCCATTTGGCTCTTCAAAACAAATCTGTGTTTCAGAAATTAAGTTCCAAAAAGTTAAAGAAAAGTAAAAAAAAAATAAAAATAAATATGAATTATGGTTTCAAATTTTCGGAACTTGTCATAATTGGGTTCTGGAAATAAGGTTTCGAAATGAGATATTTTGGAGAGAAAAAAATATATTAAAAACACCGTATAAGAAAGAATGGGGTGGAAAAAGCAATTCCATGTTGAAATGGGCTAAACTCAAATGTTTGTATTCAGTTGAAAGGAGCCCAATTATTTTGGACCGTAAGATTAAGATTGTACGGTGAAATAAGTGCAGAGCGTACCCTAGCAAGTGGAAAAACTTCACTGACATATGATTATTCCCTTCAAACCGAAACAAACATAGCGAGGTAAAACGACAACCCCTTCTTCGTTTTGTCCTTCGATTCGGAACGTCTTCACTCTTCAATCTCGTAAGTTTTCAGCTGATCAACAAGTTGTTCAGATTCATGAAATGGTTTGAGTGATTTTGAGTTTCAGTTCATTGAACTGGATATTATTTTTTTTGTTTTTTTTTTAATCTAATTTTTTGTTGTAGGGTTTATTGATTTGCATGATTTTCGGTTGAGCTAAAATTTGGATTCTACTATTGAAGTAGTGCTAAGTGCCTGTTTGGTTCAGCTCGTTTTGGAAAAGAATCACTTATTGAGAAATACTAACAATCCCTCTTTTCAACATTTTCTTTGTTATTAGATCAAATTCATAGGGTTCCATCAAATAGGAGATTCAGTTGATCCCTAGTGAATTTTACTAAATAATAATGTGCTGAAAAGTGTATTTGAGTGTATTGCTGATATTCCTTCCATATATTTTGAAGTTTAACTGCTTTCCAAGAGAGCTTTTGAGGGGGGGGGGGGGGGAAAGCTATTACAAGTTTTATTATGTCTTGCTAATTAATGGGAGATTTTGTAACATTAATTGTGAAGGGGAACCTTGATGCATTGGTTTGAGTTGTGGTTATGTGACTAAAAGGTCAGGGGTTTGAGTTGTGGAATCGGCCTCTTGTAAATGCAAGGTAAGGCTGCATACAATAAGCCTGCAATGGGTTCAACTCTTCCCTAGCTTCTACTATGGTGGGAGCTTTATAACACCAAGTTACCCATTTTGTAACATTGTGTACTCATTTGCATGTCATATAGTAATGGCTAGTTGGATTTATAAAGGGTTTTCATTACTCATTAGCAACCTCTTTAGCTGCATAGCGGAGCAGCTCTTGAATACTCCTGAATACCGGAGGTGTGATGCAATAGCAGCCATAGCAGCTACACCAACTACTATTATTAGGTGCCAAATCCCCTGTTGTAACCTCTCTACGACCCACCTTGACCGAATGGTCTGCTACAAATGAAATTAGGGACTTTTAATACACTGACACCCATAAAGTGAGGGTCGAATTACTTGTGTTTTTCTAAAATAAAAGATTGTAAGTTTTGTGCCAAAAAAAAAAAAGCTAAGACTGAAAAAGAAGTTGTTTTAGTGCTTTTCTCATTAGCTAAATATAATAGTTTTTTCTAAAGGAGAAAAAAAAAAAACTACATCATAAATTCACGTTTTAAAGCTTAAACAAATAGACTCAATTTAGGGGTCACACACACTTTGACAGAGTGTTGCATGCCACCGCTGTCTGTGTACTTGTCTTCCTTGTTGTTCTCTTCCATCTTGTTTGGGTTGTGATTTATTTGCTTTCGTAACTTGTAACAACTTCTGCTTAACATGTTTTTAGATTTTATTGCTATGCTCATAATAATTTAGCTAATCTTGGTCTTATTGTTTCTTGTAATTCTCGTAACTTGTAACTCTTGCATTAGGCCTGAATCTGAATTTTTTTCTTCTTCTTATGGTAAAAGTTTTAATATTCCTAAAATTATCTAATGTATGGATTTTACAAATTTATGAAGATTTTCACTGCATCCACAATCTGCCATGCTAATATAGTGGCAAGGAAGCACAAATACTTTGAAACAGTAGTCGCATAGTGTTGTACCCATGATGTGTTTGACACTTCATAGACACCTCTAGTTAGTTGCATTTTAGATTTTTTTTTTCCTTCAATTTTTTTGAACTTTTAGACTGATACACATGGGATACTGCATTATTAGATAAACAATAACATTTTATTACCCTTGCTAACTTTAAAAATATTGATTCGCATTTGATTCAAGATTTGTGTTTTTTCTTTTACTAATTTTATGTGTTGACAGTGTTGTATTACAGCAGTGTCATGTCTTATAATTTTTAAAATTCATTATATCCCCGTATATGTGTCATATCGGTTCTACATCCCATGTCGTATAAATACTTTCTAGGTGGCTAGCCACAGACACCGCATTTCACCATTAACTACTATGTTTTACTTTTATATAAATCTTTAGTGTTTGATCTCTGAATTGGTCTTGAGAACCCGTGATCCCTTTTTTTGATCTTGGAAGTGATCAGTACCTTTTTAATTTTGCCGTAAAAAAAAGTGCCTTTTTAATTTTGTAAAATCTACTGTGAACTGATATAATTACGATGTTAGTATCCATGCTCTAAAATCAGGATAGTAGTTCATAGAATAGACATTATCAAATCAATTATGATGATATTAAGGTGAAAATTTATTGATTTTATTAATTTTTTAGCTTCCAACTTTTCATCATTGTACGAGCTAAGGATGAAATCTGTTCAGCTGTTCTGTTTCATCTTCTTGGGTCTGTGTTTGCTAATTAAAATCGTGTCCCTTTCCTGTCTTAATTTGTTCGTTGTGTTGGTTAATGATATATTTACCTTCCAAAGTTCTGTACTTGATGAATACTTTGTTTACATTTGAAATGCCATCGCCGAATCTGTAGACCGTTTTCATTTATAGCGTATACTGTGATTTAATACTGAGAAATTTAAGAACTCTTTCCATCATAGATTCTTATATATAATTTTATAAGGAGGCATGGGTGAAGTATGTGAAGTTTTGCAATATTTTTGGACTTGCTTTTGTGTTCCTTGTCGGATTATGATATAGATGTTATTACATCTTACTCTGTATGCCTTTTTAGGATTAACACTGTAAGGAATGGTTATACCGAATTAAAAGAAAGAAAACAATGAAAATCTTTCAAATTTCATCCTAGTATGCTTGTGTTTATTCTTATTATTACACACCTTTCTTTCTTTACCTTGAGGAAGTTTATTTTCGTTTGTGTAGAATCATGGCAAGTAAATCTGAAGATCGCAAGGAGCCAGTAAATGAACAAGCAGTTGCAAATATGTATGCAGCTATGAGGTCTGAACTCAACCAAATTTACTCCAAAATAACTGAACTGGAAATGGAAGTTGGCGAGCACTCGTTGGTCCTTAATGCCATTCAGCCCCTTGACCAATCTAGACGATGCTATCGAATGATTGGAGGGGTGCTCGTGGAGAGAACCATCAAAGAGGTCTTACCTGCTGTGCAGCGAAATAAAGAGGGACTTGAAGAGGTTGTTGCAAGGCTCAACGAGGCACTGGAAAAGAAGAAAAAGGAAATTGCCGAGTTTGAAGCTAAATATAAAATCAGGATAAGGAAGGCTGATGCTGAGGTGAAAGATGAATCTGGTAGGAAGGAAGGTTCTGCTCAAGGAGTTCTTGTGGGCCCCGCGGGAGGTAGTGAATGATATGTCTAGTTATAGTCTGTTTCCTAAAACGAATAGCAAGAAATTTTCTGTCCTCTTATAGTTATTGGTTGCGGCTGTATGGTGCTTTGTCTTTGTAGAGATTAGTCTAAAACAAGTATTACTTGATGATATGACCTTCATTTTAATTGCTTTGGCCGAAGGAAACTTATCTTCAATGGGTCAAAACTCAAGTTGTCATGTAGATTCTTGTATTTGCTAAAGCATTTAATCATATTACCTAGATTAAAATGTTTTTCAGAAGTACCTTTTGTTTAAGATGTTTTTGGGAACAAAATGCAGATAAGAAGTCATGGAAGAAGATTTATGACATATAAAATAGTTCCATGTCAAAATTGTTGAAAAAATGATGTATGGAGTATATGCGTACCTATGAAAATATTCTTGTAATTTCTACACAGCTGTTACTTGCAAATGGGGTTTACACTAATGAGTTGAAATGCTTATGCATATAGTGGTGTTTACGTGCAAATATAAGCAATCCTGTATCGTTGTACCCTTGATAGATATTATATTATGGAATTTGTTATATAATGCATTATGGTTTACAGAGTTTAGCAGGAATGTAAAGATGAAAAAAATGTTGTGATGCACATCAAAGTAAAAGGATTTAAAAACTGAAGGAATCTGCCTCTTTTTGTTGAGACATGGTAGGGATGTGAGCACTACATTGTAGCTGCGAGAATATAAACTGAATTTAAGCTAGCTATAATCACTTGCACCTCATTACTCTTAAGAAAAAGGAATGGTTGTGTTGTTCATATATTTCAAATGTTCCCGTTGAGAATAGGTCAGGTTTGTGTTTCTACTTTCTAGTTATTCCAAGCAATTGAAACTTGAAAGTCTTGAGGACCAAAATTCTGACTTTTTTTTAATTTTATTTTTATGTTACTCTGGTTTCTTATATATTACAAATATTCAGTTTATTCTATTGAAAAAGAGAAATATTAAATATGTTTATTTTATTTAAAAAAAAAAAATAAGAGATTGTGGTTTGGATGAGACAAGGTTAGGAGTGGGGTGGGGGATGCACCAAACATAATGGGCATACGTTTTCTCCCCCAAGCCGATAAAAGGATATGGTTCTGGTTCGAGGTATAACCTCGTCAAATAAAGACAAATTCAAGGGTCCACGTTGATTAACTCTATATAAAGAGAAATGTATCTTCATGAAAATGTATGTATTTTTTTATTCTCTAATTCTAAGGCTAATACACATACTGACTTCGAGAGTCGAAGTGTCTTTGTACGTACTCGCCCGTGTTGCATTCAACGAGGCTAAGAAGAACAAACTTTTTCGTAGATAACACAAGGGAGACCTAATCCAACCTCAAATCTACTGGAGAATTAGGACATGATAGTAATAAAATAAATAATATAAAACAAAAGAGGTTATGTATATTTTTAATACCTATAAAATTGGTAAATTTTAATTTTTATCCTATACAAATTTTATTCTCTGCATTTAACAAAAAATAGTGTGGTATTGGTCTCTCTTCAATTCCTTAAACACACATTTTTTGTATTTTTAGGAACAGAAACGAATAAATTATTATAAACCCTAAAGTCAAATTTTATAGTACCATAAATAAATATATTTAAAAATAATAAAAATAAGGACGTGACAGCAGAGCAGTTTACTACAGGGGTTGTTAATGGATTGCTTGCTATTTTTGAGTATCAAACAAAGGCTCTCGCTAACCACACCCCCAGTTTGCTGTTCACACCCCCTGACATATTATAATTTTTTAAAATATCAAAAATACTCTTAACTTATATTTAAATTTATTTCTCAAACCCAACACCCCCCATCACCCTCTCGACCAAAACTCTTCTCCACTCTTTCACCCCTCTCTTCTCCAGTTTCTCTATCTTATGAAAGTTGGGAAAAGTGACCCAAAGGCTTCTCTTACACTTTCATTAGCATTGATAAGTGTCCATTTTTGTGTCTCATTCGCTTTTTTTTTTTGTGTTTACGAACCGTACGTGAACTTAATTCACGTACGTTAATTTTTTGGTTTCAACACGTATGTGATTTTAATTCACGTACTGCATGTAATCTGCAAGTACAACTTACGTAAATTATATTCACGTAAACGTACGTGAATCTAGTTCATGTATGTACTATGGATTTGCAGATTACAGGCGCTACGTGAATTAAAATCACGTACGTTTCCAAGATTTTAATTCACGCAAACTTACGTGATTTTAATTCACGTATGTCCTGTGGAAAACAGTTTTGTACAGCAGGTTTGCTAATTTTTCCTGATACAATTTTGTCAATGTTTAATGAGTGCTGTTAATTGAACATAGCAACTCGACACATATACGACACACCTCGTCCATACTGTACGGACCACGTGTCCGTACATGAACGGACGCCACTTTTTTTTTTCTAAAAAATAGTTTTTTTTTTAAAAAAAATTTATCTGGTTAATCACGTTCAAATATCTGGTTAATGCTATTCATTATCTGGTTAATGCTACATTCTGAAACTTAAAACATCACATTTTCTTATCTGGTTAATCACGTTCAAATATCTGGTTAACGCTATTCATTATCTGGTTAATGCCAAATCCTGAAACTATAAAAATCTCATTTTCTTATCTGGTTAATCACGTTCAAATATCTGATTAATGCTATTCATTATCTGGTTAATACCAAATCTTGAAACTTTTTCTTATCTGGTTAATCAAGTTCAAATATCTGGTTAATGCTATTCATTATCTGGTTAATGACAAATATTTTTTTAACCTGTTTAAAAAAATCTAAAAAAAATAAAAAAATTGAAAAAAACTTTGTCCGTACTATACGGATATACGGTGTCTATGTCAAATTATGTGTTCAATTATCATTATTCATGTTTAACCTTCAGTAAATGGACTTTGAGCAAGAATATGATGACGCACAAAGCGACGACGTGGAATCTGAGAGCTCACAGTTGGTGGTTTGTACTGATGCATTCACCACTGAAGAGCTATTAAATTTGAGAAGTAAAGCACTTGTGATTTGTTAACATATAATTTTTTATAGTTTTGTCGTTTGTGTTTTTCTTGGTATTCTTGATGTTTGCCACACGAAATGATCTATTGAAATGGGTCAGAGAAGTTGACAAGCAAATAGTATTGTTATTGTCATATTTAGGTTTGAAACAAGCACAAGACGTCTAGTAACAAAGATAAAGTTAATTCTTGATTGTGAAAGAAGCGAAAAATATAGACCTTGGAAGAACCCGTAGCCTGTGAGGGGTGCCGGCACCAAGAAATGTGATTGTCCTTTTAGATTGAGAGGGAGACTCGTGATTGATAGTCAAGGTTGGAATATTCACGTAGCATGTGGTATTCACAACCACGAGTTGGTACAGACATTAACCGGTCATTCTTATGTTGGCCGGCTATCCAGTAAAGAGAAGTCCTTAGTAGATGACATGACAAAGAATATGGTTAAACCAAGAAACATATTATTGACACTGAAGGATCGTAATGTGGAGAATCTAATTACAATTAAGCACGTTTACAATGCACGACAAGCATACCGGTCATCCATTAGAGGTAATAGAACTCAAATGCAACAATTAATCACTTTGATGGAACACGATCAGTACGTGTATCGGTATAGGAAGACAGACGATTCTGATGAGCTGAGGAATATATTCTGGGCACATCCATATGTCATCATGCTTGTCAATACCTTCCACCTGGTATTGATTATTGATATACAAGGCTTGCCAATACCGATTGCCACTGTAACACCCCGTATTTTTCGTACATTTTATATTTTTAAAAATGTGTTTATTTCATTAATTATTATGATTTGTAAATTTAATGATTCTGATTTCCCTTGTGTGTTTGAATTGTTAAAAAATGTTGAATTGATATTTATTTGTATTTTCAGAAAATGTTAGCATTTATTTGTATTTCAGAAAATAATGGAAATATATTATTTTATTAATTTATTTTTCTAAAATATTAATATTTGAAATGTCATTTATTTGGAGAAAGTATTTTGGTTAAAGGAGTGTTAAAGTGGTGGTTAAAATGAAAAGGGGCTTTTTAAAAATTGGACTGTTTTACTTCATGCACCCCATATTATTTCTTCATGCGCCCCCTCAGTACTTAATCATCATCTCCTTCCTCCTTCTAAACCTAACAGCGCCGCAGCCCATCCTTGAGCTCTCTCACACACTTTGAATCTCAGCTCACCACCACCACACGACTGCCTCTCAGACGCCGTTTTGGACCACCACACTACCACGTACACTCTCCCTCTCCTTCGCATCTGTCACGTGAGCACAACGGCGGAAGGACCCAACGTCACCGTTGCCTTCTGTGATGTTTTTCGGCCAACTCCGGCCGTGAAATGGAGTACCACCACCACCATTTTTCTCCCCTCCTCAAGCTCTACAAAACCCATCCAAGTTTCGAGCAAAATAGAGCGAAAATGGACAGATCAAAAATAGAAAACCACCGCCTTCAAGGCCATTTTTCGGCCGACCTAGACCTCAAACCAGAAAACAAACACGATATTCGTAATCTCCTCAGCGTCCGCAACAAAACCCCTCAACTAGAGCTCAAAATGAAGTACCTTCGCTGGAGCTCCACCGTGCCAGAAATCGCCACCACTGCGCCAGAGTTGCTGGCCGCGGTGACTTCTTCTTCTTTCTTGTTTGGTAAGTTAATTCCTCCCCTTGTTTCAACTCAGTTTTGGTTCCCCTAAATTTTTATAAGCTCCCCATTTTTTTCCCTCTAATTTTTTAATATTCAGTGCTTTTTTTCTTTGTGTAAGCAGCCATAGCCCACAAGTAAGACAACATGCTGAGTTTGACTTTGAAGACACCTTGATATAAAAAAAGTCAGCATCTTATTATAACAATAGATCAGTGAACTATATTAAAACTCCCTCTATTTCTTTTTAGATATCGGTTTTTAGAGAAATTTTATTTCAACGGTTAAGCTTACATTTTGTCAATTATACCTCTATCCCCATTAATTACTTCAATACATTTTCCATAAAGTTGATCATTAAAGTAGTTGGGAAGTTTCAAAGATAAGTGAATTATGAAACATATTCCCCAAAAATCATTTTATTCCCAACAATATGAATGTATTTAATACTGCACATGTATTTTGTTTCTATTAAAGCAAAAGTTTTTTGCGTTTCGATTGAACTTGGGGAGAAAAACCTTTCAACACACCCCTTTTCCTTATTAATAAAACGTGTTGGTGGTGTCTATGATTAGTGATTGGTTGGAGTACTCACCAGTTTTTTTGTTATCAATTAAGAGAGAGAATTAATGGATGGTTGGAGTAATACTTTGAGCAATTTTCGGGAAACTTGAATATGGAAAGAGAATTAATAGATGAAGTGGGATAGTGAGAAATAAGGGTATATGAGGAAAGATCTTGAACAATCTATCACTATCCCACTTCACCCATTAATTCTCTTTCCATATTTAAGTTTCCCCAAAATTGCTCAAAGTATTACTCCAACCACCATTAATTCTCTCTCTTAATTGATGAAAAAAAAAAGGGTGAATACTCCAACCAGTCACTAATCACGGACACCACCAACATGTTTTAATAAGAAAAAGAGGTGTGTTAAACGGGTTTTCTCCCCAAGTTCAATTGAAACGCAAAAAACTTTTGTTTCGATTTGAAACTTCCCAACTACTTTAAAGACCAACTTTATGGAAAATGTATTACAGTAATTAATGGGGATAGGGGTATAACTAACAAAATATAGCATTACACCATCAAAACGACAGATAAATTGAAACTAAATTTCTCTAAAAAACCGACAACAAAAAAGAAACGGACAGAGTAGCAAATTTGTTTCTTGGTTTTTACAATTTAACCTTAAACCTCCATTATATAAAAACAGAGTGAGTAATTGATTAGCTGGCCAAACCTATGTGTAGTTATCGAACTCTTTTTCCGTGCACACCACGACACTTATTGGCTACCGTGCTACTGCCTCCATCAAGCTCCATTCATCGGGTGGAACACGACCAAAGCCGTCAATAAATATACGCCTTGATAACTTTAGACAAACATTTTGATATTAAAACATAAACTAGAAATTGATATAGAAATGTGCAAAAGAGAGATACTTAATTGCTTAACTTGTACTACAGTATTAGTAACTAACATGATCTCTTTCTACATTGCTTTTGTTCTGTAATGGGAAAATTATTTTAGCTTCACATTTTTATCAAATGGCAATAGCTGTTAAAACATTTATCCCTTCAATTGATTTTGGAAATGACCAAGGTTAGGCCCTTTTTCCTCCTTTATTAACCTTTCATTTTTAATCATTCGAATGTCCTGTTCAAAATAATAATTTAATCTCTCAGTTTTCTTTTTCAACACAGGTTGTTCAGAAATGATATAAGATGCTATTTGATATTTTTGCATGTTGCTCGTGAGCATCATATGAGCTTACATTCTATATATAGGTTTGAAGCTTGCCCCTTTTTTTTCACTATCACCATTTTTATTGAATTTAATGTTTATGTATTTTTCTAAATTTTGTTGCAGGTTTAATGCATATGATATTTTCTCATTGTTCATGTAGATTTTAACGGGAGGCATTTTTGTATTCTCATTTTATATGAAGTAATTTTTATTTTATTTTATTTTGTTCTTTTTTTTCTGGTGATGATTTTGTTCTTTCTTTGGTTCAAGGTATCTTTCTTTATAATTTAAATTGTTTTATTATGGATTTTTTTTTAGTTTGTGAAATTTCTTTACAATTTGAATAGGTTTAACATTCCTAATGTACCGTCACTTATCATCTGTATAATTGTTCGTGCAATTTTACAAGATTTAGAAAAGTAATAGTTTATAAATTTTTAATTTAGACCTTTAAATTATTTTCATGTATTTAATATTTAATGGTCTTCTATGACTTTTTATTTTACACATGTAATTGAACTCATTTCCCTTTTTTTTTTCTCAATTCCCCATTTTTGAATTTTTTTTTTGGTCGGTGATTCACTATTAATCTTCGTTGTAAATGTTGATGCCCAAAGGCTACATCTCAAGCCCAAAATGGCTACAAGGCTAGCCGGCCCAATCCGGTATATACACACTCCCTAGATACATTACACCCTCAAAGCCCGATAGTGGTGCTGGAACTCTACTCTAGTTAACATAGAATCTAACGGTAGCTTATATAATCTAACTACAAGCCACTATTTAGTTCTCTCATCATAATCTTGGAACCTAGATCTAGAGGAAGTACTTCCGCCACTTCTTTTTCCTCCTCTTGCTTTGTTGAATTCGTCAAATCTACTTTGTTCGCTTCTCTTTTTCGGTTGCTACGTGAGTACAAATTTACTTCCGAATGGAACATGGAAAGAGAATTTGTATTATAAAAATTGTGTTATGTGCAATATTCATGATCTCAATTTTTTCGTGGTCTTCGTTCATTACATTTTTCAGCAACCAAACAGAACGTGTATCTTTGAAGTGATAATATCTGAGTTGTTCTTCTTTTTCCCTGTTCAGGTGGCCTCTTATTGTATTAAAATATACACTGATTTTGCAATAGAGAAAACTGGAGGTGCGTGCTGGCCTTTTGAGAAATTGATGGTTGGAGAGCTTCTTCAATACAAGCTTTGGCCATAGGGTGGAAGAAACTCCAAGAATTTTAGTGAAAGATGAACCAGGACAAAGACCATTAAAGGATGTCTATGATGGTTGTTGGGTTTCAACAATCATTCTTGGTTCAGAATTGTCACTTGGTTTTTTGTCTATGATGGTTCTTTTTGTCCATTATGTTGGAACCTAAACGATTGAGAAGTTTAAGACCCTCATTGATTTTGATGATAACAAAGTAATTCTCAAGAGAACAATTTATCTTCTAACATATCTTTGACTGTACAGGTATCAAAACTTCATATATATGTATGAAACACTCAAGGAAGGAGAAGAAATTTACAAAAGAATTGAATACAATCCACTAGTGTCAGCATAAGAACTCACTCTAGCGTCTTGCTAACAGTAAGCGTCCAGTAGTGTTACTCTTTGACACGTGGAATACTCAATTGTTGCTGGCGTCGATCCTCGTTTACGAGCGGCGTCTGATCTCTTTAATGAAGCACGTGATGATCACGTTTTTGCTCTTAGCCTCAGACTGATCTGGAACGGAATTCGAATTTGATTTTATGCGCTCATTTTGATGTACGAGGAAGCAAATGTGACACCTCTAGCATAAGACAAAAATCGTACAAGGCAATTGTAAATTACAGATAGTACGAAAATGGTAATATGTACTATTCCGATATTCTCTGGAAAGAAAGAAAAGGACTACATTTCAAATTACCTCACTCAATGGAAAGGAGATATTTTTACTGCAACAGTAATACCCTTGAAGACTCCTATAAATACCCCCAAGGTATTCGTTGAAGAGAAGTTGGAAAAACTGTGAAGAAACTTCATTCTGAAAGCAAAATTACTCAAGTGAGCAATCAAGTTTCGAGCCAAGTTTCTGGTCTACACAGAACTGAACTCAGCATCTTATACCCTCTTTGAGAAAGCTACTCTGTTTTAAGCTTAATCTTTTCATCATCTCTGTGAGAGTTATTTTGATTGTATTCAAAAGTATAATCTCTTTTATAAACTGGTTTTGGTCTTGTGAATGCTTTGTTCCTCAAAGGCTCGACTGCACTGAGTCGTTTTGAGAAGTTGAAAGTATTGTCAAGTTTGTGACAGAAGAATACTCTTGAGGAAAATTGTAATCAGTTGATTATAGTGAAAAATCCTTCAGGAACGAAGGGACTAGACGTAGCTACTAGTTGGTGGTGAACTAATATAAATCTTTGTGTCTCATCCTTTACTGCTTTACATTTATCTTTACCTTGCTCAGTAAAACAAGTTTTCATAAGCTGTTTAATTTCTGCATTCGGTTTAATTCTCTGCATCTGATATACAAACATTCTTGAAAAACCTGTGTTGAAGTGTTTTTTACGTATAGTTTGTGAAAAATTTTTAACACAATTCAACTCCCCTTCTTGTGTTCACGTTCAGTTGGTACCAGAGCTCGGCCTCTTGGTTGAGCACTTAACAGTGTTAAGAGAAAAGATCCTATATTGTGAACATGTCTACTGAAGGTGGTCATATGAACCGTCCTCCTCTATTCAATGGAGAAAAATTTGATTACTGGAAAGATAAGATAAAAGCTTTCTTTGAGACACAACAACTTGAGTTGTGGGATATAGTTCAAAGTGGTTACATTCCTCCCACTAATCCTCATGGTATTGCTATAGCCAGAGAAGAATGGAATGATGAGCAGAAAAAGAGATATCAAATCAATCAAAAGGCTAGATTCATTCTTATCTGTGCTATGACAGAAAAAGAATATGATAAATGTGGCAAATTTGATACTGCCAAAGAAATCTGGGACTCACTTGTTTTATCTTACGAAGGCTCTGCCCAAGTAAGAGAAACCAAAGCTAGCATGTTAGTTCGCCAATACGAGTTGTTCAAAATGGAAGATGGTGAAAGCATTGAAACCATGTTTGGAAGATTCCAAACACTTGTTCATGGGTTACAGGGCCTTGGAAAAAGTTACACTACACCTGACCATGTTAGAAAGATCTTAAGAAGCTTGACTAAGCAGTGGAGACCCAATGTCACTGCTATTCAGGAAGCAAAAGATCTAAATGTCCTACGACTTGAAGATCTTATGAGTTCGTTGAAAGCTCATGAACTTGAGCTAAATGAAGAAGAACCTGTCAAAAAGGGCAAATCTATTGCTTTGAAAGTCGCTCAACATAAAGCTAGTTCTTCCAAAGCTCTTCAGGCTGAAGAAGAAGAATCAGAAGATGAAGCTTCAGAAGGAGATGTTGACACATCAGAAGATGAGCTCGCATTTATATCCAGGAAGATACAAAGAATGTGGAAGAAGAGAAACTTCAGGAGGAAGTTTCAAAAAAAAGATACTACGGACAAGAAGGAAAGCAAGGACAAGGCTCAAGTCATTTGCTATGAATGTAAAAAGCCTGGACATTTCAAGTCCGAATGTCCTAATCTTAAGGAGAAGCCCACAAGAAGTTCTTTCAAGAAAAAGAAGAAGAGCCTCATGGCTACATGGAAAGATCTAGATTTATCCTCATCTGAGGAAGATAATGAAGTAGAAGCAAATCTCGCTCTCATGGCGTTAATCGACCTTGATTCAGAAGAAGAAGTTGAAGAGGTAATAGTATATGATTCCTACTCTGAACTTCAACTTGCATTAGATGATCTTCTTGAGGACTCTGCCACCCTCTCTGTTGAGTATAAGAATTTGAAAAAGAAATTTTCAAAATTATCACAAGACTTTCAAGCTTTAAACAAAGAAAAATCTGTACTCAATAAAGAGAACTGTGTTTAAAGCGAAAATCAGCATCTGATGGATAACCAGCGTCTAACCGCTAACAAGCAACCAGAAGCTGAAAGCTCTCAAGCTGAAAGCTCTAAAGTTACAGGTAATCCTAAATGCAAATCAAATGATTATGAATATGCTTTTCAAAAGTTTCTTGCAGAGAGTGTAACTCGAAGCAAGCAAGCTTCAATGATTTGGGGCATCAGTAAAATGACAACTCATGGTCTTGGTTATATATCAGATGAACCTCTTTTAGAAAATGATTCAGCATCTGATAAATCCAATAATCATAGTAAATGCTTGCATTGTACTTACTGCAATAAACCTGGTCATTTGAAAAGTGCATGTACTATTTTTAAAACTGTGAAGGATAAGCTTCCTTCAAGAACTAACAAGAAAGGACCCAAAAAGATATGGGTACCTAAAGATAAAATAGTCTATGTTGTAGACATGATTAGCAACAAAGTCAACACACCTATCTTGGTACTTAGACAGTGGATGCTCGCGTCACATGACGGGAGAAAATCATATGTTCTAAGAACTAAGGCCTAAAGAAGCTGGATTCGTTAGTTTCGGAGGAAACTAAAAAGGTAAAATAGTTGGAATTGGTCGCATTGGTAAAGGCTCTCTTCCCTCTATTGATAGTGTACTATATGTTGAAGGACTTAAACATAACTTATTGAGCATAAGTCAATTATGTGACAATGGTTATGAAGTCATCTTTACAGAAACTGAATGTCTAGTAAAAAGCAAGAAAGACGGCTCTACTTTCTTTACTGCTAAAAGGAAACAAAATATTTACAAAATTGATCTCTCTGAACTTGCAAAACAAGATGTTAAGTGTCTCATGTCTATTGACGAAGAACAATGGATTTGGCACAGGAGATTGGGTCATGCCAATTTGAGATTAATCTCAAAATTAAACAAGCTCAGTCTTGTCAGAGGCTTACCAAATCTTAAGTATCAATCCGATGCTCTCTGTGAGGCATGTCAAAGAGGAAAACAAGTTAAAACTTCTTTTCATTCAAAAAATGTTGTTGATATGGGTTAGTCATTGTTGATGATTTTACTAGATGGACATGGGTTAGATTCTTTGCTCACAAAGATGAGTCATACAAGGTATTTACTGTATTCTGCAAAACAGTTCAAAATGAAAAAAGAATTTGTATTTCTTCTATTAGAAGTGATCATGGGGGAGAATTTGAAAATGAAAGCTTTCAAAAATTTTGTGATGTTAACGACATCTCCCACAATTTCTCCTCTCCTAGAACACCTCAACAAAATGGTGTTGTAGAAAGGAAGAATAGGTCCCTCCAAGAAATGGCCAGGACCATGATCAATGAGGCTAACTTTGCAAAACATTTTTGGGCAGAAGTAGTAAACACAGCTTGTTATATTCAAAATAGAATTTCTATTAGACTTATTTTGAAGAAGACTCCATATGAACTGTGGAAAGGAAAGAAACCAAATATATCATATTTTCATTCATTTGGTTGTACGTGTTACATTTTAAATACTAAGGATCAGCTTGGTAAGTTTGATTCAAAAGCTGACAAAGAAATCTTTTTGGGATATTCTGAAAGATCTAAAGCTTTTAGAATATACAATAAAGAAACTATGACAGTGGAAGAATCCATTCATGTCAAATTTGATGACAAGAAGCCTGACACAGCCATGTCAGAGCTAGATGAATTATTTTCAGAATTAAATATAGGTAATACTACAAATAGTGAACCTACATCTTCATCGTCCGGTGATGACCAGACACAAAAATCTTCAGAAGCTGAATTCAGAAAGAGCTGGAAGTACAAAGCCAATCATCCTAAAGATCAAATCATAGGAAAACCTGGAGATAGAGTAAGAACCAGATCCTCTTTTAAAGAGCATGCAGATATGGCACTACTCTCAGAAATGGAACCTAAAATGATTGATTAAGCATTGAAAGATGAAGGTTGGATTCTCGCCATGCAAGAAGAGTTGAATCAGTTCCAAAGAAACGATGTATGGAAGCTGGTTACTTTACCAGAAGATAAGCAAGCTATTAGTACTAAATGGGTATTTAGAAACAAGCTTGATGAAGATGGAAAGGTTGTGAGAAACAAGGCAAGATTGGTTGCTCAAGGTTACTCACAGGAAGAAGGTATTGATTTTACTGAAACATTTGCACCTGTTGCAAGGTTAGAAGCTATACGCATTTTGCTTTCATTTGCTGTACATCATGATATAATTCTTTATCAAATGGATGTGAAAAGTGCTTTCTTGAATGGTTTTATAACTGAGGAAGTCTTTGTAAAACAACCTCCTGGATTCAAAGACATTGAATTTCCAGAACATGTCTTCAAGCTTAAAAAGGCCCTGTATGGTCTTAAGCAAGCTCCCAGAGCTTGGTCTGAAAGACTGAGTACATTTTTGATGAAAAATGGCTTTACCAGAGGTCTAATAGACACTACTCTTTTTAGAAAAACATCAAACAAGCACTTTATAATTGTTCAAATATATGTTGATGACATTATTTTTGGAGCTACTATGAAAGCCTTTGCAAAGAATTTTCTAAGCTAATGCAGGCTGAATTCGAGATAAGCATGATGGGTGAACTGAAGTTTTTCCTTGGAATTCAAATCAAACAATGCAATGATGGTATTTATATACATCAAAGCAAATATATCAAGGAATTGCTAAAGAAATTCAAAATGGTGGATTGCAAACCTATGTGTACTCCTATGCATCCCACATGCATTCTTGGTAAAGATGAAACTGGTAAAAAGGTAGATAAGAAGATGTACAGAGGTATGATTGGATCTCTACTTTATCTTACAGCTTCAAGACCTGATATTATGTTCGTGTCTGCGTGTGCTAGATTTCAATCAGATCCTAGGGAATCACACTTGAGTGCTGTTAAAAGAATCTTTAGATATTTGCAAGGATCTACTAATCTTGGTTTGCTTTATAAGAAATCAAAAGATTACAAGTTAGTAGGTTTCTGTGATGCTGACTTTGTTGGAGACCGAATTGAAAGAAAAAGCACAAGTGGAGGCTGCCAATTCCTTGGAGCAAATCTTGTATCTTGGTCAAGCAAAAGGCAAAGCACGATTTCACTCTCAACAGCAGAAGCTGAATATATTTCAGCAGCAAGTTGCAGCTCTCAACTTTTGTGGATGAAATATCAACTTGAAGACTATCTGATAAAAGAGAGTAACATTCCTATCTTTTGTGATAATACTTCTGCAATCTGTCTTACTAAAAATCCCATATTGCATTCACGAGCCAAGCACATTGAGATTACACATCATTTTATAAGAGACTATGTTCAGAATGATATTCTCGAAATAGAATTTGTAGACACTGATCATCAGCGGGCTGACATATTTACAAAACCCCTTACTGAAGATAGATTCAATTTTATAAGAAGAAATTTAAATTTTCATCTTATAGAAGAATGATTAATCTCAGCATCTGGTATGGCATAAGCATGTATACGAATAAGCATCTTATTTGTCATGTGCATCATAACTCATCATCTGGTGAATCGGTTGCGTGCGTCCGAGCGCACCCACACGTGTCACACGTGTTAAGGACTTAAGAGTCTCATCACATCTACTGAGTCATAATTATTTATGTCTTTCGATAAAATCTTTTTACTTGATCTTACTTTTCTTTTGGCGTCTTCATTTAATGAAAAGACGAATCTTCATTTTCTTTTCTTTTTTGATTTAATTTTTGTGTGAAAATACGAAGCGATTTTTTGAAAAAGGACTGTACCATTTCCTATCAACTTTCCCACTACTCCACATTTTTCACTCCATCACTTCACTCTGCATTTTCTTGCAAAACTGTTCTTTCTCTCTCTCTCTCTCTCTCCCCCGTGTGATTTCGAACCCTAAAACCTCCATTACCCTCTCTGCAACTGCTACCATGGCTGATAGAAAGGTTGGACAATACATTGCTGCCTTCGATGTCTTCTCAGAAGCAAAACTCATGAACGAGAACAGGATTGATTTTGAGAACTTCAAGCTATATGGTTTTGATTTTGAAGAAGGTATGGAGAAACTAGGCTGGAAAAATCACTCCATCTGGGAACCAGTTGACGTACTGAGCTATGCTACAAAGGAGTTCTGGGGGAACGCTTACCTACTTCTGGGAGAAATTATAGAATGACACATCAGAGGCTTCAAGTTACGCTTCACCATCAACTCTATTGCTCAGACGATCAAGTGCCCTTGTGAAGGAATCAGTTACCATGCTAACTGGGTTGATGCTTACAAAGGACTGGAAAATGTCAATGAAGCCCTGTTTGAAAACTACAGTGAATTGAAGAAGAAGAAGAACATAACTGTCACTGCCAAAGACTTGAAAAGCCACTATAGAGTACTACATAAAATCATCACTAAGAGCTTAATTCTGAAGGCTGGCTCAAGCGACATAGTGAACTACGAGCAAAAGTTCATTATGAGAAACTACATGGATGGGAAGAAAATCAATCTGCCAAGGTTGATTATCAATAATCTGATAAATGCTCTTGTTTTCTCAAGAAAGAGTGTCGATAAGAAGAATGTCATCAATGTTATCCCTTATGGAGTTTTTCTCTCCATAATGATGATTAAAGATGGTGTTGTGAGAAAGCTGACTGACACTACCAACATAGAAGAAAAAGAAAAAGAAAAAGAAAAATATTCGGTGTTGGCATTGTTGTTCGTCCAGAAGTTTTTGGAGTCAACAGTTTAGTCAGAATGCAGCTGATAACTGGCTCTATGATCAAGAAGGTGAAATTAGAGCAACAGGAAGGAGAAGCTGAAAAGAAAACAACCAGAAGCTCAATGGCTGGTGTGAAGAGATCTGCTGAATACCCTATACGGGAGACAAGAAGAATGAAACAGAAGGTGGCTCTTGCACCTACTATTGAGAAACCAGAAGATGAGGATAGAATTCCCATCAGAAAGGTCTTGGAGAAAAAGAATAAGCCAGCAGCTGAAAAAGATGCTTCAGCGTCCGGTCAAGGGAAGCAAGTCCCTCCTCCTCCTCCTGCCGTTGTTGTCCCTAGAGGAACAAAAAGAAGGTTGGTTAAGTCTTCAGAGCTTAACCCAAAGGTACTCGACTTTACTGCTGATGAGTCAGTATCTGTCTTTGATGCTCATGATATTATTCCTGCACCCCCATTGTCTGTTTCACAACCACAAACCAAGAAAACCAGAATGAGCCTCCGACAAACCTCTACCCTCTCAAAACCTACCCAACCATCATCCAATACACTCAACCTTGACCTACCACAAAATTCCTCAAATACCTCACTTACCACATACATTTCTAAACTTCACTCTCACCCCTTTAACCTATTATTCAAAGTACCTCCCATTAATCCCTTCAAACCCTACACACCTAAAACCTATTCAATCACCAAAACCACTCCCACTTTACTCACCATTACCCATAAACCTACAGACTTTGGTGGAATGAAGAATGTCTCATGTATTAACAAATCATGGTTTCTTAAGTATGAGTCATATCACAACATCTACAATCGTCCCTCTACATGGCATTTGAAAACCTTCACTTCTGGAGTTGCCAAACTGGAGATTGCCTCTCCAATGACTGCTACCTTCAAGGATGGAGAAGACCGTTTTCAGATGTCATTCAAGGAAGACTAAGACCAGTATCTGGTAGCAGAGCAATTCCTTTCTCTGTTGACCTTCCTAAATCCTTACCACAAACTGAACCTCTCACACTGGAGGAGTGTGGAAGATGGATTACAGATGAAGAAGCTGCCTTCATGACACACTCTCTTGAGATGAAAAAAATTGAAGTTATCAGACAGTTCAGGGATCCTTCTTCTGTATCCGTAAAGATTGTGTCAGATAGACAAAGGTGGCTACCTTGGTCTATTCCTAGAAAGAGGAAAGAACCTGCTCCTAGCAAGCATCCATTCAGCAAAATCAGGCTCATAGAGTATGAGAAGGCTCCCAAGAAGTATAATCTTAAAGAATTCTCTAAGCTTCCGATTGCCAAGATAACTGAGGATCATGCCAGAAGGTTTTACCTTAGTTCTCTGAAGGAAGATGAATGGAGAACTGGCTCCTCAAATTTCTGCAATGCCGAGAAAGCCACAATTCCAACAGTTGACACTATCAGCAGAGTTACTGACACCAATATGGGAACAGTCTACTTTGATGATACGTTCAGGTATTCAGTAATCAGGCCACTTGACTGCATGAAGACATATGTCCAATGGGCTGCTATGACCAAGCACTCTGACATTGGATTTACTTGGAGTCAATGTTCGGAGTCTTGGAAAGACAAAGCTATGTTACCATGCCTCGTCCCCCTAGTGCTTACAGAAGATGACAGGGAAAATCTGAGAAGAATATACCTGGCAGAAAATGAAGGACTCTCTTTTGCTTCTGAAGCATTGAGTGCCTTCATCAGAAGAATATGGGGAGAAGATGCTGGAAACAAGTTTGATGCTTTCACTACTGACGTACTTCTGCATAGGGAAACTATCTTCATGGATTTGTTGTATCCAGAAGAGGTGGAGAAAAGAAGGAAAATTCAGTCAGAATCTGAGCAGAGGAAACTTGGAAGTCTCATTAAATGGTTTATACCAAATGATGCGTTCTTTCAAAAGGCTCAACAAAAGAAGGAATTGAGACTGAAGCTTTCCAACTGGGTGCTAGCAGAGCATCAGAAGATGAAACCTGCACCAGAAACTGGACCTTCTACTTCTACTCCTGTAGTTGAAATGGTCACCATTCCTAAAGCAGAGTTTGAAGAAATGAAGGCCACTAACCTGAAAGTCACTCAGCTGGAGAATGCACTAAAGCTTTTATATGAACGTCTCAATATTCCTCCACCACCTCCACTAAACCTTTAATTTTTTTTTGTGTGATATAATTTTTTTTTGGGTACTCTTATATATATATATATATTCATTGTTTTTACTCTGATTATCTGTTTATATATATTCAAATTTTTCTAAGCCATATTTTGACTATGATGTGCTTTATACTCTTTTTGTCTGATGACAAAAGGGAGAGTAAAAGAAATGTTTGATGAACACGTGAAAGTCTGATTGACTAATTCACTGTCCGATGTTCAAATGCACTAAAACAGAAGTATCATGCATATCATTTCATACATAGCATTTGTACTGTTATTCATTACTCTAATACCTATTAATGCGTTGATATTCATTAACCCAGTACTCTAATAATGATCACTAAATTTGGTACAATGAAAATCTTTTTGATAAAATAAAAATCAGCATCTGATCTCACTTTGTTAAAAATATGCTCTGATACATCTACGTATTTTTGCAATCACTTAAATGAATTTATTTATCAACAATCGCCTTAATACCTTAATTGTTCTTATATATCAAAATTGTTAAATTCAGGGGGGACCCTTGATATTATTTTGAAATTAAATTGTTCATCAACCTTGGATATTTGTCATCATCAAAAAGGAGGAGATTGTTGGAACCTAAACGATTGAGAAGTTTAAGACCCTCATTGATTTTGATGATAACAAAGTAATTCTCAAGAGAACAATTTATCTTCTAACATATTTTTGAGTGTACAGGTAGCAAAACTTCATATATATGTACGAAACACTCAAGGAAGGAGAAGAAATTTACAAAAGAATTGAATACAATCCACTAGTGTCAGCATACGAACTCACTCCAGCGTCTTGCTAATAGCAAGTGTCCAGTAGTGTTACTCTTTGACACGTGGAATACTCAATTGTTGCGAGCGTCGATCCTCCGATTACGGCGGCGTCGATCTCTTTAATGAAGCACGTGATGATCACGTTTTGCTCTTAGCCTCGGTGATCTGGAGCAGGAATTCGAATTTGATTTTATGCGCTCATTTTGATGTACGAGGAAGCAAAGGTGACACCTTTAGCATAAGACAAAAATCGTACAAGGCAATTGCAAATTACAGATAGTACGAAAATGGTAATGTGTACTATTCTGATATTCTCTGGAAAGGAAGAAAAGGACTACATTTCAAATTACCTCACTCAATGGAAAGGAGATATTTTTACTGCAACGGTAATACCCTTGAAGTCTCCTATAAATACCCTAAGGTATTCATTGAAGAGAAGTTGGAAAAACTGTGAAGAAACTTCATTCTGAAAGCAAAATTACTCAAGTGAGCAATCAAGTTTCGAGCCAAGTTTCTGGTCTACACAGAACTGAACTCAGTGTCTTATACCCTCTTTGAGAAAGCTATTCTGTTTTGAGCTTAATCTTTTCATCCTCTCTGTGAGAGTTATTTTGATTGTATTCAAAAGTAAAATCTCTTTTGTAAACTGGTTTTGGCCTTGTGAAGGCTTTGTTCCTCAAAGGCTCGACTGCACTGAGTCGTTTTGAGAAGTTGAGAGTATTGTCAAGTTTGTGACAGAAGAATACTCTTGAGAAAAATTGTAATCAGTTGATTATAGTTAAAAATCTTTCTAGAATGAAGGGACTAGACGTAGCTACTAGTTGGTGGTGAACTAGTATAAATCTCTGCGTCTCATCCTTTACTGCTTTACATTTATCGTTACCTTGCTCAGTAAAACAAGTTTTCATAAGCTGTTTAATTTCTGCATCCGGTTTAATTCTCTACATCTGATATACAAACAGTTTTGAAAAACCTATGTTGAAGTATATTTTACGTATAGTTTGTGAAAAGTTTTTAACACAATTCAACCATTCCTTCTTGTGTTCACGTTCACATTATAAACAAAAAAACGAGTGACAATTCTGAACCAAGAATGATTGTTGAAATTCAACAACAAACTCCAAGAATTTTAGTGAAAGATGACCCAGGACAAAGGCCATTGAAGGATGTCTATGATGGTTGTTGGGTTTAGTGAAAGATGAACAGGACAAAGGCCATTGAAGGATGTCTATGATGGTTGTTGGGTTTCAACAATCATTCTTGGTTCAGAATTGTCACTCATTTTTTTTCTTTGATGGTTTTTTTGTCCATCATAGACAAAAAAATGAGTGACAATTCTGAACCATGAATGATTGTTGAAACCCAACAACAAACTCCAAGAATTTTAGGGAAAGATGAACCAGGACAAACGCTATTGAAGGATGTCTATGATGGTTGTTGGGTTTCAACAGTCATTCTTGGTTCAGAATTGTCACTCGTTTTTTGTCTATGATGGTTTTATTGTCCATCTTAGACAAAAAAAACGAGTGACAATTCTGAACCAAGAATGATTGTTGAAACCCAACAACCATCATAGACATCCTTCAATGGCCTTTGTCCCAGTTCATCTTTCCCTAAAATTCTTGGAGTTTCTTTCACCCTATAGCCAAATCTTGTATTGAAGAAGCTCTGCAACCATCCATTTCTCAAAAGGCCACCACGCACCTCCAGTTTTCTCTATTGCAAAATCAGTGTATATTTTAATACAATAAGAGGCCACCTGAACAGGGAAAAAACAGAACAACTCAGATATTATCACTTCAAAGATACACTTTCTATTTGGTTGCTGAGAAATGTAATGAACGAAGACCACGAAAAAATTGAAATCATGAATATTGCACAAAACACAATTTTTATAATACAAATTCTCTTTCCATGTTCCATTCGGAAGTAAACCACCAAATAAGCTTGTCTCTAGGGAAAAGAGAAAAGAATTAAATTAAAATAAATTTGTACTCACTTAGCAACCGAAAAAGAGAAGCGAACAAAGTAGATTTAACGAGTTCAATCAAGCCAGAGGAGGAAAAAGAAGTGCCGGAAGTACTTCCTCTAGATATAGGTTCCAAGATTATGAGGGGAGAACTAAATAGTGGCTTATAGTTAGATTATATAAGCTACCGTTAGACTCTATGTTAACTAGAGTAGAGCTCCAGTACCACTCTCGGACTTTGACGATGTAACGTATCCGGAGAGTGTGTAAATACTGGATTGGGCCAGCTAGCCTTGTATCCATTTTGGGCTTGAGATGTAGCCTTTAGGCATTAATATTTATAATGAAAATTAACAGTGATTTGTCGACCAAAAAAATTCAAAATGGGGAATTGAGAATAAAAAAAAAACTAAGGGAAATCAGTTCAATTACATGTGTAAAATAAAAAGTCATAGAAGACCATTTAAATACATGAAAATAATTTATAGGTCTAAATTAAAAATTTATAAACTATTACTTTTCTAAATCTTGTAAAATTACACGAACAATTATACAGATGATAAGTGACAGTATATTAGGAATATTAAACCTATTCAAATTGTAAAGAGACTTCACAAACTTAAAAAAAAATCCATAATAAAACAATTTAAATTATAATAAAATATACCTTGAACCAAAGAAAGAACAAAATCATCACAAAAAAAAGAACAAAATAAAATAAAATAAAATAAAATAAAATAAAATAAAAATTACTTCATATAAAATGAGAATACAAAAATGCCTCCCGTTAAAGTCTACATGAAGAATGAGAAAATATCATATGCATTAAACCTGTAACAAATTTTTGAAAAATACATAAACATTAAATTCAATAAAAATGGTGATAGTGAAAAAAAAGGGGTCAAGCGTCAAACCTATATAAAGAATGTAAGCTCATATGATGCTCACGAGCAACATGAAAAAATATCAAATAGCATCTTGTATCCTTTCTGAACAACCTGTGTTGAAAAAGAAAACAGTGAGATTAAATTATTATTTTGAACAGGACATTCGAATGATTAAAAACGAAAGGTTAATAAAGGAGGAAAAAGGGCCTAACCTTGGTCATTTCCAAAATCAATTGAAGGGATAAATGTTTTAACAACTATTTCCATTTGATAAAAATGCTAAGCTACAATAATTTTCCCATTACAGAACAAAAGCAATGTAGAAAGAGATCAGGTTAGTTACTAGTACTGTAGTACAAGTTAAGTAATTAAGTATCTCTCTTTCGCACATTTCTATATCAGTTTCTAGTTTATTTTTTAATATCAAAATGTTTGTCTAAAGTTATCAAGGTGGATATTTATTGATGGCTTTGGTCGTGTTCCACCCGATGAATGGAGCTTGATGGAGGCTGTAGCACAGCAGCCAGTAAGTGTTGTGATGTGCACGGGAAAAGAGTTCGATAACTACACACAGGTTTGGCCAGCTAATCAATTACTCACTCCGTTTCTATATAATGGAGGTTTAAAGTTAAATTGTAAAAACCAAGAAACAAATTTGCTACTCTGTCCGTTTCTTTTTGGTTGTCGGTTTTTTTAAAGAAATTTAGTTTCAATTTATATGTCATTTTGATAGTTTAATGTTACATTTTGTCAGTTATACCTCTATCCCCATTAATTACTTTAATACATTTTCCATAAAGTTGATCTTTAAAGTAGTTGGGAAGTTTCAAATCGAAACAAAAGTTTTTTGCGTTTCAATTGAACTTGGGGAGAAAACCTGTTTAACACACCTCTTTTTCTTATTAAAACATGTTGGTGGTGTCCGTGATTAGTGATTGGTTGGAGTATTCGCCCTTTTTTTTCATCAATTAAGAGAAAGAATTAATGGTGGTTGGAGTAATACTTTGAGCAATTTCTGGGAAACTTAAATATGGAAAGAGAATTAATGGGTGAAGTGGGATAGTGACAGATTGCTCAAGATTTTTCCTCATATACCCTTATTTCTCGCTATCCCACTTCATCTATTAATTCTCTTTCCATATTTAAGTTTCCCGAAAATTGCTCAAAGTATTACTCTAAACACCCATTAATTCTCTCTCTTTATTGACAACAAAAAAAACGGGTGAGTACTCCAACCAATCACTAATCACAGACACCATCAACACGTTTTATTAATAAGAAAAAGGGGTGTGTTGAAAGGTTTTTCTCCCCAAGTTCAATCGAAACGCAAAAAACTTTTGCTTTGATAGAAACAAAATACACGTGTAGTATTAAATACATTCATATTGTTTTACATTCATATTGTTGGGAATAAAATGATTTTTGGGGAATATGTTTCATAATTAACTTATCTTTGAAACTTCCCAACTACTTTAATGATCAACTTTATGGAAAATGTATTAAAGTAATTAATGGGAATAGAGGTATAATTGACAAAATGTAAGCTTAACCGTTAAAACAAAATTTCTTTAAAAACTGATATCTAAAAAGAAACCGAGGGAGTTTTAATATAGTTCATTGATCTATTGTTATAATAAGATGCTGATTTTTTTTATATTAAGGTGTCTTCAAAGTCAAAGGGTCATGTACCTCAACTACTCAACATGTTGTCTTGCTTGTGGGCTATGGCTGCTCACATAAAGAAGAAAAGCATTGAATATTAAAAAATTCGAGGGAGAAAAATGGGGAACTTATGAAAATTTAGGGGAGCCAAAACTGAGTTGAAACAAGGGGAGGAATTAACTTACCAAACAAGAAAGAAGAAGAAGTCACCGCGGCCAGCAACTCCAGCGCGGTGGTGGTGATTTTTGGCATGGTGGAGCTCCAGCGAAGGTAATTCGTTTTGAGCTCTGGTTGAGGGGTTTTGTTGTGGACGTTGAGGAGATTCCAAATATCATGTTTGTTTTCTGGTTGGAGGTCTACGTCGGCCGGAAAATGGCCTTGAAGGCGGCGGTTTTCCGTTTTTGGTCTGTCTATTTTAGCTCCATTTTGCTCGAAACTTGGATGGGTTTTGTGGAAGAACCATAGGAGTGACATGAATGGCGGAGGCATAGCGGACTCAGTCGAAGGAGAAAGATGAGGCAGCATTAGGGTTCTCTAGTCTCGGATCGTAAAAAAAGGTTGTGTTTTTATCTTCTTTCATTGTTAAAAATGTTTTATTTTGAACTGGATTTTAGGCAAATACATATTTCACAACACTGTTTAGGTTTTGAGAGGGAGAAAGATAGATCTGTTGTTGTTGCTGATGGTTGGGACGTTACACGGCTGGCCATGGTGCGAAGTGATGCTGATGTAATGCAGAGCTAGGAAATGTTGAATGTATCCGGTCATGTAGCTCCATGTATGAGGTAATCATTTTTGCACTGCATAATTTTTCAAAAAAATAGTAACATCCTGGAGTGAGATCACATACTAATAATCAATTAATATGCCAGTGGGGCTGTCCATTTCATGGCTTCAAATAATGAGTGGGGAGGTATACACTTCGACATGGAGAGATTTCACCTTTCCAAGCATTTCAGCTTCTCGTGGCCAGTAAATGTAAGTGAATTTTGTTTGGTTTATTTTTTCTATTATGTACAAATTGGTGTGCAATTTTTTTATTATAGCCTATCAATATAGTGTAGCAGGCCTGTGAATCTACCTTTTATCAATTAATGGTGGTGAGACACACAAAACCAAATCCAAGTTTTTGCATTATCTATTAGTATATATGATGTAAGAAAAAAAAGGGAAGTCTAACCGGATTACCTTGGTATTACTGGAAGTATTTGCCTAAAATCTCCTCCAAGAAGGATTGTCTTACCTCCAAACGGTTTATTTGCATTGTTTGGACACGTGTAACCAATAATGTCTCGAAGTGTTCTATCAAGAGCTTCAAAAGCAAATCTTTTTGTCATTGGTGCTTCATCTCAGATAATGAGATCTGTTTGAATTATTAAGTCAGCCAAATGAGTATTTTACTTGATTGAGCATGTGCTGTCTTCAAAAATATCTAATGGTATTTGAAATCTACTATGAGCTGTTCTTCCTTCCGGCAATAATAGTGATGCAATACCTATAAGAAATTAAAGTTAAAATAAGGATGAGTCTGCATTTTAAAAATTGTTACAAATATATATTTATGTATTTAAACCAAGCATGTAACATATTTGTAATTTATGCCAGGTTAGATTAATTAAACATGGTTAATTAAGCATATAAGATAAATACTGAGTAAGTTTGGTTAATTTGTATGTATTCATTTTGGGTATATTATATAGTTGGTTTATTTCATAACACATGTTTAAAACAATGTATTATATAATTTTTTTTCCATATAGTTGTATTAGAGTAACAATGAATACAAATGGGACGAAAAAATTAGAGAGCATATATTGCATTTGATATGAATAGGATTGCATGACAGTTATTGAATTTTTTATTTTTGAGTGGGACAGTATTTGAAAGTGACATCGCATATTTTGAAATTATGATTTGATTTATCAAAAAAAGATGTATAGTGATGGGCAAAAAGTAATTGATTACCTGAAGAAGCAACAACAAGTACTATTCTTTTCTCCGACCTGAGTTTTGCAGTTACTGTCCCATAAAGAAAAGTCTTCCCAATTCCTCCATGGCCATATACAAAGATGAGTCCCCCAATATTATTGGTGACAACATTTATAACATGATTATATATCTCATTTTACTGGTCATTTAGCAATGGATGACATCTTTCATGCTGTTTTTTTAACTCTTCAACATTATAATTCAGCTCTTCTGTAATAAGTCTATTGTCCATTGCTTGTATGGTTGATTTATCTGGTGATGGCATTCCATTGAAATCAGAAAGGTCTTTTCCATTCCTTATCAAAATCTTGTCAATTTCAATCAAGCAATATGATTGAATTTGTTCAGCAGTAAGTTCCAATCCAAAGTGTCGAAATAGTCTTCTTTTTTTGTAGACAATATCATCAGACAATATTTGCCAATTTCCCCCCCCCCCCCCCACAATTGTCTTATATTTGTTACTTCTCCAAAAAGTATAATAGTAACAAATAATTCTCTTAATTGAGAAGTTGTGGTTTAATGTGCTGCTTCATTCAAAGAATCATTCCACTCTTTGTCATCAGTTGATAACATCAATATTGCATCATTTTATTAGGGATAGTAGAGTGTGATTTAAATAAAATATTGAATATTATCAGTTGAAATTCACTCTCTTTTTCTCTACATTTTGTAGAAATGAAAAATTAGGCAATATGGTGGTCAGATACAGTTACGGGCTTGAAATTGGGCCAAAAACTAGGCCCAGAATGCTAAACCAAACCTCCAACATGGCCTGTACATGGCAGCACAACCTTGAGGCAGTTTAAGAAGCAGAGCACGGCCTCTTCATTGACCAGCACGGCCTCTTCATTGACCAACACAACCTTGAGGCGGTTTAAGAAGCAGAACACGGCCTCGTCACTGACCAGCACAGCCTCTCCATTTGACCAGCAAGGTCGTGCTCAAGCAAAAATATCAGAAAATCATGTCGGCAAGGTCGGTGACGCGTAAAACAGGTGTATATGGAGCACGGCCATGGAGCACGACCGTGCTGGTGTTGTGCTGACCCCAAATTTTGCCTATAAAAGGAACGCTCAGCAGAACATTTGAAAGTTCCCCGGGATTGATTCTCTCCCAATTCTCTTCTTTTCTCTGTAATCTTCTAGTCTTACTTTATAGTTGTTCTGCTAGTTTTAGTTTTAAATATGTCTTTTGTAAACATGTTGTTGCTATCTTCAAATATGTTTATTAGAAACTAATCCCATCATTGAGGTGACAGGGGATCTTTTACTTTATCTGTGATATCTTTATGATTTATAATATGAGTGTTTAAATCCTTTTGATTAAATTATTCCTGGTACTATTACTTTAAAAAGAATTAGCTACTCTTTACACAGTTAATTAATTGTCCGGTGATCGTACCTTGAATTAATTAACAAAACTCTAGGAATAATTGAATCTGCATGCTCTGCCGGATCAAGGATTGCATGTTCATTTTCAGTCAGTCATTGAATTGATAAATCTATTGACACTTCGTGCTCTTTCTGTTTAATTACTTTGCATGATCAAACTGAGTAATAAATTAGAAAGAAGACTGTTAATATTGCATGATCATTGGATATTAATAGCTTTTAAATAGGTGATTGGTAATCAGTAAGAATTGTTACTCATGTTATTTGCTTAATCAAATACAGATATATAAGTATTAGTGAACCCATTACCTTAGTGCTTTTATAATCTAATTCCTTTCTAAAATATTTTATAATCTCTTTTCTACTTAGTTTTTATACACTCTTTATTCAAAGTTCACTTCGAATCATTTGTCTAAATAACAAATTGATATAAGTAGAGCAGTAATCATTTCAATTCCCTGTGGAGACGATAATCTTTTATACTATAACTTGACAAGATCGTATACTTGCGATTTTGACCGAACAAGTTTTTGGTGCCGTTGCCGGGGAGTTGTTAATGATATTGATCGAAATGATTAATTGTTAATTTAGACGCTTTTTGTAATTACTTTCCTTTTTTCTTATTTTTATTATCACCTCCTACATGGACGGTTAGCTTTTATTTTTATATTTCGTCTCCTGGTTGGAAGACTAGTTTTATTTTGTGTAGCGTCTCCTGGTTGGAAGACTAGATTTTATTTTTATATTTCGTCTCCTGGTTGGAAGACTAGATTTTATTTTGTGTAGCGTCTCCTGGTTGGAAGACTAGGTTATTTCTTCTTTGTTTTAATTTTTCTTTTCTTTTCTTTAAACTAACCTTAAAAATAATTAAAATTTCAGTTTTTGATCACGTGATCCAGCTTTGTTGCAGTGTATGCTAACACGCTCTCAAGATCCTATCCTTCAGTTTGATCCTGAAATTGAAAGAAATGCAAGAGCTCTCAGAAGACAAAGAAGAGCTGCTAGAAGACAAAGAATAACAATGGCAGAACAGGAATTGACTATGAATGAATACTTCACACCGACTTGTGAAGAACATGATATATCCAATATCCAGCGGTGGAAGCCAACAATTTTGAGCTTAAACCAGGCCTAATTTCTATGGTCAAAGATGTTCAATTCTCAGGCTTACCATATGAGGACCCAAATGCCCATCTAAAAAGATTCCAGCGGATTACAAAAACTATAAAAATTAATGGGGTTCCTCCGGAAGCCATTAGACTCCGCTTGTTTACTTTTTCTTTGCAAGGAAAAGCTCAACTCTGGTTGGACTCATTGGAAGCCAATTCCATCACAACTTAGACAGATCTGAAGAGTAAATTTTGAACAAATATTTCCCACCTGGGAAGTCTGCTAAACTAAGAGCAGAAATTTCTGGATTTACTCAGAGAGATGGTGAAACTATGCATGAAACATGGGAACGATTCCAAGATCTAATCTTAGGCTGTCCCCATCATGGTTTTAATAAATCCCTGTTAGTTCAAATTTTTTATAATGGTCTTTCTTTTCAGGATAAGGAAGCTATAGATGCAGCATGTGGAGGATCCTTAGGCTACAAAACACCATCTGAATGCTATGAGATTATGGGCAGGATTGCCCAGAATAGTGCTCAGTGGGCACCAGGAGAGAGACATATCCCGAAAAAATCTCCGCAGCCAGGTATGTTTAAAGTATATTCTAATACTGCTTTAGAGGCCAAGATTGAGAAAATGGGCAAGAAGTTAGAGGCTCTCTTAGCCTCAAAATCTAAAACAGTTGCCTCAGTTTCTCATGACAATGATGAATGGCCTATTGAGTTTAGTGGCATGACTGAAGAAGTTAACGCCATCAAAGATTCTGATCCAAAACTTGAAATGCAAGAAGCAATGCTCAAATACATGCAAAGACATGGACATCCGTGTATGGGTGTCTTGGCTAGTTATATGGAGAAAACCAATGAAAGGCTAAAAAGCATTGAGAAGAAGGGCCCTATGGCCTCTTGTAATTCTTGTGGAACAGTGGGTCATGAGACCAAGGATTGTTTAGAAGAAGTTAATTTTGTAGGCACTAGCTCTAGGCCTAGAAATGATCCGTATTCTAATAACTATAATCCGGGTTGGAGGGACCATCCCAACTTCGCGCGGGGAGGGCAACAAAACCAGAATCAGAATCAGAATAAAAATCAGATTCAAGCCCCCTACAAACCCCCTAACATGCAAGTCCAACCTCAACCACAAAGAAGGCCATACCTTCAAGATCAAATTGATAGCCTTGTGGGAACTGTTAAATCACTAGAAAATACATTAAATACTTCAGTTTCTAACCACAAAAACTTAGAAAGCCAAGTTGTCACTCTGGTGCAACTAATGACCAAAAGGGAGCAAGGGTCGCTCCCCAGCCAACCTGAACAAAATCCTAGGGAGCAAATGAAGGCCATGAGTACTAGAAGTGGTAAAATTCTTAATTCACCGATAAATGAGAGTAGTCTAGTCCCTACTGAAAGGGACTCAAGTGAAAAAATTGAAGAAAAAAAAAATGAACAAACTTCATCAATTCCTGCAATTTCATCACTTCTACCCCAAAACCCTAAGCCAAATATCCCATTTCCACAAAGGCTAAAAGGTAACATTGTTGATCCACAATTTGCCAAATTTTTGGATATGTTAAAACAACTAACAATTAACATACCCTTTATGGAGGCAATTTCTCAAATGCCCAAATATGCAAAATTTTTGAAGGACATTGTGTCCAATAAAAAAAGGCTAGAGGAATTTGCCACAGTCAAACTTAATGAGGAGTGCCCTGCTATATTTCTGAATAAATTATCTCCTAAATTGAAAGATCCAGGTAGTTTTACTATTCCCTGTTCAATAGGTGATTTACATTTTAAAAAGTGTCTGTGTGACTTAGGCTCTAGTATCAACTTGATGCCTTTGTCCATTCTGAGAAAGTTGGGAATTCAAGAGCCAAAACCCACAACTATCCAAATCCAACTGGCAGATAGATCTGTGGTGTATCCACGAGGTATAGTAGAAGATGTTCTTATTAAGGTAGATAAATTTATCTTTCCGATAGACTTTGTCGTTTTTGATATGAATTGATAAAGAACCGATTCTTCTGGGAAGGCCATTCTTGGCCACGGGTAGGACTCTAATTGTTGTTCACCAAGGGAAACTTACTCTAAGGTTAAATGATGAGGAGGTTGTTTTTAAAGTTTTTAACTCTATGAAAACCCCGTCTACTTTTGAATCCTGTAATTTCATATCTTCTGTGGATAACACGAGTGCTTTAACTCAGTACAATTTGTAGGAACTATTAAGTAGTAACAATCTTGAAAAAGCTTTAACAATGAGTGAGTTTGATTTTTTGGATAATATGGAAATGTTGGATGAAGTCAAAGCCTTGGATGCTGGAATAAATCAAGGAGGTGTCAAATGGAAAGGGCAATATGAAAACTTGGAAAGAGATAATCTACAAAAAGTCAAGCCTTCCATTGAAGAACCGCCTGAGCTAGAGCTTAAACCTCTGCCTGCTAATTTAAAATATGCATTCATGCATCCCCCTTCCTCTTTGCCTGTTATTATTTCTTCATCTTTGACAGGTATAATAGAAGAAAGGCTATAGAGAGTTCTGAGGGAACACAAGGAGGCATTCGGATGGACTATCCATGACATCAAAGGAATAAGCCCATCCATTTGCACTCACAGAATCCATATGGAAGAGGACCACAAGCCAAGGGTTCAACCCCAAAGAAGGCTCAACCCAAATTTAAAAGAGGTGGTAAAACAAGAAGTTATCAAACTTCTTGATGCATGTATAATCTATCCTATATCTGATAGTCCTTGGGTCAGTCCTGTCCAAGTGGTCCCGAGAAAAGGAGGGACGACAGTAACTGAAAATGATAAGAAAGAATTAATTGCTGTTAGAAAAGTTACTGGGTGGCGTGTTTGCATTGATTATAGAAAATTAAATGAAGTCACTAGGAAAGATCATTTCCCCCTCCCCTTTATTGATCAAATGTTAGAAAAATTGTCCGGGCATGAATGTTATTGTTGTCTAGATAGCTATTCCGGATATATGCAAATACCCGTGGCTTTTGAAGATCAAGAAAAGACCACTTTTAAGTGCCCATACAGAACATTTGCATATAGATGAATGCCATTTGGTCTATGCAATGCACCTGCCACCTTCCAGAGATGCATGATGTCTATCTTCTCTGATATTTTAGAAGATTGCATAGAGGTATTCATGGACGATTTTTCTGTGTATGGTACATCATATGATGCTTGTTTAATTAATCTGGGACTTGTGCTGAAAAGATGTACAGAAACAAATTTGGTTCTGAACTGGAAAAAATGTTAATTTATGATCAGTGAGTGCATTGTACTCGGGCATAAAATTTCTGAAAGAAGGATTGAGGTAGATCCTGCCAAAATAGAGGTTATTGCAAAACTTCCACCTCCTAATTTTGTAAAAGCTATCAGAAGCTTTCTGGGTCATGCTGGATTTTATAGGAGGTTTGTAAAAGATTTTTCAAAAATTGCAAAGCCTCTATCAACCCTTTTAATGAAAGATATGCCCTTTCAATTTTCTGAAGATTGTTTGAAATCTTTTAACACTCTGAAAACAAAGCTGATTGAAGCACCTGTTGTTATGACTTTGATTAGTCCTTTGCCTTTTGAACTAATGTGTGATGCTAGTGATATGGCAGTGGGGGCCGTTTTGGGCCAGAAAAAGGATAAGGTATTTCATGTCATTTATTATGCCAATCGTACTCTTGATGATGCGCAACAAAATTATACGACAACTGAGAAAGAGTTACTGGCAGTAATATTTGCTTTTAACAAATTTCGTCCTTACCTAGTTTTATCTAAAATAATTGTTTATACTGATCATGCGGCTATTAGACATTTGCTTGCTAAACAGGATACTAAGCCAAGACTAATCAGATGGGTACTCTTGCTTCAAGAGTTTGATGTAGAGATCAGAGACAAAAAGGGAGTTGAAAATGTCATTGCTGATCATCTATCCAGGATTGATCCTGAGGTAAGACCAAATATTGTTGAAGGGATAAAGGAAACCTTCCCTGATGAACAATTGCTGGCAATTTCTGAATTACCATGGTATACAAATTTTGTAAACTACTTGGCTAGTAATGTTCTTCCTCCTAATTTATCTTATGCTCAACGAAAGAAATTCTTTTCTGATGTTAAGCATTATTTTTGGGATGAACCATACTTATTCAAGATCTGTGCTGACAATATCATTAGACGATGCATTCCAGAAGTGGAATTTAATTCCATTTTAGAGCATTGCCACTCTAAAGAAGTGGGAGGTCACTTTGGTCCCACAAAGACTGCACACAAATTTCATATGCTAGGCACAGTCACCACCTTAGACATATTTCATATGCTAGGCACAGTCACCACCTGGCTGGAGAGGATCAGATGGACGAGGGTTGCTGCCATACGACATCCCACTTACATAGAGCTGGCGATCGAGATTTTAGGTACACTGACGTACTACGATGCACCAAACCTAGAGGAGGAGTACCGGGTTAAATTCATGCTAGATGAGGTGGAGCATGATTATTCTTTAGCAGAGTTCAACATCCATCTGGGGTTCCACACACCTGAGGAGGTTGAGACACTTGCATATGAGGGGGCCCACCATGATGTTCCTGTTCAGAACTGGTCTGACGGAGTTACCTGGGCAGAGATGATAGGTGAGCCAGCTGCTACTTACCATCCCAGGCAGTCCAAAGCAAGTAAGCTCCGCAACCCTATTCTGAGAACCGTACACCGTTGGCTCTCTTCATCGGTGCACAGTAGGTTGTCCAGTGAGGGGGTTGTCTCTAGAGGCGACCTTTTCCTCTTGTGGTGCATGACTAGGTAGGACGGACAGCCCTGCAACCCTGGTATGTGGTTTTTACGTACGTGCACTAACCTAGGCAAGAGGTTAGCTGCCAATAACACTGGACATGTGGTGTTTAGGTCATTCTTATCCCAATTGGCTGTTAACCTCGGTTATCAGCCTACTGAGGAGACCACTACTATTCCAATGAAGGGGATTACTCAGACTACTTTATTATCCATCGGTGTTCTCCGGCGGAATGACCAGCGAGTCTTAGTTCTGGATTATGCTACAGAGGAGCCCCAGCCTATTGCTGAGATGATGGATTAGGATGAGGGGCCTGATGAAGATCAACAAGAGGCCCACGGGGAGGATGTTGAGGACGTAGCGCACGAGTTTGATCAGGCACCCCCTCCACCTTCACCAGCTCATGATCAGGCGCCACCTCCACCTCCACCACATTATCAGTAGCCATATGACGAGTATTTTCAGGGGCTGGATCAGCGCTTCCAAAGCCCTTGTAAAACCATATTTTTTGGATCTTCATACCTTGAATTTCTACCCTTAGCCTCATTACAACCTTATACCAAGACCTCTTGATTTCAAAATTTTCTGTGAATTGTTAGTCGAGTTTTGGTCTATTGTCAAGCCTATGGTAAGGCATTGTTTCTGAGAAAAATTATGTGAATTCCCCTTAACCATTGAAATACTTGAGAGATTGAAAGGGAGCGACATATTCTTGGTTGATTTAAATATCAAAGTGCTTATCTTTTTAAAAGTTTCAATCAAGTGGAAATATTTTTCAAAGAGATAAAAAGCTGTCTTTTAGAAACATTTGCTCTGCCCCATTCATTATTAGCTGTTGTTGAAAAATTATTGAGAATTCATAAAACCAATTTGCTTGAGGGCAAGCAAAATTCAAGTGTGGGGGTATTGATAACATCAATATTGCATCATTTTATTAGGGATAGTAGAGTGTGATTTGAATAAAATATTGAATATTATCAGTTGAAATTCACTTTCTTTTTCTCTACATTTTGTAGAAATGGAAAATTAGGCAATACGGTGGTCAGATACAATTACGGGCTTGAAATTGGGCCAAAAACTAGGTCCAGAATGCTAAACCAAACCTCCAACACGGCCTGTACATGGCAGCACAGCCTTGACGCAGTTTAAGAAGCATAGCACGGCCTCTTCATTGACCAGCACGACCTCTTCATTGACCAACACGACCTCTTCATTGACCAACACAGTCTTGAGGCGGTTTAAGAAGCAGAACACGACCTCGTGACTGACCAGCACGACCTCTTCATTTGACCAGCACGACCTCTCCATTTGACCAGCAAGGCCGTGCTCAAGCAAAAATATCAGAAAATCATGTCGGCAAGGTCGGTGACGCGTAAAATAGGTGTATATGGAGCACGACCTTGGAGCACGGCCGTGCTGGTGTTGTGCTGACCCCAAATTTTGCCTATAAAAGGAACGCTCAGCAGAACATTTGAAAGTTCCCCGGGATTGATTCTCTCCCAATTCTTTTCTTTTCTCTGTAATCTTCTAGTCTTACTTTATAGTTGTTCTGCTAGTTTTAGTTTTAAATATGTCTTTTGTAAACATGTTGTTGCTATCTTCAAATATGTTTAGAAACTAATCCCATTATTGAGGTGACGGGGGATCTTTTACTTTATCTGTGATATCTTTATGATTTATAATATGAGTGTTTAAATCCTTTTGATTAAATTATTCCTGGTACTATTACTTTAAAAAGATTAGCTACTCTTTACACAGTTAATTAATTGTTCGGCAATCGTACCTTGAATTAATTAACAGAACTCTAGGAATAATTGAATCTGCATGCTCTATCGGATCAAGGATTGCATGTTCATTTTCAGTCAGTCATTGAATTGATAAATCTATTGTCACTTCGTGCTCTTTCTGTTTAATTACTTTGCACGATCAAACTGAGTAATAAATTAGAAAGAAGACTGTTAATATTGCATGATCATTGGGTATTAATAGCTTTTAAATAGGTGATTGGTAATCAGTAAGAATTGTTACTCATGTTATTTGCTTAATCAAATACACAGATATAAATATTAGTGAACACATTACCTTAGTGCTTTTATAATCTAATTCCTTTCTAAAATATTTTATAATCTCTTTTCTGCTTAGTTTTTATGCACTCTTTATTCAAAGTTCACTTCGAATCATTTGTCTAAATAACAAATTGATCTAAGTAGAGCAGTAATCATTTCAATTCCCTGTGGAGATGATAATCTTTTATACTATAACTTGACAAGATCGTATACTTGCGATTTTGACCGAACATCAGTCAATAGTCCAAGGGCATAACATGCTTCTTTGAATGTTGCATAAGTCACCCCGCCTACAGTTTTTATTTGTTCATAGTTTTTTGGTCCACGAACAACATTTAACAAAATTAATAATATCTCTCACCGCATGTTGGGTCGGCATAAAAAATCCTTCCAATTGTTTTTCCAGCTGGGCTCATTGTATTTATTCTCATCCACTCTGTAAACAAGGTTTGTTCAATTCCTTGTCTTCTAATGACCGTTGACAATTGGTCTGAATCTCTTAGAGCGATTGAGTTTTCTGCTGGTAAATGGAAGCTCAATCTCATAACCGATGTACTTCTGCAGTGTATGTCAAAACTGAAAATTCTCCAGCATGCTTCACAGGCAGACACATACCTGCAAGTGTTTATATGTAATAGATGAAATGGTTATACATTTGTTGATTTATCTTAATTTTTATCTAAGAATAATAAATGATTCACACAAATACATAATATTTAATGATATGCATTTGATATAATTATTTTGAAAATATCCTTTTTAAGTAGTGATATAAAATTACCATTGTCATAAAGTAATCTTAATTATAAATTAAATTATATTTGTCAGTTTATAGAATAAATAAAATATTGTTTTTTATTTTATTCAGAGGCTACGTTTATAGTAATTTTAATGGTTAATTTTGTATTTATATTATTAAGAATTTTATATTTAACCAGTGCAGTTACTCGTACGATGCACGGGGCATATGTTGGTATTGCGAATGTATTCATAAGAATTAGAAAATAAGTGTTTCCAAAAAAAAAGGAATTAAAATTTTATATATGTTGTAAATAGAAAAGAAAGTAGAGAGATAAGACAATAGAAATATAGACTCAAAGACCGGTTCTTCAGGAACCAAGATTTAAAGGCTAGTTCTTCAGGAACTAGCTATAATCTTTGTATTGATAATTTGATCAAGTGTGTACAAGGACAAACCTAATAGCCCTATTTATAGATAATGGGCTACTAGTTATGGACCAAATTAAGGGATATGGTCAAGATATAATGAGATAACAAATTGATATAGTCATCCATCAAATCAACATATTTATAACACTTCCCCTTGGATGACTATACACTATGAACATGTCTCGTTAAAACCTTGCTAAGAAAAACCCAGTGGGATAAAAACTTAGCGAAGGAAAAAGAGTACAATATTCATAGTGACATATTTCCCCTCGAAAATACATTATTTACGAACGTCCTTTAAATTGCTTATCGACGAGCTTCTTGAAAATTGAAGTTCACAATGCTTTTGTGAATAAATCTGCTCAGTTGTCATTTGATCGAATCTTTTCATGATGCATTATCTTCTTGAAATGTTGTTGGCTTGTCATCTTCTTTCATCAATTTGCATGCTCCTCTAATATACTGAGTCGTGGTTCTCAGTCATATGCATTCACAACTTGCTTAATGAAGAGTCAATATTTTTGAATGATTTGAGGAGATAGTTGTGATATTTTGCTTCACAAAACGTTAAGATATACCTGTTTCTCCACATGTGTAAACATTACCTGATTGTGATTGAGCTTGATGAGGATCAGAAGGAATGAAGAACTTGTTTGACTTCATTTCAATGTCTTCGGGTTGGTGCTGAGCAAAAACTGGATAACAAGTTCACCACAAAAACTATATACAATCTTGTGCTATTTGCAACATAAAAAAGTATTTCAATAACAACATGATATGGTACTTCAGGACCAAACTTCTTTGTTGCAAATGCTCGAGCTGTAGGCCGAGACAACACCTTATCTTTCAAAACATTTTATTTGAAGATATTTATTTATACCATCTATAGTTTGAAACAACCTCAAGTAATTTCTAGAATATTAATAATCAAAATTCATATCAATCAAATTGAACAATGTGAGAAAAAGGAAATAAACAAATTTACCCATAATTGCATCATGTATGTAACTCAAACATTTCTTACCAATATGAAATGTTTAACATGATAAATAAGAGAATATAAACTATCAGTATATGTAAATCCAAATAGATGATTTCAATAGTTTTAATCCTTCCGAGATTTTCAATATAGAAACCACTCTCTAGTTAACCATAAGCTGTAATAACATATATTTGTGTCATGAGAGTTCAGACTTCAGGTCCATTAAAAACATCTTTTGCATCTCGAACTATAGGTTCAAAGGCCTCGTATTTCCAAATTAAACTGATTACATCAGTCAAAACATTTCAGATGCTTTAGATCCTTCATGGTTATACTTCATGCATATTTATAATTCTTTAGGATTATGCTTTAGCTATCTTCAATCCTTCAGGGATATGCTTCATGCATTTTAAATTTTCAGAAGTATGCTTCAGGCATCTTAAATCCTTCAAGTATATGCTTCATGCATTTTGAATTTTTCAGGGGTATGTTTCAGGCATCTTAAATCCTTCAGGGATTTTCATATATCTGTCATTATCCAATGACCCATATAAGCAAGTTGTCACTATACCCATTTGATGTATGTCAAGTCCTTCAAAGACTGCCAAACTAATAAAAAATCTATAAGTAATTGCACTCATAACAAAATTTGACAACTTCAGGTGTCTGGACTACTGGTCCAAATGCTTTATGTTTAGCTTAACTTGCATTATTTTAATTCACTTTGGCCAATCAATTTAATGTCGACATTTCTATATGATTCGAGCTTCATGCTCATCATGATTAATAATTTCATAATCAATTGCTATTGCATATGCAAAAACATATCAACAACTTCACATCTTCCCCTCATATTTCCAGTGTTTAATGAGATCTCGTAATTTACCGGTACCGAAACCACTTCTGGGGTTACTTGTCTGGAAATATGGAGTTGTTGATTCATATTGCTTTTGACCTCTTCTAGAGTGTCAATGATCTTCTGGATCATCACTTTGAATTCCACCTTTTAGTAATAATATCCTTTGCACCAATAGGTCTACAACGCTTCTAGCGTACTTTAAATTCATGGGTTGCCTTACTCGCTAGTTGTCCTGCAGGGACAATTAACCATGCGATAATATTTGCAACTAACACATGTGATTTAGTGACCTTTTGGGTGTTTGTAAAAGTATCTGGTAATTGGTTTGCAATATTTTACAAATGACTTATTCTTTGAACTTCAAGTTCACATTGATTTGTGCGTATATCCAACATGGATAATGTTTGTGTCTTCCGACAAACTTCTTGTACCTTTATTCTTTTTTTTTTCTTCCCCTGATGAGGAAAACCGATTCATCAAATATATAATAATAAAATATATGTCAAGATATCACAATATCTAAATATACATGAAATAATGCACAATTCAAAATTGTCGAGCCATATAACCATCCAATAAATTATGAATCGTATAATATATAATTGTAAATTTATTAATCAATGCATGTTATCATCATATGTATCCAATTATATAACATATAATTGACATTTAAAAATATCAGAATAAATAAACTAACATTTTGCACTCACACCATGCTTTCAAACACAATATATTCAAATGTTTCAGCTCTTGTATATATTTAAATAATATATACTATTATAACTACTAGTTCAAAAATAATCAAATAATTTAATTAACAACAGTAAGTGACACTAAATTTTCAAGTGATAATTAAAATTAGCTTCAAAAGATTTGTTTTGCAATACATTAAAATTTTTACTCGTATATATCTCATATGATAGTGTAACAAAATAGCGACGCCTTTTGTTTCTCAATTAATTATTTTTACATAATAATTAAAATATTTCCTTTCAAAGAATTAGCACATAGGAAATATATGTCACCCAAAAAAATAATAATAACATGCAACTCAATCATATCCGAGCTTTAAAATAAAAGAGTAATTATCTTAAGCATGAGAATGACAAAAATAATCATCTGGTAAAAGGATTCTATAATCCTTTAATAAGTATCCATGTGTATTTTCAATAATACATCGCATCATAGTTGAACTGGGATGACCAATACAATCATGTCAAAGCATAAAAGTTATAAGATCTAAGCACTTCTGGTGCATATAATTTAACTCTGTCATCCTTATTTTTGTAAAATATGATCCAATGAAAAATCTTAAAATTTCTCTATTATTTTAAAACAATAGAGATATTCCAAATCTCTTTTTTTTTTTTGGTTTCAACATGATATTTATTTCGATGTATATCTTTGAAATTTAGTAGATTTCTTCGGGATCGATCTACTAAAATATAACGCATCATCAAGGGATAATTTTTTCGCATTTGGGAATATACCACATGCTCTTCTGGAGCCTTTGATCATATTTGCAATACCAGATACCATATCAACATTAATTTCAGCTAATATTGATTGCATAAAATATTTCTTAACACAATAGTTGTGTAGGTTGTGCCACTGTCCACAAAATATTGGTACAAGACCAAAAAGAGACTTTAGTTCATGCACTGATCGTTTTTAACAGTTATGCGTGGATCCGATATTGGTACTTCGAGACCAATTTCACAATTACTTGAAATTTTGTATTGATACTTCAGGACCAATTTATGATCAATCTATATTTTAAATTACTTGAAATCATGTGTTGGTACTTCGGGACCAATAAAAGACAAAAATGTTTTGCTATTCATTTTCTTTGGTACTTCAGGACCAATCGTGAGGCAAATCTTGCAAACATTGAAGAATAGCAGCTTTTTAATCTTAGCATAAAAAAATATGTATACATAAATTCTTACCTTAGAAAGAAGCATACATAAAGATTTCTACACCATTGAAGACTTGATCGTGCTTGGTAGCAATTGGCGTGTGTACTACTTGGTTGATGCTACAACTGAGTGTACTCTTCAGTTTTTATTTGGTGCTGAGAAAGGTTGTTTCATCGTTTCTTCTAGGGACATAAGATTTCTTGCACTTATACCTGTGTCTTTATGAATTTCAAGCAAACAATTCAACATTTCATTTCATGAATCAACTAATAAAAAATTCTCTCCATTTTTTTTAATAAAAAATAGACATAACCAAATACATATTATTTGTAAGAACATGATCAAATGCATAATTTTCATAATCAAAATTTGAAAACAACATAAATTTAAAAATATGGATTTCAAATTTAAAATACATAATTACCATATTAGGATTTTGGGTCTAACTCATCCTTACAAAACTGGTTTTTAAAGTGAGGATTGTCTTGGCTTTATAAGCTCTATTTAGGTCTTACCTCTAGCCAATATGAGACTTGGGTTTTTCCCAATACACCCCCTCATGCCCAGCATTATTGGGCCTGGTGCGTGTATATAATACGGTAGGTGGTCCATGGATCTAAAATAGGCTTTGATACCATATTAAACACCATATTTTTTTTAGTAACAAATTTTGAGCAATTAATTAAAGAGTATATTAGAAAAATAATACCTTTATATAGCAACAAAATTTCTAAAATATAATTGAAGATCACATCTTTATATAAAACAAGGATAAAGATTCTGAAAATATATGAATCACAATAACAAGAATTACAATATATCAAATACACAAAGATTCAAATGTATATGGAAACATGTAAACAAATCAACGATAATATCTTTTGCAAAGAACACATATTTTTGCAAATAGTTAGACAAGTTCTTCGAGAAATAGAATTTAACGACTAGTTCTTCAGGAACTATGATTCAAAGGTTAATTCTTCGGGAATTAACATGTAAAGATCTTATTTTTAATATGAAAATAGGCAACGAGATTCAAATGTTAGTTCTTCAGGAACTATCTTGGAAAGATACAATCAATATTTTTTTTTTCACTTTTCTTTTGTTTCAAACCGTATTAGGATCAAATCTAGTTCTTCTGGAACTTATGTAGCGCTAAAATAATCGTGTTGTTCTTCGGGAACTATACGCAACACTAAAAAATTATGAGGTTCTTCAGGAACTATATGTAGTGATAAAAAAATTGTAAAGTTCTTCAGGAACTTTTCGTAGCGCTAAAAAGTTATAAAGTTTTTCATGAACAAATCTCGTGCTATAAAGTTCTTCAGGAACTTTTCTATCCAATACACAATTTCATTCATGGTCTAAAAGTCTAGTTCTTCAGGAACTATTCCACAAATTTTTATATAATGATGACCAAGAAAACGTACAGTTTTGTGCAATCCTACTGGGATGCTTGAATATGAAATTCTTCCATAATTCTATCAAGAGTCTTATACACAATATGATAATCATATAATCAGACAATATGAGAATAAAATTTCCATGAAAAAACCCAAATAACATGAAAAACAAAAATATTAGAAAAACATGGTCTTCCAAAGAGTGTGAGGAAGAAAACAAGTTTTTTTTTTCAATAAAACCTTTTTAAGCAATCACGCGTATGGTAGAGTCTCGTGCTGATAACGTGTTGTAAATAGAAAAGAAAGTAGAGAGATAAGACAATAGAAATATAGACTCAAAGACCGGTTCTTCAGGAACCAGGATTTAAAGGCTAGTTCTTCAGGAACTAGCTATAATCTTTGTATTGATAATTTGATCAAGTGTGTACAAGGACAAACCTAATAGCCCTATTTATAGATAATGGGCTACTAGTTATGGACCAAATTAAGGGATATGGTCAAGATATAATGAGATAACAAATTGATATAGTCATCCATCAAATCAACATATTTATAACAATATATATATTATTTCTGTTTAATAGCTTATATTACATTAAAACAAATGATCTACAACTTTCGTCCGTGGTGCTTAGTACAACTTGCAAAGTATTTGTCGCTTGAATGCTTGGGTGCGGGTTCAAACCTGCTACGCCACCTTTCAACGCTCTTAGGAGTGCGTTGTAGGCCACTGGGCCATCAGACAAAAAAAATAAATGATCTACAACTTCCTTATCGGTGTCTTCCATTGGTGGTTGTGGATAGAGAACAACTCTTGCAAATCATGTTTGGAGAGTAATTTTTTCTATTATTTTAATAGAAAAATTATATTTGAAACATAAAAATTGTGACAAAATAATAAATTAATAATTTAAATTTTTTGTTATTATTGAAGAAAAATATAAATAAATAATGGTTTTCTATATATTTACTGATATAACAAAGTCTTAAATAATAGTCTAACTTGTTGACATGAGTTGATTGTGTATGTTAGTCTTAAAAGAATATTATAGGCCCATCCAACCCAATTTGAATTAGCCAGGATCTTTTTTTTTTTGGTGAATGAACAAACAAACAAAGGAAACCGAAACTACAAGGCGAGCGCATCAAATAAAAGCAGAGACCCCATCGCACCGAGGGGTCGAGACCAGATTTTGAGACCAGAATTGGAGTGAGCTCCCTTTCTAGCCAGGAAATCGGCACACTTGTTCACTTCACGAACCACATGAACAATAGAAATGTTCCTTCCTCCAGCAAGCAATGTAGCAATATTCGTAAGAATAGCAGCATGGGGGTGGAACTGGTGGAAGTCACCCTGGTTTAGAATAGTAACGACATCTTGGCAGTCCACCTCACAGATGATATTATTGAAACCATGACTGACAGCTAAGGACAAGCCATGGAGAATACCAAATAACTCAGCCAAGAGAGGGTCTCCCACACCATCACAGCTAGAAAAACCCACAAGCCATTCTCCATTGTGGTCACGAAGCAACCCACCAGAACCAATCAAGGAAGAATTCGGGAGAGCAGAGCCATCTGAATTGAGCTTCACAAACCCCTCAGCAGGAGCTGACCATCTAGCTAGCAACCTGCTATCTTGAGCAAGCCGATGCTTATTAGGATAATGGATAATAAACTCATCATGAGATGTAAAAATATTGCGGACCACCAAGCCAATATCCCAGCGATCGTCCCTAAAAATCATATTGTTTCTCCAAAGCCACACCCACCAAATAGTAGCAGCAAACAGAGTCGCAACATCACTGGTTGCCATTGTGCGAACCCAAGAAGCAACATCATGATGAGTCAAAAAATTAGGGTGAGCCAAAAGGCCAACTCGAAGCCACACTTCTCTAGAATGAGCACAATCACGCAGGCAGTGGAGGCCATCTTCAATGTTCAGCGAGCATCTCTGGCAAAGAGGGGATGTCGTTAAATTGCAGTGATGCCTCTTCTTGTTTGTGGGGAGCGCATCATGCAAACACAACCATAGGAAATGTTGAACTTTGGCAGGGGCTCCCATCTTCCACAACCAGGACCACGACGAGTTCGAATCCCAAGATCTATGGCGCTGAAGAAGCCAAAGGTAACCAGAGGAGCTCGAATAAGTACCACTGTTAGCACCGCTCCATATCCAACTATCCGGCACAGAATCATTAAACCAAACAGGTGGTGGTCGAGCCACTATATGCTGAACGAGCGACTCAGGAAGCGGAGTAGCAAGCTGATTCAGCTGCCAAGTACCTGCATCACAAATATTTCTTAAATTCAGGTTAGAATCAGATATGTGGACATAATCCACCAGATTGCATAAGGGACCACGCCCCAACCAATCCGAAAACCACAGCGAAGTGTGTCCCGAGCCAATTCGGAAATGAAAACCCTGTCTGAGTTCTTCCAACGCCTTGAGAATGCTTCTCCAAACCACCGAAGCACTAGTAGGAGCCTACAAGACACCAAATAGAGTTGTCCTTGAGGTATTTGTGTTGGAGCACTCGGACCCACAGCTTGTCCGTATCATGAATCAAGCTCCAGATTAATTTCCCAAGCAGAGCAAAATTAGCAAGTCTGGTTTCACGAATACCCAAGCCCCCATATTTTCTAGGAGAGGTTATCTTGTTCCAACTAACCAAACTCCAACCACGAGAGGATCCATTCCCCCCCCCAAACAAAGCTCCTAGTGATCCGATCAATTCGGTCACACACTCCTTGAGGCAAAAGGTGAGTTTGCATACTATAAACTGGAATTGCCGAAGTGACAGATTTAGCAAGGCATGCTCTCCCAGCTTTATTTAGGAGATTACCCTTCCAGGTAGCTAAGCGACGATGCAGTTTCTCAATAATGTCATTATAACCACTTTGTTTGACCCTCCCTATTAACAAAGGAAACCCAAGGTAATTACCCAGATTCGCCACCAAAGGATTATTACAAATGTTCTTGATAGCTATCTTTTGACCACCAGGGACCCTTCTAGAGCACATGGCCTTAGATTTTTTAAGGTTCACTTTAAGCCCGGAAGCCTCACAAAATTCTTGTAAAGTGTCCATAACTACCTGGACTTGGTTGGTGGTAGCTTCACAGAACAAAAGCACGTCATCCGCAAATAGTGGATGAGAGAGGCCAGGGCCTCCTCTAGACATGTGAACCGGACGCCAAGACCCCGAATCAACCTTCTTTTGAATATTAATTGCCAATTTCTCCATACATAAGACAAAAAGATAAGGGGACAAAGGATCACCTTGCCTCAAGCCCCTAGAGGGTTTAAAGTGCTCCGTTTTGGCCCCATTCCAAAGAATAGCAAGGTTACTAGCACGGACACAACTCATGATAAGGTGGACCGAAGAGAGGGGAAACCCAAAATCTTTAAGGGTTAGCTCTAGAAAGTCCCAATCTAGCCTGTCATAAGCCTTCTCCAGGTCAATTTTGAAAGCAATAGTACCTTTTTTAGCTTTGGAAGTGTGCATATAGTGGACCATCTCCTGGGCTAAAATAGCATTATCTGAAGTACCTCTCTTGGGAATGAAGCTACTCTGGAGAGGACTAACCAAATCATCTAGGAATGGGCGGAGGCGGTTTACCATGACTTTGGTAATAACTTTGTAAATAACGTTGCACAAGCTGATGGGCCGAAAGTTTTTAAGGCTCGTGGGGTTATCCGTCTTAGGGATGAGAACCAGCATAGTCTCAGCAATATGGTCCTCAATTTGGCCCCTAAGAAAGGATTGCTTCACCAAAACCCAAATATCATCACCCACTAAATCCCAGAAATGCTTGAAGAAGATCGGTTGGAAACCGTCAGGCCCAGGGGCTTTATAAGACTTCATAGAGAAAACTGTGGCTCTAACTTCCTCTTTTGTGATTGGAGCTAGCAGGGCATCCCTACCTCAAGCACCCAAGGTAGGCAAAGAGAGGCACGCACTCGGATGGGCTAGTAGAAGGGTCCCTGGCAAAGAGATTACGGTAAAAGACATTGCCTCGGACTTGAGCCTCCCCTCACTAGTGCACCAAGAGCCATCATCCATAAAGAGACCTTGAATCTTATTTCTCTTCCGACGCACAACAGTTTGCGTGTGGAAAAATTTGGTATTGCGGTCTCCAAGCTTAACCCAGCGCTCACGAGCCTTTTGATACCAAAGCAGCTCCTCCTGTTTAAGAACATCATTATACTCTTTGCGGATCTCAACTTCCCTAAGAGTCAAACTGACGGAGTCCAATGTCTCTAATCTTTTCTGGATATCATGAAGCTGTTTCTCCAAAGTCCGCTTCTTTTGGAAAATATTACCAAACACTTTCTCGTTAAACACAATCGCATCTTTCCGCACCTGATCAAGGCTAGCCGGAACTAAATGATTCCCTTTAATCCAAGCATTCGAAACAACAAAAGGAAAATCTTTGTGAGTCAACCAAGCTGCCTGGAAGCGAAAAGGTCTCCTCCCCCTGTCAGGGATGACCCCAGAGCCTCTAAGCAGAATTGGTCTATGATCAGAGTGAGAGCGAACAAGGTTCTCCACATAGGCTTCAGGGAAGAGATGACGCCATTCACGGTCAGCAATGGCTCTATCTAGGCGTTTAGAAATTTTATGGGTACCTGCTTCTTTTCTCAACCAAGTGAATTGACTCCCAATGGCTCCTAAATCCATCATTCTACAAGCATCTAAGGTTTCATTGAATTTAGCTGAGCTAGCAATAGGGAAAGGGCCACCACGGACCTCAGAAGGAAGAAGAATTTCATTGAAGTCCCCTATAAGCAACCACGGACCCTCAAGGCAATCTCGAATGGACTGGAGGTAGCTCCAAAAAGGATCTTTATTAGCATACTTGGGACTACCATAAACCATGGTGCAGAACCACACTTTGTTGGATTTCTTAAGAGCAATAGTAACAGCTTGAAAGTAAATATCAACTACTTCAACTTCAAAAGGGGAGCCCTTTAATTTGAGAACCCAAATACCCCCAGCATGACCGGAGGCTTCAGATATGGCACAAGCTTCATAACCAAGCCCAGCCCAAAACTGAGAAACTTTAGAGAGCTGACAGTGTGTTTCCATTAACGCAATAAAGGTAGGTCTGTATTTACGAACAAGCTCCCTGGAAGCACGCCTACCCTTCCTGTTGATGGCACCTCTTACATTCCAACTAAGAATAGAAAAGTCAGATTGACTATCCATTAAAAAAATTTGAAATAAAAGGAGCCACCAAGACCAAAAGGCTACGTTTTGGCGTGATAGGACTCCTCAATACTCATCTGGGCATCACTTACTGCCGCGGTTGTAGTGCTAGTTGCCAAGGCAAGAATAGGCCCATTTACAATACCTTCCATTTGCGAATGAGAGGGCCCAGCATCATGTAAAGTATTAATGCTCACCCCACCAGGCCCCAACGCTGGGTCAATCGCATTGGATCTCTCGGTATTATCTGCATCGCTATTGTCATCATACAAATGGTAGCGATTTCCTTCCACGTGAACGAGATTCATGGTTGACTTCATTCCCCTACCAATATCAAATATTTTTTCCCCATTAATAAATGTGAAATTCTTGTTACCCATGTGTGCCGACCCCTTGTCTTTGCTAACTACTGTGGACATATCTGGGAGAGAAGTAGCGGACGCAATAAGAGGTTGAGTGACTAACCCTGTGGGTCCTGCGGAGGACTTGGAATTTAAATCCTCTCTTCTTGGACGCTTTTTATACCATGCTTTCGGAAGCAATTGAGTAGAATTAGTTTCCTCTATTGTCGTAACTGTCGGTAGTGTCTTCTGAGATTGACCCGGCTTCTTACCCTTTTGGCCCATGGTCCCACCCGTATCAATCAAACCAAGAGAAGCAAATATGTTAGCAATTTTCTTGGGATCTACCTCTTTTTTGTTGTTCACGCCTCCCTTCGCAAGTTTCTTTTTCCTAGCCGTCAACCATTCCCCATGAGGGTCCACCTTCAACGTACACACTTCCGTTTCTGCCGTATTTAATTCCTTAGTCATCGCTTGCTCATGATTGGCACTATTAATGATTTTCGTATCAGTTACAATCTTTCCATTATCGGTTTCCTTTTGATGACCTCCGATTGGCACCGTGAATGTCACCGGCAGAGTTGCCGGAGCAGAGCAATTTCTGGTGAGGTGACCATAACAGCCATAGTTGCCACAGATCACATGCAAACCCTCGTATTCTACGTTATACCAAGCACCCCTGATACACACCTTCCCAACCACAGGCTGATTCAAATCTATTTCAACACAAACTCTTGCAAACCTTCCTCTTTCCACAGAGAGGGTATGCGTGTCTACTTTAATAGGGGTACCAATAGCTGATGCCATGGCAAGCAAAAGACTCTCATCATAATACACAAGGTTCATGCCTGGAAACCTCACCCACACAAGGGTCCTTTCTATTTTGGCGGAAGTAGAAACAAAATCGGGACTCCAAGTCGAAACCGCAAGATAGTGGTCAAATACCATCCAAGGTCCACCTCCAATAACCTTTTCTCGATCTTCAATATGGTCAAATTTAACCATATAAAACCCATTATCAACGTCCATTAGCTCAAAGCCCCCTGAGAGCTTCCACGTGATGCTTAGTTTATGCTGCATGGTTCTGAAACCCACTGACTTACCCAGGAGTTTGATCACTAAGGCTTCCTCCCAAGGATTGCATAGTTCCTTGAACATGGCTTCATCAATGTGGATCCTCGGTAGCAATCTATTCCCCCTTATGTGGTCTATCTTCACCAGCCCTTGTTTGATCAAGTCAGTCTTCTCACGTGGGGGCGCGCAGGTTCTGTTCCCTAGCAACTTATCTCGGAACGAGCACACCTTCTTCGGGGCATGCCCGCTGCCGCCTCCGTCGTCGGGAGGTTTTTCCGGTGGGGGGCTATGCCGTTGGGCCGTGAAAACCAAACCTTCCATATTAAGTCAAAGCAGCAGTAGAATAACTTATTCAAATTCTCGAAATTGGTTTTACAACCTTCCGTATTAGAATATGAAAATATATATATATATATATATATATATTTCTTTTCAAATTTTTAAGTAAACTGTTTAACTGCATTATTTTATCACACACATATATAAAAAATATGCAAGGTACGCAAATTTTTTTTTCCTTCAAATGATTAAGCTATTGTAAATAAATAAATATATTTAAATAAAACGTATATTTATATTTTATATATAATATAAAATGAAAATTTTATTTTCAAGGTTTATATAAGAATTTTTTTTATTTATAGTAACATATCTGGATATTACATTTGGATATTCATAAATACTATCATGAACTTTAAGTCATGCAAGAAAGTTATTTGGATGCTATAATTTAGTTTCCATTCTAAATTTTTTCACCTACACAAAAGTTAGCCATTATTGTTAAAGCGATGCATGCTTCAATAGAGCTTTGGCTGTATGTTTCTCACGCTCCAATTACGCTTGCAACCAAAATAAAATAGTTGCTCTTGAGCAAAATACCCTTAAAATGAAATGTAAATTAGAAGGTAAGAGAATGTATGAATGTCAGCAGTGAAGACACCATTTATTTACTCACTCAAACAACTGCATGAGGTCACCTTACACACATCACCTTAAGAAGCACACTTTCCTAAAAGAATATATGTAAGCAAATTATGATTTTAGCCTAGACCATGCATCTATTTCCAAAAAAAAAAAAAAATCTAGCAGTACAAACAATGTGGCCTTGAGAAGAAAATTCGTGATGCCAATATACTAATATACTAATAAGGGAGAAAAGAAAAAGCAGAACAACAACGATGATAAAGACCAAATACTTATATATACAAAGTCAACAGAAAATAGACCAACTCTGCACTAAACTTCAACTTATTCTATATAGTCTATATTACTTAACATGACCAATTTTACATGTTAGTGTTCACGTAAAAGCATAGATTAGCAACTATATAGACTCTAAGACATAAGCATTAAAAAGAGAAGAGCATTATCAACTATATATAGACTCAGTTTCATGACAGTTTACACTTGAAACAAATCATGCATGTTCATACTTTCAAAGGGGAAACTGTTCAGGAAAGACAATTCAATCAATCCAAATATATAATGGATTAAAATAGATAAACTAACTGATTTGATCCAGCGTCAGATCATGTATGGTCCACTCCTCTCTCCATCTCTGCAGAATAAGTCCAAAAAAAAAAAAATACTGAGTTCAGCAACATCCAATATTATTTTAAGTAAATAACAAAAGATAACAGACTATGAAGGGCCAAAACATGCTTATAAAGCTCACCAAAAAATTATAACTCTTTGCACGTAATGTAAAGACTCCAATTAAACAAATCACAACAATAAATTACATTATTTATTAAAATAATATGCATTTGATCTAACTATAGTTCAATATTGGAAGAATATGGTCTCCTTTAAAAGATCTAAAAATTTGTGAAGATTAGAATGGTACTGATGCAAGACCTCAAGAAGAAAGCCACACAAATTAAGTTTCCTACACATTCCAAATCTTACAAAATTTAAAATCATGTAATATAGGCTACTTACTATTACTCTCAAATAGGCTACTTAGAGAAATAAGTCGTGGTAGTAAGCCATTAAATGTGAATGGATTAAACAACATTTCAAATAATTATAATGCAATAGGAGAAATGTCTTATTTGATAACTATGAAATACCAGCAGTTGAAGCAAGGACTTCCGATTACTGGCAATTTCAATACATGTATATCAAATGAATAGCATTGTGTGGTAACTGAACATTCCCAGTTTCCCTATTTCTAGCGTCCAATCATCAGAATGAGGAAAACTACACCTTCATATTAATGTGCCCCTCGAGCATCTACTGTTTCTTCAGGCTATCAATGTAATTCTTGCACCTCTGTTCAGTCACTATTAAGTCTCGATGCCTCTTTTTTGAGCATTTGCCACTGTCTCCACTGTTTTGATGCCTCAAAAATAACATTCATAAACCCCTTCCCTAATCCCTTTTAGGACAAAATAAAAAATAAAAAATAAAAAAAATCGAAAAATATAAGTTGAAGTCTAGGATTACGAACCGCACGAAGCGGAAACAGTATAAAGAAGAATAAAATAGAACCTTCCATATAGCAATGGCAGAGAAGAAAACCACAGCAGAGGTGAAGACTCACATCTAAAATGCCTGAATGAAAACAATGCCCTACTCTGATAATGCCTCAGTTCCTTTGCGATGAGGTGAACATCAAAACAGTGCCATAAATGAAAACCATTCTCAGCGACCCATTACCATAATTCTGAAGTTCGAATAGTTTTGCAAATGTGACTGAGAAAATAATTTCAGTGTACTGGAGCGTATCCAAAGACACACATATATATATGTTGGTGTTGGGACTTTTAGTCCCACATCGGGTAAAATAGTAAAGAGGAGTGAACCTCTTTGTTATAAAAGGAGGCTTGGGCCTTGGTTTTATGTACACCATTCAAAAGCTTGTCTAGCAACTTTTGTCTCTAGATAAATTCCTCTCTTTGTTTTAGAATTTAATAAGATTCTTAGTATGCTCTGTGGTTGCAGTTTGGGCTGAACCTCCACATCAGAAAAAGAATTTATTAGGAATATTTCTTGTAAAAGGAGAGGTGTGAGAAGTAAGTTTTGCTAGTGGGGAAGCTTTGTGGGTGTGCAGGGGTGCAGAGAGAAAATTGTGTAGTTGTAATAATTTTCTACATAGTGGAGTTTGCTCTGGTGGTTTTTCTCCTGGTTTGGGAGTTTTCCACGTTAAATACTTGTGTTGTTATTATTTCTCTATTTTGTTTTTCCAATTTTCCACAAGTGCAGTTTCTGGGGAAGAGAATTTGAAGAGTCAAATTCCCAACAAGTGGTATCAAAGCACAGGTTCTGCCAAAGAGGATGTCGGGAAGCAGAGTTTCAAATGCAGTCAGATTTGATGTAGAGAAATTTGACGGAAAGATCAACTTTGGCTTGTGGCAAATACAAGTCAAGGATGTGTTGATTCAGTCTGGTTTACACAAGGCTTTGAAGGGCAGGGTTACTCCTGAAAGTAGTGGAGATGCTGATAATGAGGCTAACATTATCTCCGATCTTGATGTCTTTTGAAAGAAGGACATGTATATCCTTATGGCATGGGTCCCAAAGTTGCCATGATAAAGGATATTAAATGTTAGCGGGACCACATTTTGCACACGGGCATTGGTTGACATTGATGCAGGGTGTGTGGTGAAATTTATGTCGATGGCTGATTAACTTCCATGAGAGTCAAATATGGGAGTTGCACCATAGTTTTTTTCAGCAAGGTTATATTTCGACATGTGCCGATGTTAAATGCTTGGGATGGCTAGTTCTGAGTGATTATGCTTTTATGGTGGAGCATGACTGCGTTGCAGTGATAGCGAAAGCTATGGGAATCTTCATCAAGGTGGAGCGTTGTGGGACCACAAAGTCACAAGGTGGAGATTGTTGGTGTTGGGACTTTTAGTCCCACATCGGGTAAAATAGTAAAGAGGAGTGAACCTCTTTGTTATAAAAGGAGGCTTGGGCCTTGGTTTTATGTACACCATTCAAAAGCTTGTCTAGCAACTTTTGTCTCTAGATAAATTCCTCTCTTTGTTTTAGAATTTAATAAGATTCTTAGTATGCTCTGTGGTTGCAGTTTGAATAACTCCACATCGAAAAAAGAATTTATTAGGAATATTTCTTGTAAAAGGAGAGGTGAGAAGTAAGTTTTGCTAGTGGGGAAGCTTTGTGGGTGTGAAGTCTGAGAGAAAATTGTGTAGTTGTAATAATTTTCTACATAGTGAATTTTTCCTGCAGTCTTTGGTGGTTTTCTCTGGTTTGGGAGTTTTCCACGTTAAATACTTGTGTTGTTATTATTTCTCTATTTTGTTTTTCCAATTTTCCACAAGTGCAGTTTCTGGGGAAGAGAATTTGAAGAGTCAAATTCCCAACAATATACACACATAATGGTTGTTTGATTTTCTAAAGTGCTTCATATAATGTGACTTCTGATTATCCAAATCATTCAATGTTAAGCATGTTTGTTGTAGTATATCTCGTGACTCTACCACATTTAGTGATGCTTCGGTGCAACGAAGAGAATACGAAGCGGCAAAAGAGAGTAGAAACCGAAGCGGCATATTGATTCAGCAGGAGAAAGCAGCACAGAGCCGCAAACACATTGAGGAATTGAGGCGTGCTAATGAGACGGTGCAGAGTAAATTCCCAATGAAATGCGCGTTAATTACTACGATCAGTGCCATGCTTAGATAGGGTTATCAAACATAATTACAAATTTAACCCTGTTTTGGCGAACTAATTTGGAGGCAAAATGAAATGAAGAAAATGTTAACATAAAAAAGGAGGCAAAACAACCATAATTGTATGAAGGACAGATAACAAATGTGATAAAACTACATATCAAATACAATTATGGTGATCTATTTTAAGACTTCGATATGAGTGTTATGACTTATGACGCTTCATTGAGGAGAATGTAAAATCTAAAATTGAATCTTATAATTGAGGGTAGACCTGAGCATATAACTTTGTTTTCCCTAACCTGTTTATGTTATCATCTATATTCTTTTAAGCAACAAAGCTACAAATAAAATGATTAAAAAGATCGGTATAGCAATGCATCTGAATTCATTCATTTTGTCCACCATGCACACCCAATGACAAAGTTTGAAAAGTAATCCAATCTCATATTATTTGACTCTAAAGTCCTTCCACCAATAACTCAACCACCATTAAAAAAAAATGAAATATCATAGGATTGATCATGAAAAATTGAATGGCCCCAAATAACATGTTGAACATCTAAAATTTTAAAAAACAACTGAACAATAATCAAGCAAAAATGAATCCTTATCTTAAAGTGAACATAAAATATACCAAGTAAATGAGAATGTGACATAAATGTTGTTGTAAATTAAATGGGTCTATCCTGAATCACATAGAAGCCTAACGACAAAAGGACTTGTTTGAAACCTGCCAAATAATTGAGCAAGACGCATACCTTGCAAATTAGAGATAATAATTGAGTTATACACATACTAAACAACAAAATTGGAGATGAAGAGACCTCAAATTCTTTCATGGATTCAATGTAAAAATTGGAGAAACAAAATGAAAGAGGCACATGGTAAGTATAAATGGCAGAAGAGTCGAATAAAATCCAAAAAGACAAATAAAACCAAACCCAAACAAATCGGTAAATCAAGTTCTAATCAATCCCATAAAAAACCAACAAAAAACCCCATACGTGATCTATGTTAGCCTCGAGGTTGCAATCATGCAAAATGCTTGGGAAATGTTTGTTGAAACTCCCAACACTTTTCTGTTAAATCACTTACATTGATAGGTTGAAGAATCCCCAAATCTCGAACTGCATGTAGAGACCTCGCAAACATTGATGGGGAAAGCACCTGCTACATCAAATTCTACTGCAACCCAACCTGTTTTGAGATCAAAACTTTCAGTTAGAAGGCCTCTTAAACCAATGGAAGTGAAGAAGGAAGTGAGTTGAAGCTTTTTGTTGATGTTGTTCTGTTTTTTGTGAAGCAACCCAACCTGTTTTGTGAAGTGAAGCCGAACCTGATGTTGTTCTGTTTCTGATGTTGTTGTTGTTCTGTTTTGTTGTTTAGGGTCTGTTTTGTGCTGCTAATTTTGTAACCATTGTTGCTAATGTAATGACATTGTGTAACCTAATTAGCAGTGTTAGCAATTATGTAATTACCTAGACTGATTGGGATGTAATCAGTATAACATTGCACTTATTTTGGAATATAATCAGTTTCCTTACTTTGCAATTAATTGTGACATTTTGCAAATTCACAACTTATTTTGCACTTGTGATAACATTGCTCTTTGTTTACACCCAAAATATTCATCAGAACCAGCCGAAGCTAGTCCCAGTCGAATAGATCGAATAGCCGATTGGATGTCAACCGATGTGCTTACCAGTCGATATGGCATGGTAGCTGATAGAGTCGAAAGCAGGAAACCGGAAGCTATACATGGGCCTTGGACTTATTGGGCTTCAAGGAAGATATTTAGGCCCATGGGGATAGCATGGAGTCACGTATGGGATCAGATTCTTGCTCCACGAGCCGAATGACGTGGAAGTAATTTTGAATTAAATAAATATCCAAGGGAAAACCGGTCAAGATTGTTCTCCATGGTTTTAGGAGCTGAGCGAGGGAATCTGAGGAGATATTTGCATAAAGAGGACCGTTGGTTGAAGTGACGTGGCCACAATGTACTAATGCGCCTAGTTTTTAGGATCGTGGTTAGTGGAGCATGGCACGACTCAGCCGAATAACTGCCAACTAGGAATGTATCAGTGTTAGCCAACTGAACGTGGCAGATAGGAGTAGTTCTTAGTTGCTACTATAAATACCCAAGTTGTACATACATTTAGGAATCATCAATCAATCAAACAACTTATAATTTTCGCTCAAAGCTTTTATCCGCATTTTAGTTTACCTTTATGTCCCAGTTTTTATCTTAGTTCATCGACTTAAACCTTTCTGGAGTGAGTTAAGGGACCCATAGCTAAGGAACAGAGTTCCTTCCTTGGCGTAATCGCTTGAAGAAAAGGGAATCACCGTTTTGAAAGTTAGCCGATCTGCGGCTAATTGATATTCAAGACAACAAAATTGGCACGCCCGGTGGGACCAAAGGTGAACGAATCAACACGTTCGAATCCCCAGGTCAGGATTACCAGTGGCGTATGCACTTGCGTTCGGGCAAGAGTTTGAGCAATATGACGGCAAAGAGCAATCCCAGAAAACCGATTGAGGGAAGCCCATCCCGTGGAAGCAATGTTCCACCAGCAGAGCAAGTACAAGCGGAAATAGAGGCTGAAACTCAACCCAACGAGCTCAATGAGACCCCGGTGGTGATGACCACTTCGTTTATATGCCAACAACTCGATTTGGGAATCAATGATATCATGTACCAAGTGTCACAACAATTGGCCGATATTGTGAAACCCATGGTACATAACGAAGTGCAGCAAGCCAGGGAGATAGAGGCCAGGAGGGCTCACGCAAGTGAAGGCTCTATCAATTCTGCTATCCCAACGCAAGTGGGGTACCCTACCCAGGCAGGACTCGTCATCCAGCCGAGTGCAGCCCCGGCAGGACCAATTCAGGTTCAGCCGAACATGACTCAGGCAGGTGCACAGCAAGTTCAGCCTACCTACATTCAGGCCGGACCTACTCAGGTTCAGCCGAATATAGGACAGGTACCTTCTAATCCAATTAATTCCCAGCATGGTGCTTTTGCCACGTTGAACACTGGAGGGCAACAGGTGGCGAATGACGCGAACAACCAGGCTAATCTTCATTTTGGACAGGTGCAGATGGCTAGGAGGCCACCGGATGCAGTGGGACCAATTGGTATACCGCAAGCCATGCCATGTGCTCAGCTTTATGGTTCTGCTGTGCAGGCGACTAACCCACAGCACACTGGGGGGAAAACTCTTGGTATAGGATTGGGTGGTATAAGACCACCTGGGGGATATGCAGGTCAGCAGCCATGGAACTATGTTCCACCTGTATCGGCTAACCTTCCATTCTACCCATCCTATCCTGAAGTATCTGCAGGCGCTCAAATGGGGTCAACTCCTCCAAGGGCACCTGGTTTGATGGCAAAGCAGTCATGGGGACAGATCCCACCTCTACCATTTAACACAAGTGTGCCTGGAACTCAATACAGGACACCTGGTGAAGGGAACATGGAGCAGCCATGGGGGGTTTACCCACCTCCATTGTTTAATCAACCAGGCTACCCCAATCCTCCAGAACAAGCATCTCAGGCACATCCCCAACTTGGAGACAAAGAACCACACGGCTGCTCCCACTTTGGGAGAAGTGAAGCCAGTGGGTTCACAATTTGCTAGACCCGGCCATTGTAGACACCATCAAGAAATACTTTGGTGTGCGGTGAAGCCTTTGGATCGCCCAATCTACAGAAACCATACCCCGAGTGGGTGGATAGATTGGTACCTCCGCCTAGGGGATATAAGACTCAGATTTCGCTACTTTCTCAGGGAAGATGGCAAATCGACTATGGAGCATGTAGGCGGGTTATCGCCTAATGTGGTGAAGGGAACCAGAATGAATACCACAAATTACAGCTGTTCCCCTTGTCACTTACCGGGACAACATTTACATGGTATTCCTCTTTACCACCTAATTCCATACAAACATGGTCAGACATGGAGATGTGCTTCCATGACAGATTCTACTGGCCCCAACCCGAAGTCACTGCGGCTGATCTCATGAACCTGAGACAACAGGTAGATGAATCGGCTGCCGATTTTGTGGAAAGGTTCAGGAAAATGGCTGGGAAATGTTCAGTACAGTTCCCTGAGACAGAATATGCAGCCATGGCTATTAGCAGCATGCATCCTCAACTCAAGGAAAAACTAGTAGGCCAAGCTTGCATTGACCTCAACCAGTTGGTCTCAAGAGCTATGCGCATTGAGCAATTTATCCAGGAGAAGGAAAAGAAGCGAGCCAGTAGGGGGAGAGGCCCTCAGTTGGCATCCATTGTAGAAGCTGAAGACTCTGATGATGATTCAGCCGATTCCACGGCAGACATCATGGTAGCCGAAATAGTGAAGGGTAAAGGCTATAGTTGCCCTGCCCTAAGAGCTGCCAAAGGAAAAGAGCCAAGTTCAGGAGATGGCAGGACATAATACTCCTTTGATATCTCCAAGCGGATCGGATCTTTGACTACTTGCTTAAGGATAAGCAAATTCGGCTGCTGGATGGGCATAAAATCCCACCTACTGAGGAGTTAAAGGATAAGAAATACTGCAAGTGGCACAACTCTTATAATCACGCAACTCTAAATTGCATGGTTTTCAGGAAGGCCATTCAGAAGGGGATAAAGGAGGGGAGGTTCAAGCTTGCAGACAAAGGAATCGCGGAAATGACAGTGGATACTGATCCTTTCCCTGCCCTTGGGATAGGTATGGTCTCATTCTCGGGGCTTGATGACGAAGGGCCCAGCCACAAGCACAGAATATCTGTGCAACAAGTCTGGAGGCCAAAAAAGGGATCAGCCGATTCAACCCATATTGATCGACAGAGACCTCGGTCGCCAGTGGCTTCTGTTTTTGACAGGTTGGGAAAGCCCCAACCAGAGGTAGGACACAGGCAGGGGGGCAAGCCACCCAAACCAGGTAGGCTCACCCAGGAATTAGTGAAGCAATACATTACACATGGCCAGGCCCTAACAGGGAAGCCTGACAAAGAGAAAGGCAAGGCACCTATCGCAAAAACTGGGGGGCAAGATCGGCTAACCATTAGAGAAAGTGGTAGGCTATCTTTACCCAGGATTGACGAGGAGCCTATTCCCAAGGATAAGAGAAGGGTAGCCGAGTTCATTTGTAGAAGGAGGAATGTCCTCCCTAAAGATATGATGAGGAATGATGAGAAGTTAAAGACACAGAGAATGCTGAAACCCCTGGCTAATGTCGCAGAAGGACACTGGTTCTTGAATAAGTATGCCACGGACAAAAAGGCGACACCAGCCGTGCTGTCAAGAACCCAAAAGAGAAGGATGCAGAGAATGAGGTTTGTCCAGAGGATGAAACAAACTCTGCATATGATAGCTGATGTAAAGAATAGTGAGAAGAGGGAGATCCCTTTAAAAACTGTTAATGAAGCATTGGATAAGGCTTTCCCGAAGTTAGAGGCTGAAGAGGCTGGGAAAGAAGAAGTGCCCAAAAAAGTAGAGCCAATGCGAACAGAAACTGTTCACGAGCGAAGGCCTGATCGCCGCAGTCGATGTAGATGAAGAGGCGATCACTATAGAAGGTTCAGTGACCCCAGAGATGCACTGGGAACAAGATGATATCATGGAAGACTCCTTGTTGGATCTCTTGTTCAATGAAGAGGCTGATGGCCTGCTGGCTGAGATAGAGGCTATCAGCTTATTCCCAGAAGAATTCTGGGCAAACAACCCACAACCAGGAGGTTTGGAGGGGGACGTGTTTGCTGGGGAGACAGAATGAGCTACGTTAGCCGATACACCGGCTGATGAGGTCACCAAGGTAGTGTTTGAGAAACCTACAGAAGAAATGATGAAACATCTGAAGCCCCTTTATATCAAAAGCCTATATCAACAGGAAGATTTTTGGAAGGGTCTTCGTGGATGGAGGGGCTGTGCTAAACGTCATGCCTGTGACAACCATGAGAAAACTGGGGAAGAGTCTTGAGGACCTAGTTCCCACCAACATGAAAATGTCCAACTTCCTGGGGGAACCTTCCAGGGCACTTGGAGTCTTGATAGCCGAAGTCACAGTAGGCCCCAAGACTATCAAAGCAGCTTTCTTTGTGGTTGATGGCAAACCTTCCTATAGCGTGATCCTGGGAAGGAATTGGATTCATACAAGTCAGTGTGTCCCCTCCACTCTTCATCAGAAGCTTATGTTTTGGGTTGGAGACAACATGGAGACAGTCGAAGCAGATAAGAACCCCTTTTCGACTGAGGTAAAAATGTTGGAAGCCCTGTTCTATTCCCCACACCTAGGTCCTATTGCCATCCCCGAGGATTATGAGGAAGGGGTATGGAAAGCATGCAACCTTAATAATGAGGGATTCAAACTAAGATCTCAGGCCGAACCACGGCCCAATGCGCAGGTAACTAATGAGTAGGGCATCTCAGGTACTCGAAGACCTTTTGGGTCGGCTAGAAATCTTTAAGGCCGAGTCCAAAGCGATGGATGCCATGATGGAAGATTATGACACTGCAGAGGAAGAGGAGGTACTACTCTCCAGGGAGGAAGGTGCGGCAACTAAGCCTGATAAGGTGTGTGCAGCCGAGCCTATGGAATTGGACTCCCCTCTTCACAAGACGGCTCCTGCGTTTGAGGCAGAGGATCCTTTAATTGAGATCAATTTGGGTACGCCAGAACAACCCAGAATCGTGAAGGTGAGTGGGTTGCTTGAGGAAGACAAGCGGGGCAGGATAGTCGAATTAATCCAGCGGTACAAAGATTGCTTTGCCTGGAATTACTTCGAAATGCCTGGTTTGGCGAGAAGGTTGGTGGAACACAGGTTGCCTATCAAAGCAGGATACAAACCGTTTAAGCAGGCGCCTCGCAGGTTCAATCCCCAACTGATGCCTCAAATTAAAGCTGAAATTGAAAGACTACTGAAGGCAGGATTTATAAGAACGGCCAGGTGTTGAATGGTTATCTAATATAGTGCCTATTGTCAAGAAGAATGGCCAGATAAGAGTATGTATAGACTACAGGAACTTGAACTTGACCACTCCAAAGGATGAGTATGCTATGCCTGTGGCTGACATGTTAGTCGATGCGGCAGCCACACATGGTATTCTCACCTTTATGGATGGATACTCAGGGTATAACCAGATCTTTCTAGCGAAAGAAGATACTCACAAGACGCCTTGGTGCCCAAGAGCATTGGGGATCTATGAATGGGTGGTCATGCCTTTCGGGCTCAAGAACGCAGGAGCCACTTATCAAAGGGCCATGAACTCCATTTTTCATGACTTGATCGGCAAAACCATGGAAGTATACATAGATGACGTGGTGGTCAAGTCTGAGGGTTTTGAAAGCTACCTAGTCGATCTAGAGCAAGCCCTAAAGAGGATGCGAGCCCATGGGCTGAAAATGAATCCGGCCAAATGTGCTTTTGGAGTGGCAGCTGGCAATTTCCTAGGATTTTTGGTCCACCATCAAGGAATAGAAGTAGACAAGAACAAGGTGAAAGCTATCTTGGAAGCCAGACCGCCTAGGAACAAGAAGGAATTGCAAAGTTTGATTGGCAAGATCAATTTCCTAAGGAGGTTCATAGCCAATTTGGCTGGGAAAATGAAGGCTTTTTCCCCTCTACTGAAATTAAAGGATACGGATGATATGGTATGGGGGAAAGAGCAACAACAGGCCTTTGAGCAAATTAAGCAAGGGTTGGCCAGACCTCCTGTGCTAACACCTCCGGTGTCAGGAAGGCCACTCAAATTGTATATAGCTGCAGAAGAAGAGTCAATCTGCTGCCTGCTTGCGCAGGATGCCGAGGATGGGACTGAAAGAGCTGTATACTATCTCAGCCGCACCTTGAATAATGCAGAAACCAGATACACCCCTATTGAGAAATTATGTTTTTCATTGTTCTATGCTTGTACAAAACTCGAATATTATTTGTTACCTAAGGAAATATTGGTTTTGTGCAAAATTGATATTATTAGGTATTTACTTAATAGGCCTGTCTTACAGGTCGATCGATGAAGTGGGCCATTAAGTTAAATGCTTTCGCGTTAAAATACGTTCCATTGAGAGCAATGAAAGGCCAGGCAGTAGCCGATTTTCTGGCTCAACACTCTTGTGTCGAAGTCAATGACCCATTAGCCGAACACGTTGCATGTATAAACTTGAAACCTTGAGTCTTTGACGTTTGTGGGTCAAGAACGCAAAAGGGGGTAGGTGCTGGCATCACCATTACGGACCCAGTAGGGAAAAATTGGAAATTCATGTGTCAGCTGGATCTTGGGAATTCTAATAATCAGGCAGAATACGAAGCCTTGATTTTGGGGCTTAAGATCTTGGCAGCCATGAAAGCAAATTATGTTCAAATTAGAGGAGATTCACAGTTGGTGATAAAACAGCTAACTGGGAAATATAGATGTAATAACCCTAACTTAAAAGAGTGCTATGAAACGGCTAGCAAGCTACTGCGCTTGTTTGCTGATGCAGTAGTACAGCACATCCCTAGGGAAGAGAATGAAGAGGCTAATGATTTAGCTCAACAGGCCTCAGGGTACAAAGACATGATAGTCGAAGAAAAACATGAAGAGTACCCAATCTGGGAATGTGCACCAATAGGAGCGATCGACTCTTGGAAACAAGAGTTAATCGACTATCTTAAAGATCCTTCAAGCAGTACTGACTTCAAGCTCAAGCAGAGAGCACTCAAGTACGTATTGGTAGACAATGAAGTTTACAGGAGAGCCATCAATGGAGTGCTACTTAAGTGTATTGATAAAGAGGAATCTATGAAGGTCATGGGGGAAGTACATGAAGGAATTTGTGGATCTCACAGGGCTGGACCCACAATGAAATGGCTAATATACAGACATGGATATTATTGGCCTACCATTACGGCTGATTGTTATCAATATGCCAAAGGATGTGAGGCGTGTCAGCTGCATGGTCCAATTCAAAGGGTTCGTGAAAACCTCCACCCAGTGATAAAACCTTGGCCATTCAGGGGATGGGCAATGGATTTAATAGGCAAAATCTATCCACCTTCGTCAAAGAGGCATGCGTTTATCATAGTTGCGACTGACTACTTCACCAAGTGGGTAGAAGCCCAGCCGATGGTGAATGTGACTCAGGAGGAGGTGATTAGGTTTATACAATGCCAAATCATCTATAGATTTGGAATACCTGAAACCATCACCACAGATCAAGGCACTATGTTCACTGGCGAGAAAGTGGTGGCCTTCGCACAACAATTTGGGATTAAGTTAATTCACTCATCCCCTTATTATGCTCAAGCCAATGGGCAAGCTGAGGCAACCAACAAAGTTCTTATTGACATAATCAAGAAGAACATTGAGGATAAGCCAAGGAAATGGCATGAAACACTGAATGAGGCATTGTGGGCCGTGAGGAATTCCAAGTGTAGTGCGACTGGATTTACTCCGTATCGGCTAACATATGGCCAAGATGCAGTGTTACCCTTAGAAATAAATGTTACTTCATTAAGAGTAGCAAAGCAAAACCTGTTAAACCTGGATGAATATCAACAGGCCATGTTAATGGAGTTAGATTCGGTTAACGAAGATCGACTCATGGCTTTAGATCAAATTGAGCATAGCAAGCAAAAAATGGCTAGGGCTTACAACAAACATGTGAAGCCAAAAAGGTTTGTTGAAGGAGACCTTGTTTGGAAAACCATACTACCTATTGGGATCAAGGATCCTAAGTTTGGGAAATGGTCACCAAATTGGGAAGGGCCGTTCATTGTTAGCAAAGCTTATCATGGTGGTGCTTATCGGCTAGTCAACATGCAAGGCGAAGAACTAAATAGAAGCATCAATGGAAAACATCTTAAGAGATATTACCCCACTATGTGGGAAGGCATATTGGAGGATTAGAAGCAAGTGCATTAGCATAAAAGTAAAATTGTTTGTGGTGACCACAGGCTGGCCACCTAGCCAAAATTACAAAAGCTTAAATGTGAAACTAGGGAGCTGCAGCCTCAGGTGCATCACTTGATTTTTCTTCAACCTGGGCAGGACCTGGATCGGCTGACGATGCAAGAGCATCAGTCGTGGCAAGCTGACTATATCTGGGGTAGGTTCTGCTGCTGGCACTTCAGCTAATGCCTCCACTAGGGAAACAACAGCACCTTCAAGATCGCCTTGCTGACTGGTTGAAGGATCGGCTGCTACGACAGCTTCCTGTTTCCTAATCTCCTCTAGCTGATGCTTGAAGGAGTGCCAGGCTTGATTGGCCTCCGCTAACCCAGCGCTGCTAGTTTCAAGATCTTTTTGTAGGTCTGTGTTCTGAGCGCCTAGTACCGCCAAATCACGATCCAAAGAGGAAGATTGCTTGAACAAATCATAACGTTGTTGAGAGTTGAGCGGAGTTTCTCGATTAAAGCGGCGATTGAGGGGTCAACTCTGCTATCTCCTTCTTGATCCTTTCCAGCTCAGCCGATAGAACGGCTAGCCGATCATCTTTGTTCTGGCGCTGGCTTAGGGCTTCCTGACGCTCCTTCTCCAACAATAAGAAAGAGGTTTGGAACTGAGCCTTTTGTTCCTGAAGGTCCTTCAGTCTTTTGAGATCATGAGATGTCACGTCATGAACCTCCTTGGAGCGCCCGTATTGGTGAGACAGGTTGTTCAGTTGAAGAGCCAAGGTATTGTACACCTCTTGGCTAGCCGCAGGGATGTCAGTCGAATTAGACAGCTTGAACAAAGAAGTTCTCAGATGGGCAACCTGCTCCCTGCTGGTTGGTATTTCCCCCATTAGTGCTGCATCAACTCTCTCCAAATGATTGGAAATAGGAGAGGAGACCACTGAGAAGGGGTCAGCAGAGGTGAAATACTTCGTCAGCTCTTCTTCTGAAATAGGCACTGCGGGAGCTGTAGGAGGCGAAGGCATCTGGGGAGCTTCATAGCCAGTCTCTTCGGCTTGTGATTAGGGGTCCTATGGAAAATAATGGTTAGCTGATTGAGTAAGCAAGCAATATATGTTGAAAGGATAAGAAATCAATTTGTCTTAGTTGGGGAAATTGAGAGCTAGTGCCTTCGGCAAACTCTTGGACAAAGGAGGTGGGAATTTCCACACGCGGCTTCTGAAAGTAAGGTGTTTAGGTTCAGGCTAACAAAGGATATTAAGGAAAAGGGAGATAAGGACAAGATATGTACCTTTACCTTCGGCTGTTTTCCTTTTCTAGTCGAATATGTTTTCTCTTTGAGCTTGGCCTGAACCTTGGCAGGTTCTTCTATTACAATGCCAGGGGCCCTTGTTTTTTTCTTGGTGGGGGGAGTAACGGGGTCGTCTTCAACGATAATGAATTGTGAAGTAGTGGTTGTGGCTGCCATAAGACAAGAAAAGTAAGAAATTACTTTGAGGTTAAAAGCAAGAACTGCAAGGAGCCGAATATAGAGGCACTTACTTGGTTGGAGTACTGAGGTCTTCATCCTGGTAGAAGTCCGTTTCTGGACTTAAGTTTGAACCCGGGGCTTGGTCGTAACAGGAGTGCTTTTGGACTGGCTTGATGGCCTCATTGCTTCGGCTACATCAGTGAGGATTAATCGGGTTGCATATCTGTCGGTACCGATCGGGAACGACTGTCCTTCAGCGATGGCCACCAATTGGCAAAGCGAAGTTTCACCCGACACAGAGTGAAAGGGATGAAACGGAAAGCTTGAATCTTTGAAGTTGGTAGAAACCACCTCCATTACATCATTAGCGCCAAAGGCGATCGACCTGCACTCTACCATAGAGTCATATGGCGGAGGAATATGTCAGAACAACCCAAACCGCCTCGCCACGCAGCTTTGGAAAGTAGAACTCACCGAAGACTTGTTGTTTCGTGAGGTGGGTTTGAGACCACAAAGCAAGTCACGAGAAGTCAAAGCGAGCTCGGTTGAGCTCCAAGCGGAGTTCTGTTGATCGACCGGGAGAGGATCATTGGTAGAGAAAATCCAGAAAGGCCCAATACCTTTCTCCAAGACAGGGCACCAGTCGGCGGCTATCCGGGTCAAACCAAAGAGCTTGGTGGCCACAGTGAAAGCATAAGAGGACTCACAGGGAGTGAGTACCAGATGGGTACCCAAAACACCTGCATCCCGAGGAAGAACGCTAGGGTTGAAGCGTGAATCAATGAACTCTGGAAAATAGAGCATTATCCAGAGTTGCAAAAACCAGAGTGAGCCTTGAACGTTCTTAATATCCTCACCTCTTTGCAGCCGATCCATAATGGTGAACAGGCAGCGATAGAGGTATGAGAGGAAAAGGGTTCCCCAAGAAAAATTGCCATCAGAGTTAACAAGGGCCACGTAAAGCTGTAACTCTTGGACCACGGCAATGGAGCTGGAACAGAGAAAGCACTTCACGAACCAAGATGTATGAATGCGTTGTGTTCTCGCAGATCGCATACTGCACCCTCTGGACTTGGCATTATTGGCAATGAAATTGGAGTATCCGGAGGTGTGTTTAGAGAAGTGGAACCCTAGTTCAGGAACCTGGAAGGAATAATGGGAGAGGACGTCATCGCCTGTGATTGGGAGCCCCAAAATAGCCGCCACATCCAGAAGAGTGGGGGAAACCATACCCCATGGGAAAGTGAAGGTGTTTGTGGCAATGCTCCAGTAGCCGAAGAAGCCATAGAGCAGCTCTAGGTTAAGGGGGATGTCCTTGGTCGACAAAGATGATTATGTCATAGAGGCCCCATTGTTTCCATTTATCGGATTTGGCAGCCTTTAGCCGATCCACCCAATCAAGGTAGGGCTGAGATGAACGAGGCCATGAACGAAGATCAGTAGGTTTGGACTTGGTGGTGAACCAATCACAGGAAATGGGCAATGCGTAGAGAGAGGGGGCCATGTACTCCGTCAAGAAGACCGCTCCTTCACCCATATCTGAAGTAGAAGGAGCCAAAGAAAGAGAGTCCTGAATCTCGAACAAGGGAGATTGGAGGCCAGAGTCAAGGGCCTCAGGAGGGCTAAGGGAGCGGTCAAGGTTCATGGAGGAGGAAGAAGATTGTTCGCCATCGTACGCGTAGGATTGGTTTTGAGAATCAGAAGCAGAAGACATGGTGGGCCTGGTTTGTAGGTGAAAGACGAAAAGGCTGGAGATGATGAAAGCTACAGGAGTTAGGGCTGGAAGTAAGCGTAAGAGGTAATTCGACTGATGAGTATTTAAAGGAAAAGTAAATCACTGATAGTGGGGTTTAAAGGCGAATAAATCGGATGGATGAGGATTAGCCGTTGCACTATTCAAAAGTTGTTGTTAATGGATGACCTCGCATTCATGATTCAAAAGGGAGATTTGACTTAAATCATTACGCCGCCCCAGCCTAAACCTAGGGTGTTATGGCTAAGACAGCATAGGGGGGCAATTGTTTACACCCAAAATATTCATCAGAACCAGCCGAAGCTAGTCCTAGTCGAATAGATCGAATAGCCGATTGGACGTCAGTCGATGTGCTTACCAGTCGATATGGCATGGCAGCTGATAGAGTCGAAAGCAGAAAACCGGAAGCTATACATGGGCCTTGGACTTATTGGGCTTCAAGGAAGATATTTAGGCCCATGGGGATAACATGGAGTCACGTATGGGATCAGATTCTTGCTCCACGAGCCGAATGACGTGGAAGTAATTTTGAATTAAATAAATATCCAAGGGAAAACCGGTCAAGATTGTTCTCCATGGTTTTAGGAGCTGAGCGAGGGAATCTGAGGAGATATTTGCATAAAGAGGACCGTTGGTTGAAGTGACGTGGCCACAATGTACTAATGCGCCTAGTTTTTAGGATCGTGGTTAGTGGAGCATGACACGACTCAGCCGAATAACTGCCAACTAGGAATGTATCAGTGTTAGCCAACTGAACGTGGCAGATAGGAGTAGTTCTTAGTTGCTACTATAAATACCCAAGTTGTACATACATTTAGGAATCATCAATCAATCAAACAACTTATAATTTTCGCTCAAGCTTTTATCCGCATTTTAGTTTACCTTTATGTCCCAGTTTTTATCTTAGTTCATCGACTTAAACCTTTCTGGAGTGAGTTAAGGGACCCATAGCTAAGGAACAGAGTTCCTTCCTTGGCGTAATCGCTTGAAGAAAAGGGAATCACCGTTTTGAAAGTCAGCCGATCTGCGGCTAATTGATATTCAAGACAACACTCTTATTTACAAATTCTGCAAAAGTTCTGCTTCTTATCAATGAAACAACACAAATTTAAAAAGTTCATCTCTCCCAATACAAAGTTAACAAACTTGTCAATGGAACAACACAAATTAAACTTCATTAAATTGATTCACTGAATACATGGATGTTGATTACATAGAACTTGTTGCATTGAATATAACACAAAATCTTACAATACACTAAAACAAACTCAACCCTAACTACTTTAAATACATTGTACAAATTCCATTTGATCCGCCACCATTCCACAACAATGTCAATAGAACCATCATGATCCTAAAACAAAGACATCCACACACAATGGAGATCTTCATACATTTTCTGCTAGACATTAGTTGTTGCTTCACCATGCATATCTCCTGCTTCAGCAAGCAATTTTCTTCCTTCACCAAGTATTCCTCTTCCTTCAGCTTCGAGATTTTCTTCTTCTGTCTCACAATTTTCAAATCCCTTTCATCAACAACTTCATCATCATACCATTTAAAGAAATTGCAGCCCCTGTTCTCTAGGTGCTATTTACAGCAAAAACAACACAAAATTAGGATTCAATCAAACACATGAGATGTGAGTAACAAATAAGAAGAGAAATGATGAAGATAGGATGCAGTCAAACAGAAATCTGTTACCTGGTAGTTCCTGCATCCCCAAAACAGACTCCCACGATTTGGACCTTTACCTACAGTACGAACAACAGTGATTTCGCGATAATTACATTCTGGAGCCCTTTTGATGATTGCACTGCCATGTGAAGCATGAGAGGTCGCACTTCCATAACTCCGGGAAGGTGTCACATTTGCCTACATTTTCTGGAGACGCAAGATGTAGGATGCAAGATGCAAGATGCAGAAGGATGTAGGATGCAAGATGCAGAAGAAAAATGGAAGATGAGAAATGGAAATAACCCTAATTTTTAATTTGGGGAAGATGACCTTGGTTAAACAGCTCGCTCGCTACAGTAGGTGCCAACTGGACAATGTAACAGCCACGTAATACAGATCAAACGACGTTATGGGTGTCTGTGACAGAGAGGACTAACGTAGTATAACTTTTGAAACATAAGGGACCAAAATAAAATTTTTAATACATAGGGGACTAAAGTGAAACCTAAGATAAACTTAGAGGACCAAAATCATATTTTAACCTTTTCCAAATGAACAATTTACTTGATTTGTGGAAGAAACCCCAAAACGAACTTGCATGTAGACCTCGCATGAAAGATGAATCAAGCCAATACACCACGGAGAAATGGCAGTGCAGAAAGGGAAGGAAAGTGTGAAATAGCAGTGAAGAGAAAGTTAAGAAACATTCAGTATTTAGAATTTCAAAATATGTAATCAACAAATGAAAAGGGATATCTGCTGCATCTGGTTTTGGAACAGTGCAATTAATTTATGAATCCAAGGGGCGTTCGCAGAACGTGAAGAGGCAACCTTAGCTTCTTGGAAACATGTGTCTAATTAATTTCTCATTTGGGGAATAGAAAATGGTGCAGTATTTTTTCACATTGGGAAAGAGATAATGGGAGATGAATCACTACCATTAATTGTGAAAGACTTAAAGAGCATTAATTGTGAAAGTTTTGAAACAATGCAGCTTGTTGCTTATTGGCTCTCTTATTCTCGGCTGCAAAAAACGAAGGGGCACACAAATTGGTTTACACACTCATTCACCTCTAAAATTGCAACAAATTAATTGCAATTAAAGCGAATGCAGTAGCGCCCGATTAATACAAGGAAATGAAGCACACACGTACAATTAATAGTGAAGCAAAAACGAAGCATCACAGCAGCTTTAACTACTCGCATGTGATGTGGATAATAAATACTGCACATATTCTTTCTTTCTTTTTTTCCCTTTTTTTTTACATTACTCAATTATTTGTACACTTGTAAATATGCTATTTATACAATCGCAAATATGCATATTTGCGACAAAAATTTTTTGTACACTCGCAAATAGCATATTTGCGAGTGTACAAAATTTAAAGTTACGAGTGTACAAAATTTAAAAATTTGTGCACTCATAAATAGCATATTGAATCAAATTTGTAAAGAGACAGAAAGACTATATGAGTTGTCCATGCGATTTTATAAGATTTATATATTTTGACTAAGTAAAAAATTTATTTAAGAGTATACAAATAACATATTTGCAAGTATACAATTTTTTTCCACTGGCAAAAAAATGATTGAGCGATGTAAAAAAAAATTATTTGGGCTGTAGGCGCTGGGGGAGTGAGTTGATAGAAAGGAAAAAAAAAGTTTGGGTCTTCGCAGGAAAGCTGCAACAGAAAAAAGAAAAAAAACACGCTAAACTCGCAAATTTCAATTTGCGAGTGTAGAAAAATTTTGTACACTCACAAAATCCGTTTTTGCGAGTGTACAAAATTTTTGTACACTGGAAAATTGCAACTTGCGAGTGAAAAAAAAAATTCACTCGCAAAAATGGTTTTTGCGAGTGAACAAAATAAAAAATTTTGTTCACCCGCAAAAACCATTTTTGCCAGTATTTTTTTCTACTCGCAAAAACGGGTTTTATAAGTGAACAAAAATTTTAATTTTGCTCACTCGTAAAAAACCATTTTTGCGAGTTAAACAAAAAAAAAGTATTTTGGTCAACAAAGTCCAATAGAGGATGCCCCAAGCAATTTTGGGGGTGTCCTTAGCAATTCCCTTTTTTGGGTCCGGAAAAGAACCGGTTTCAATAGCAAACTGGCCCAACCGGCCCACACAAAGGCTAGTCCACGCAAACATTATACATAGAGCTTTAAAGGACTACCATAAACCAGCAAAATAAAAGAAGTACCACAAACCCATCCTACTATAATATCCCTCTATGTTATAACCAAGCTTACAAAAACCGGACTGGACCAATTGGCCGAATCGAACGGCCCGAGTCCACGCAATTAATCACGCAAAAAAAGCGGACGGTCCGGTTTAAAACCCAGAAAAACCTGACCAGGAAAACCGGGAAAACCGGGTTCAACCCGGCCGGTTCGTAATTTTTTTTAAAAAAAAATGGTCAAAACGGCGTCGTTTAGGCTTCTTTTTTGAACTTAGCCTCTATTTATAGTTGTTACTATTAAGTAAAGTATAATTTTTATGGTGTGAAGTTATAAATAAAATATCAGTTATTTTTTGTTTATTATTTATATATATATTGTATTAAATATTTAAAAAATAATATTTTATTCGAACCCAGTTCGACCCCGATCCGACCCCGGTCCGACCCAAAAACCTTAAACTCTAGCCCTCTCCGGTTCAATGCCCGGTCCGGTTTTAATTACCTTGGTTATAACTTATAACCCTAAACCCATTACAAGCAAAGTGGCGCTGTTATCTCCGTGTCTCTTTGTTGCTTCTTCTCCTTCATTCCTTCTTCTCAACTTCTGCATCTTCTTTCTTGCTTCATTGTTTTGTTTCTTCTCCCTCACTCATCTCCCTCAAATCGCGCCCCCACATCTCCCTGATCGCTCGCCCCCTTCTCTTCGTCTCCCTGTTTTTGCTGAGAAATCAAGCGCCGGGCTCTGCTGAGAAACCATGCTTCGGTTCGCTGCCTACCACGAATTCGACGGGGATTATGGGGAACCGGTTCAAAAAAGTACCGCGAACCGGTACGAGAGTACCAATTCGCGGTTCGCTGGGGTGAGGAGCGAATTCTGTAAATTGGTCCCTGTTGAGAAGAAAAACAAGAAGAGAAAGAGGAAAAAGACCAAAGAGTCTGAAGGAGTAGCTGCTGCAAATCAAAATGCGACAACTCTGGAAATTCAGAATTTGTCTATCTCTGAGAAAAAACTGAAGGAGCAAACTGAAGCCAAGCCATCTCAAATGAGAACCGTTCCAAGTGGGTTGCTGATAGAAGAGCTATCTGTGGGCAAACCAGATGGCAAAAGTGCTGCTTCTGGAAAGAAGGTTACACATCATCTACTGATATTTTGATGATTGAACTTGACATATGTTACTGATGAGTAATTTTGTTTAACCTATATTATAATGCTATTTCTTCTGATAGGAACTCCTTGTTTTGATTGCAGGTCAGTGTTGCATATACTGGCAAGCTGGAAAAAGGAGGGGAAATATTTGCCTCAACCGACAGAAGAATGCCCTTTGAGTTTCGCCTTGGTATATACTGTGTTGATGCATTGAATTTTCAGGGATTTTGATTTTTATCCATGCCTTCATCTATTTTATTGTGTTTGCAGGTGTGGGACAAGTCATTGACGGGTTGGAGGTGTTGGTGTTGGGACTTTTAGTCCCCACATAAAATAAGAAAGAGTGAGCAACCTTTTGTTATAAAAGGAGTGCTTGGTTTTATGTCGTGACACCATTCAGCTTGTCTGAACTTTGTCTCTAGATAAATTCCTCTCTTTGTTTTAGAATTTAATAGAATTCTTAAGATGCTTTCTGTATTGCAGCTTAATAACCTCCACATCGAAAAAAGAATTTATTAGGAATATTTCTTGTAAAAGGAGAGGTGTGAGGAATAAGTTTTGCTAGTGAAGCTTTGTGGGTGTAAGTGCAGAGAGAAAATTGTATAGTTGTAATAATTTTCTACATAGTGAATTTTTCTCTGCAGTCTTTGGTGGTTTTCTCCTGGTTTGGGAGTTTTCCACGTTAAATACTTGTGTTGTTATTATTTCTCTATTTTGTTTTTCCAATTTTCCACAAGTCAGTTTCGGGAAGAGAATTTGAAGAGTCAAATTCCCAACAAGTGGTATCAAGAGCACAGTTACGCCAAAGAGGATGTCGAAGCGAGTTTCAAATGCAATGATTTGATGTAGAGAAATTTGACGGAAAGATCAACTTTGGCTTGTGGCAAATACAAGTCGGATGTGTTGATTCAGTTTACACAAGGCTTTGAAGACGGGGTTACTCCGAAAGTAGTGGAGATCTTTGCCGATAATGAGGCTAACATTATCTCCGATCTTGATGTCTTTTGAAAGAAGGACATGTATATCCTTATGGCATGTAGTCCCAAAGTTGCCATGATAAAGGATATTAAATGTTAGCGGGACCACATTTTGCACACGGGCATTGGTTGACATTGATGCGGGGTGTGTGGTGAAATTTATGTCGATGGTGATTAACTTCCATGAGAGTCAAATATGGGAGTTGCACCATAGTTTTTCAAAGAAGGTTATATTTCGACATGTGAGTTTAAATGCTTGGGATGGCTAGTTATGAGTGATTATGCTTTTATGGTGGAGCATGATGCGTTGCAGTTGATAGCGAAAGCTATGGGAATCTTCATCGAGGTGAGCGTTGTGGGACCACAAAGTCACAAGGTGGAGATTGTTGGTGTTGGGACTTTTAGTCCCACATCTGGTAAAATAGTAAAGAGGAGTGAACCTCTTTGTTATAAAAGGAGGCTTGGGCCTTAGTTTTATGTACACCATTCAAAAGCTTGTCTAGCAACTTTTGTCTCTAGATAAATTCTCTCTCTTTGTTTTAGAATTTAATAGAATTCTAAGATGCTTCTGTGGTTCTTGCAAATTTGAACCTCCACATCAGAAAAGAATTTATTAGGAATATTTCTTGTAAAAGGAGAGGTGTGAGGAATAAGTTTTGCTAGTGGGGAAGCTTTGTGGGTGTCTTGAAGTGCAGAGAGAAAATTGTATAGTTGTAATAATTTTCTACATAGTGAATTTTTCTCTGGTGCTGGTGGTTTTTCTCCTGGTTTGGGAGTTTTCCACGTTAAATACTTGTGTTGTTATTATTTCTCTATTTTGTTTTTCCAATTTTCCACAAGTGCAGTTTCTGGGGAAGAGAATTTGAAGAGTCAAATTCCCAACAGGAGGTTGGGATCAATGGTAATACATAGTAATAGGATTTTATGCAGTTTAATGTTATTCTTGTTACTTATTGTATTTCTCTTTTATTTTCTTTAGGGATGAGGATCGGGGAAAAAAGAAGAATTACAATTCCACCATCTATGGGGTACGAAATTGCCCAATGTTCCCCGTTATATCTGAATGGTCTTGGTGTGTTTATATTTATTTACCGAATGTTGGATGTCATATCCTGTGTTTTATGGATTGGCTTTAATTCGTTTAATATGGTTTTCTTGCTAAATTGTTTTAGCTAAATGTTTTGTTATATGTTACGCAGATACGGAGACAAACGCGTTGGGAATATACCACGAAATTCGTCGCTTGTATTTGATGTCGAGTTAGTTGATGTTAGTCACTGATTTCAACGTTTTGCACTCTTTGCTTCCATTTTCTATAGGAGTACCTCGAAATGGTCTGGTCTCAACAGGCTGAGAGGAGTGTTAACCGCACGTCATTCATTTGCCATCCTTTTCCGAAGTGGGTTGTAGGAATTATGGACTAAATTGGGGAATTCAAAGCTTTACGAAAATCAACATGCAAAGTTAATTGCTTTTCTTAACGGGAAATTTTAAATTTTAATTTTTTTTTTCTTAACAGAAATTGTCGTGCCGCGATATTTCCCCCTTACCAGGCCAACTAACAGATTTGGTGAATATTTTTAATTGGGTAAACTACAATTCTAGTCCCCGAAAATGAGGCGGTGTTAATTTAGTCCGTGAATAAATCTCTCAAGGTTTCTTGTCTCAGTTAGTTTAGTCCGTGATGTTAATCTGGTTAGTTAACTCGGTCATTATTACTGATGTGTCATGTTTTGTGTAAACTAGGATGCTTATGTGTCATGCTTAACACACAACAGCTAGTCCAACTTCCTATGCCACATTGGTAGGGACTAAAATGACGTAAACTTGGTAAATCACAACAATATGGAATGGGCTCAACTTTCCATGTATGAATTGCTTGATTCTCAATGTCGCCCCTTGTATGCTGAATTACTTTTCAATATTGATCCTCAATGGTCAACAGTCGCTCCTTGGGTGAACTCCGCTAATATCTGTTACGTCATTCACGACACCTATCTTCATTGGGATAGAATAAACTCGTATATAAAATCCCTACGTCATCTATTTAAAAAAAATAGTTAATTATAATCAATTGTTCAAAATCAAATTTTGATTTTGGCAGAAAGAAACTCATGACGTTTCATTAAGAATAAAAATCTAAATACAAGTTGGAATAGAATAAAAAACTTGGAGATTAGCCCAGGATGTGACCGTCCCAATGAGTGTGTTTCCTTTAGTAAACTCCACTTAGAATTTTAAATTGGCGGGAATGAGATTTCGACAGGCCTCTATGGTAGAACCAAATTCTGACACATTCTCCCTAGATTTCCTAATAAAATCGAGCGCTAATTGTGAATCTAACTAAAAAATAACACTATTTAGTCCCAAGTCACGAGCGCAAGTCAGTGCACATCAGTCATTGGTTGCATCCAACCTACCCGACCTTTCACAAAGCACCCTGATTTCTAAGGCATAAATCAAAGTTGGTCATGCTGTAATTAGTGTGGAAGGCAGCATCGATGTTTAACTTTAACACACCCAAAGGAGGCTTGACTCACTTCACTTCAGAAGGCAACCCCAGTTGTTTTGCTAAGTGGTGCAACTTTTCCTAGTTTCAGCCAATCCTCCCATTACATGCGGGATTGGATCCCAAGTGAAACTCATGGGTTTTTGTTAACATGGATCGGGTGTAGTGATATTAGTATTACCTGATTTGTTTGGTTGTAACTTGTAAATTGATCTTTGGATATCACCTAGACCTGTACTTCATTTTGTCTGATGTACTGGTGTTCTGTTGTACTGGCGGTGCCTTGGGCTCAGCTTGTGCCCATGTCACCTTTGAAATTAATAAATTTTTGGCTTTTTCAAAAAAAAAGAAAACGTAAAACTTGGCTCGGATCCCTTAAACAATGTCTCGGGTTCGAGTCTTTTGGATGGGAAAAATTATGGTTTAGAGGGGAGACTCCACTAAAGGTGGCCAACCATGTTCTCCATCGGATATTAGTTATTATCGAAGCCGGTAAATACTTCTCACCTATGACATTGTAGTCAAAAAAAATATTTGGTTCATATTCACAGTCTGTTTGACAGAGGAGAGAGAATATTAAAAAAGTGATTTTTTATAACTGTAGACAAACACAAAATAGCTACTCATTTGCTTAAAAATCTCTAAAAAATAATTTCTCATATGAAAATCACTCATTTTTAATTTTTGACAAACGGACCCTTATGACTTGTTTTTTTTTTGGTCTTATGGCTCAGTGACCTACTACGCACTCCAAAGAGCGCTGAAAGGGGGCGTAGCGGGATCGAACCCGCGCCCAAGCGTTCAAGCGGCAAATACTTTGTCAGTTGTGCTAAGCACCACAGACCTTATGACTCGTTTGTTTAAGATTAAAATAGTGATTTTCAGATAAAATAATTTAGATATGATTTTTTAGCGATTTTTAGAAGCTGAATTGTTTTGCTTATAATTAATGAAAATCACTTTTTTAATATTCTCTCTCATCTATCACACTCATTAAAATCAAATTATATATCATCATCTACCAAAAATAACTTCTCATTTTAACCATAAAAACCATTTTTTCTGATTATTTAAAAATTCTTAAAAAAACACAATCAAAATTTTGAAAATGATTGTTTTAGTATAAAAAGTGATTTTTTTTTATCATATAATCTGGAACAAATGAGGTCTTCCCGAAAGTAAACAAAAAGCAAACAAATTTGGTACTTGTTTTGTTTTAGTCCATACATGATTTATTCTCATTATAGTTCCTGTAACAAACTTTTTTTCGTTTGAGTTCCAATCTTGCATTTTTCATTATAACTAAAATATTTTAAACAGACGGATAAAAACTCTTCAAAAATGATTAAGCAGTTTTTATTCTTAAAATATTCTTAAACATGTGGGTTCTAAAGGTCTTTCAGAAATTAAACTTCGAAATGTATGGTGTGAGAGTGGTGAGTATATGAAATTACATTCGTTGTGCTCCAAAAATTTAATTCTCGAACAATATTGTATTGAATTCCGAAATTAAATTTTCGGAAACTTAATTTAACAGTATTCCAGAATTATGTTTCTCGAACATAACAAACATAATTCCAAACTTTAATTCAATTCTGAAGTTATGTTTGATATGTTTCATAATCAGAAAAACAAAAGTTCTAAAAATTAGTTTTTCGAACCTTTTAAATTTGAAAAAAAAAATGTTCACATGCAGATACGGCACGAACCAGAGGGGTGCTATTGGACACCGACATTGGCAGCATCTGCACGTAGATAACATGTTACTTGTACACCTAAGGTTAAGGAACCTCACGAGGAATAGGTCCTTCCACATGTAGTTGAGGCCCATGGAGGTCGATGTACCTGATGCTGAGTCACTTCTAGGAGGACCTGAGGATATGCCCTTCCTGAGGTCGTTTAAGGACCATGTTGCTTGTTGATAAGGGGTTGTTGTCTGTTTTTGTTGAGTGGTGGCATTGAGATACTAGTAGTTTCCAATTGTCATGTGGCTAGATGACAATGACATTGAACAATGTCTCATGTTTATTCCATCTACCCATGACCGGTATCTTTATCTCACATCCAGTCATGTAAAACAATATCTAAAAAAATAACTAAATAGAACTAAAAAGATAAATAAAAAAACCGACGAACAAAGATCAACGATAACTAAAAAGATATCAGAAAATATGAAAAAATATAATTACAAATAGAACTAATAATCCTGGTAGTCCTGATCATGGTCATCGTTAGGAGGCGGAGGAGGCAAAGGCGGAGGCGGTGGAGGAGGCGCCTGGCGAGCTAGCAATTGGTACAACTCCTCCTGTCGCTTCAGCACCTCAGCCAACATGGCACTCGTCCGACGGGCGTCCTCCCGCTGCTCGGCCGCGATCCGTTGCTGCTCGGCCATTGCTCGCTTCAGGTCTGCCATCTCCTGCACATCCGCGGCAGAGCGACCAGTGGCAGCACCACTACTCGACGACTCTCCGATGTTGAGGCGGCAGACACCTTTCTTGTAGTTGCCGGCGAGGTCGCCAGCACCGTATAGGCGACCCTTCTTCTTGTCGCCAACAACATCAGCCCATACCCTGAGCGGTGCAGATGGATCCTCAGGGCTTTGAGTGGGGGAACATGATGATGTCTGAGACATCATCTGAGACATCCGCGCCTCAAACTCCTCCTGTCAAACATATACAAATAAGTTAAATTTTTTTGTCATAAAACAATATAAACATTATTAAAATACTATTCATTATATTTTATAATTACCTGGGTCCGCCTCGACCGCTCATCAACAAAATCACTGGTACTCCTCCTAATATGAGTTGCATGATGGAGCTCGTGCAACTGTACCTCTCTACCTAACCGCTTCGACTGTAATTATTTAATACAAAACCTTAACTAAATAATAATAATAATAATAATAATAATAATAATAATAATAACAACAACAACTAAATAATAACAATAATAATAATAATAATAACAACTAAATAATAATAATATAAAACGCACAAGTCGAGCTGCGTGCTGCACCTGACTGACCGAACCTCCGGTGTGCAAACTCCCACCCTTCTTAGAGGCTCTATTCTTCTTCGCCTTCTCGCTTACCGCCTTGAATTCAGGGGAGTTCCAAGATTTTGCAATGCTTTGCCGTGATCCCCTATCCAAAGGTCAGTCCATCGAGGCGGGCATCTCTAAGCATGTCAGAGAGGCGGTGGGAGGCCTTCATATGGAAGTTCTTCTCGATTTGTTCCTCATCCTCTTCCTTCCATGAAACCCTCTCCTGTATGAATATAATACATTATTAAACATAATTGAAATTTATGAACTAAAAAAATATTATGCAACAAAATAAAAATTACAACTTACTTCAAAAGATCTGAACATATGATCCCCCGCATCCTCCTTCACTTTCTTCCAGGTGGGCCAAAACGTGTGGTAATTATCCTCAATTATCATTTGTGATAGCCGTCAAATCATAGCCAGCTTTGAGGAAGGAACACGAAAAAATAACAAGATGTCAAACAAGAGAAATATATATATATATATATATATATATATACATGTAAATTATTAATAGACTAGAGATAAGGCCTCAAAAGAGTTTATAAGTAAGTGACATCCCTCACCTTATTAGCTGGTTTTGTAAGGATGAACTAGGCCCAAAATCCTAATAATTATTATATTAACACTTCATATATCACTTTTACATATAAAAGAATTCAAAAAATAACACAACATATGTGCATCGCGTGGGTCTCAATCTAGTATTTAATAAAACAGATAAAAGAGCATAAGTTCTCCAAAATCAGAGGTTGCAAACACTTGACAACCACCTGGCCCTCTAGGCATAATAAAAATACCTAGCCAGAGACAACTGAGAACTATATACATGGATACAAAGGCTATACAGTCAATGTACATCAAAATTTACAGTCATGTTACAAGCAACTATGAATTATCAATTGCCACTACTTGACCTCTGCAGGTTATGTTGGATTTACAAGCCTTGTTAGTTTCGGCATCACAGTCTTGCAGTGTTTTGGCTTCCTTTTTATGGTAGGAGTTGAGACATCTCACACACACAAACTTTGAAGGAATAACATCATAGTTACTAATCCCAGCACATCTAGGATGCAGCCAAACACCACGGGTATCACATGCTAACGTTCTTTCTCCATCATCTTCCTTAGCTTCACAAATGCAGTCAACTTTCCACCTCTCCGTTCCTTTTTCCATTCGGAACCGGTTTTGCCCATATTTGGCGGGACATTTACCTCGAATTCGGATGGAACCACTTGTTTCAAGTAGGAATTTTAAGGTGAAAGAATCACTAATTGATCCATATTCTTGGAGTTTCTCAGCTTGAAATTACTTATACATCACATATATATCTTGAAAAACACTAGTGACGTCATTTTTGAGGTCATTTTTTAGGTCATCTTAGCATTGCCAGTTAACGAAGACCATAATTTTGAACCTGTTGTTCAAACTCAGGAGCAGGAATGATAAGATGTTAACGCATGGAGGGCTAGCATACTTGGATATGTGGAGAAATGCTACTTAGGAGGACTTGAAGTTAATCAATTAGCTAGTAGCAATTAAAATATTGAAAAAAAATGTATTGATTTTACTTTTCTTTGACCAAATATTTCATTTCTTTATTATCTTTTTCATCGATTCTTATAATTTTGAATGTTTGTTAAAAATTTATGAAGTCCTTTCAAATCTCATAAATCTATAAAGTCATTTCAAATCTTATAAATTCTACTGATATGAATCAATTAAAATATAAACTACAAAATCTTGATAATCTTTTAAAATCTTGAATGTCATTATATTTCTGCATAGTCTTTTAAAATCCACAAGTCTTTTTTATCACAAAAAAATCTTTTAAAATCTCAATCCAATACACCCCCGTAGGGTTCTCAGACATGATCCAAAGGGTGGCACCGATGTGGAGAGAGATTAGCAGAAGATTTTGATCAGGTTGCCAAACATGTATTGAATTTTCTTCAAGTACATGTCTGAAAAACCAAATAATAATTGTACTAATGTGTAAATTAACAGACTATTTCATAAATTAAAAAGACTCGGTTGTTTTCATTGTAGTATTAAAACTTTCTGTACTACTACCTCCGGTACTTTTAAAAAGAAACAAAAAGGCATAATTTTTTGGTCCTTAATATAAGAAGCATAGACATATTTTTAGTTGTATTAATTGCTAACTTCCTTTTATACCCCTATTTTATTATGCATATTAATTAGACGCTCACCAATTTCTCGTGCAAGTGGAACAGTTTTTTTTGCATGAGAGACGCCAAAAAACACCATATTCAACTATTTAGTACTTAGGGTATTTTTGGAATAACATTTAAATTTAAATGACTTAAATGATTTTTGTTGGCCTTGATGAATTTGTCATACGTATATTATAAAGACCACTAGATATCTCATTCTGAGATTAGTATCATAAAACTAAAACAAGCAAAATAAATAAATAAAAAAAGCTTCAATGGTTAAGAAGCTTTACATGAAAATAGCAAGTCCTTTTCACTAAGTTCAACAATCTATTATAATATATAAAAATATATAAAAATAGAGCCACAAAATAGTTAATTGACACCTAATCTCGTCTTATGCCATATAATTCTGTTTTTGCCACGTCATTAAAATACTGAGGTGTCAACATGGAAAACACATCTATTCGTTTCTTCTCTGGACCTCTTTCAATTGCACATCTCTCACTTTCACTCCTTTCATTTCCACCTAAAACGGTAATATTAAAATATCATAACTCCTATTAAATATTAAAATTCATAAATCCCTTTTTGACAAAACTTCTATTCTTATGTTAGTAAGCATATTTTTCTCGATACTTATTTTTTTTAGAACCTTAGTATTATTTTGATACAACTTTTCTATTCTTATCAGTATGCCTTTTCTATTATTTTAATACAATTTTCAAACTTTTTCAAAATCTACACAAAAAAAAAAAACCACCACCAAACCAAAATATACATATTTTAGACTCACCCACAAACACAATCTTCCTTAATCTTTAAAAAAAAACCTCAAAATAAAATTAACCATAATGAAGACAATTTTGTACAAATTCTAAACTGGGTTAAAAAATATAAACAATTAATAAAAATGATTGTATCAATATTAAAAGCTCTCATTGAATAATACTGACAAAAAATGCATTGTACATTTAAATTTACCAATTTTAAAACACTCATCTTCTAATTATCTTTTTTTTCTTCCTTAATGGATCTTCTAATTATGCATTAAAAAAATATTATCGTCTCATTTTTCATACTTTTATGTTCAAAATTTTAAATTATTATTATTGGAAAAAACCCAAGTCTTACATAGACTAGAGGTAAGGTCTCAAAAGAGTTTATAAGTAAGTGGCATCCCTCACCATACAAACCGGTTTTATAAGGATGAGCTAGGCCCAAAATCGTAATATGGTATCATTCGCTCTCTCTTCCGCTGCATCAATGGCGGTGCTCTGCGGTGCATGATTCTCTGAATCTCACTGGAAATCGTTCTGCATCTTCTTCATTCTCAATCATGGTGAGGCGCTGCCACACATCTCCTACCAATTCTACTTTCACAGAAAATGCAATTCTGACTCAAACTCAATGCAAATGCGACGAACTTCGATCAATCTCAGAATCCGTATTACATTCATCCGAATAAAAATCCTTCGAATCTGTTGGTTTCTCCACCGCTTTCTCAGATCAATTATCTGACTTGGTCAAGAGCGATGCACCGTAACCTAGATCTGAAGAATAAACTCGATTTTATCGATGGCTCGATCGAAGTCCCTAATCCTTTTGATCTGATGTACAAGCCGTGGAAACGATGCAACAATCTTGTTTTTACCTGGATAATCAATTCTTTTTTGCCGAAAATCGGCAAAACCCTAAGTCTCGTTGAAACTGCTTCTGAAGCATGGCTTGATCTCCAAGAGTCACTTCACCCAAGGGGATTACATTTGTATTTCGAAATTACAGAAAGAGTTGCATCGATTGGAACGAGGTTCTTCTTCTGTTATGGAGTATTACAATAAAATGCAAACTCTATGGGAAGAATTGGAGCATTTTCGTCCTTTTCCCAATTGCACCTGCATAGTTCAATGTTCCTGCATTGCTATGCGGAATGCTGGTCTTCATCACAAGGAGGATCTGTCATCTGGTTTCTCACGGGACTTATTGACAGTTTTGAGGTAGTGAGGTCTCAGATCCTATCGATGGATGCTCTTCCCAATCTTTCTCGTGTCTTCTCCCTAGCGTTACAACAGGAAAGGCAACTCACTGGTTCTCATTCCCAGTCTGGTGAGTCCCAAGCTTTTGTCAATGCTGCTGATAGTAGCAAACCGTATGGTCGAGGCAGAGGAAATGGCAAAATGTGCTCTCATTGTGGCAAAGTTGGCCACACCATTGAGGTTTGTTACAAGAAACATGGCTACCCTCCCAATCTGAAGAATAGGGATTCAGGTTCAGCCAACAATGTTATTGGAGACTCAATTCTTTCGAAGGCACCATTGTTAGAGACCCCTGCCTCCAAGTCTGCAGAGCCAAGTCATGCCATGTCCTTCACTCCTGAGTGGTATCAAAGCATATCCTAGATCAATTGGGCCACCCACCACATTATATATATGCACCAAGCCCAATAGTGCTGGGCGTGAGGGAGTGTACTGGAAAAAACCTAAGTCCCACATAGACTAGAGGTAAGGCCTCAAAAGAGTTTATAAGTAAGTGGCATCCCTCACCTTACTAGCTGGTTTTGTAAGGATGAGTTAGACCCAAAATCCTAATAATTCTTATATTTAAAACACTTCATATGTCACTTTTACATATAAAAGAATTTACAAAATAACACAACATTCCGTGTATCGCGTGGGTCTCAATCTAGTATTAAATAAAACAGATAAAAGAGCATAAGCTCTCCAAAATCAGAGGTTGGCAAACACTTGAAAACCTCCTGGCCCTCTAGGCATAATAAAAATACCTAGCCAGACACAACTAAGAACTATATACATGGATACAAAGGCTATACAGTCAATGTACACCAAAATTTACAATCATGTTACAAGCAACTGTGAATTATCAATTGCCACTACTTGACCTTTGCAAGTTATGTTGGATTTACAAGCCTTGTTACTTTCTGCATCAGAGTCTTGCAGTTTTTTGGCTTCCTTTTTATGGTAGGAGTTGAGACATCTCACACTCACAAACTTTGAAGGAATAGCATCAGAGTTACTAATCCCAGCACATCTAGCATGCAACCAAACACCACAAGCATATGCTAACGTTCTTTCTTCATCATCTTCCTTAGCTTCACAAATGCAGTCAACTTTCCATGTCTCCGTTCCTCTTTCCATTCGGAAACGGTTTAGACCATATTTGGCAGGACATTTACCTCGAATTCATATGGAACCACTTGTTTCAAGTAGGAATTTTAAGGTGAAAGAATCACTAATTGATCCTTATTCTTGGAGTTTCTCAGCTTGAAATTTCTTATACATCACATATATAACTTGAAAAACACTAGTGACCTCAAAAGTGAAGTCAGCTGCAGTGGCAATTAGAGGCAATACAATTAGCTCTGGTGGTGGAGATGGATCATCTTTAGGCTGATCAGAAAGCTCCACATGACACCATGGCCTAATGGCTGAAGGCAATTCTCAGCCACTTTTTCATGCTTGTTGTAATCCTTCATAAACTGCTTGCAGTCTAATAGCTTCCTTGCTGAATCGGCCATGTGTTTCTTCATAATCCAAGATTTGTTGCTCACCATTTTGTTAGGGTGAAGAATTGAATCAAATAAAAATCTCAGATCAAATATAGCTTGAGATGGCACCAATTCCATTTTGCATATTACTACCTCCAGTCCATATTATAAGAGATAAAACCATAATTCACACAAATCAAGGAATTGCATTGAAACTTATTTTTCCTAATTAATACTTCTAAAAGTTGAGTTATCTTCTAAAATTGTCCCTTTTATGAAATGGTATATAATTAATGCATAGGAAATAGATACATCTCGTTAATGTAAGTGTCGCATTAAATAAGGGGGTAAAAATGGAAATTAGTAATTAATGTATTATAAAATTGATGTTTGTTTCTTATAATTTGGACCAAGAAAGGACACATTGGTTTCTTATAATATGGACCGGATGGAGTACTCAATAGTTTAAGATAATAAACAAAAAGAGCATTACTTTTGCTTTTATAGAAGCATTTGACAAAGAGTCAAATGACTATATACCAACGGTGTAAAACTTTTTTAGACAGCTATCCAATCAAATCCCAACATAATGTCACTTTTTTGTATTACTTCCTAAAATATATCAACAAACATCTCATCTCCCTCTCTCTTGGATTTTTTTTTTGTATTAACCAAGTATTCTCCATGCATAATTATAGAGACTAATCTCTCGAACCGGGTAGGACTACAAGAGCGTCAAAGCTCTCCCTCAATAATTTTAATGCTTCTGTATTCCCATATCTCGAATTCAACCTCGAGACCACTAATTAAGCTGAAAGAAACCAATACCATCACATTCGAACTAGTTAATGACCAATTTGGTCCCTGAAATTTGAAAAAAAATAAGTTTGGTCCCTTACTTTATCAATATTCTAAATTAGTCCCTGTATTTTGAAAAAGTGTTTCAGTTACGTCCCTCCGTCAATTCTGTCTGTTAACAGAGTTCCAAGATAGTCCTTCAATTTAGTCACTTATTAGTCATAGTTTAGGGTTTATTATGGAATCGTAGTTTGATTCCTTTTGTAGTAAGGACAAATATTAGTCTTGTATTTTATATTCCCAAGCTTTGTACTTGGAAGATGTTGTAATTCTAATTTTAGACTTATGACTTAGATTAAAGTTTAGACTTGTATTTATTAATCAAATTTGAAATTTTTAATAATTCCAGTGCTTTAATATAAGTTGTCTTATTTCAATTATTACTAGAGTACGAATGTTACATTATGGTATCAGAACAGTTTATATTATGAGTATTAGTTTAAAATAAATACAAAAAAAATTATAACACATATTTCTATATTTATATTAAAAATTTATTATTTAATTAGTAACAGTTCAACCGTGGTCGAATGCGGTTATACCTTTTAACCTTAAACTAGTGTCCTCACTAGTTCGATGACCTGTCCGATATGAAAAGCATTTTCCACATCACCACCCTCCACTGCGTGTCCCCTCCCGCATGTGCCCCTGCCCTTATCCGACAACCACAACCCCCATCCAAATTCCTAAAACTTAGTTTTCAAACGTTGTATTGAATTTTTAAACATCAGAAAACTCAGTTTGCAAATGTACGTATGTATTTATAGCTTTTGGATACTTAGTTTGGGCTCGTGAGTTTGCGGAGAAGGTTGGGGATGGCGGGAGAAGGCGGCGGCGACGAAGAGGAGGGGGTGTGGATGAAAAGAACGATGGTATCGTGTGGTGCTGGAAGCTGTAGCGTTACATAGTTCACCCGAGTAAAACTAGCATAGTTTAAGTACAAGGCCCGTTATCTATTAACCCAAGGCCCATTACCTATTAACCTGTTCGTCCGTCTTCTTCTCCCAGCCATCGATCTCTAGACTCTTTCACAATATTTGCACGCCGCATGTTGACTTGAAACCCTAATGGCACCAGATCGAAATTGCGTTCCAGGAATTCCGATGAACGGTTTTGTGAGAAGTGGGAACAAAATCCCTGATGAGTTGGCCAAACTGAGTTTGAAAGACCTCAAATGGAAACTCAAACAAGGTACTATTGTTATTATGTTTTCATTTGGCTCATTAATAAAAATGTTTCGTGATTAATTAATTAATTCCTCTCTCTCTCTCTCTGTTTCTTTCTCTCTGTGTGTGTGTGTGTTTAGAAGTATGGTTTAGCTAATTATTATTATTGTTGATGATGAGGAGCAGAAAATCGGAAATCGGAAAGCATGAAGAAGCAAGCTCACAATATTTCAAATTTAAACTCGGGGAAGCAGCAGCCACTCCCAGATAATAATAATATAATAGTAGAAGATAACAACAACACACTGAAGAGTTATTCATCGCGAGGCTTGCGACGCCGAGCCCGCTTCAAAGAAACACCAGAATCCTGTATCCGTCTACAACTAGAAGCATACATGAGGAGAAATTTTAAATTAAAGAAGTTTAATGTTGTGTTTTGGTAATCATGGTAATTATTACTCCTTATCGATTTTTTTTATTGTGCATTTATTTTTTTACTGTTGCTGTGTTTACTTATTATTCTTTGATTTTTATTTATAAATTATAATAACTTGATCACCTGACTCTTCCTTCCTCATGTTTGTTCTCATGCTCTGTTTCGTTTATCGTAATTGTATTTTTTATTTATTTATTTTTTTTTCAGTTTTAGCATCTGGACTGGAGCCCTATCTACCATTGTCACCATATATCTTACGATGTGGAATCATGAAGCTGAAAGCTGCTGCACCAAAATCTATTGCAACAATGCCAAGGGAAAGGAGTCACTTTATTATTACTATATAATAATAATTATTAGGAGTTAGTTAGTTGACCTTAATTATTGAATACAGTACTTGTTTAGCTGTTATCTTGGATGGACAAGAAGGTTGGTTGGTTTATTTCCCCAACAATGAATGGTTTTCATTCTTAATCTATCCTTGCACTTATATTATGTATGTCTCGTTCCTTTTTTTGATTTGTTGTTGTTATTATTATTATTATTATTATTATTATTATTAGAGTTTAATTTATATAGGCAGACAGTGTATAAATTCGTTACACTATCATCCAATCACGTTTGATCTTTTTGCCACGTCAGTTTAAATTGAATTGAAATAAAGAAGCTTGAAAACTAATCCAAATAAAGTAACGGCTCACTCACGTCCCCTTCTCACGCACGTCCGCGATCTCCTGAGATTCATGACCTCCCTATATGCTGCATCGTTTTTCATCTCCTCCTCTACTCTATCGTTCCTAGTCTCTGCAAAATCGCTCTGACTCGTTTGTGTTTGCCTTCATCTCTGCAATATCGCTCTCCCACACCGCCTTTGTTAAGATAGATGGTTGCCGCTCCAATCATCCCATTCCGACATCAATGGGATACAAGGCGTCTATCCCCCGCTTAGTCGGTGGGCCGGTGGCTACGGAAGCGTCAGAAAGGTACACACTGTTGGCTCCGCCGTTACCTCTCTCTGTCCCGGTGACCGAGTTATTCCCTCACCACCCTCTTTCAATACCTTCTCCTTCTTCAATTTTGCATTTTTATTTATTGTTTCATGAAATAAAATTCAGTGTGTTTGTTTTTATCTTTGGAAGTTTGAAATTAGACATACATTGTGAAGGGTCAGAATGAGTGGCAGAAAGTATTAAACAGGGGCTAGCAGACCCCTACACAGAGTATTGGAACTTCTCTCAGCTCAACACCCTTCATCTCTTTTGTCTTTGTTATTTATTTTGCTTGCTTCTGTCCTGTTTCATTTCATTCGGTCTGACTCTCACCTCAATCGTTTATTTAACATGACATGAGTGATAAAATACAATTCACACGATTGTTAGGTGCCCTCATGCCTGTATGGACAAAAACTCTCTCAATAGTAGGTACAAGCTGGTAATCGTGGTTTTCTGATCAAAATGCATTATATTAGTTTTCTATTTATTTGCATCATTTTGCACATCATCTATAGGTAAGGCTGTTGTTATAGGTACCATATCTTCTGTTTTCATTTTCATGCTCTGCAGGCTTGGTTTAGAAAGCTTCCAACAAAATGAACATGCCTTGCAAGCTTGGTTTTGCTCCCAACGTGACACAGGTTTGTTAGCAATTTGATGCAAAGAAAGATGTATGGTTTTGTTTCTTTTGTTCTTTGAAACTAGAAATGTTTATGGTAGAGGATTCTTAAACTCATTTTGCTTTGACTCATTTACCAAGCTGTTATCTTTGGGTTTAGCAACATAATTTTATTTTTCATAGATCTCTTATGTCGGGACCATTTTGCTCTTCAAAACAAACTAAAACAGCCAAATGAGAGTTGACCATAGCAACCTCCTAATTCTAAAGATGAATTTGAAGAGAAAAATATTTGTATATATTTGATAAAAAAAAGATCTGGAATTTAAATTAATATGAGGAATTGTTACATTGTAAAATTTTGATCTTGCAATATTTACGGGTTAGTGATTTAGGTAAGGGTTCATAGCAATTTTCTGTCAGATTTTTGCTGCTATTTTCCATGATATTTCAGCTGCAAAATTTTGTTCTTACTATTGGATCAAGGAATACTGAGTAACATATCTGATTAGTATGTCAACTACTTGGTAGGAAAAGTGTGTTTATTATATTATGTCCACACTTAGATGGTTATATGCTCTGGAATGGAAGTTTTATTATTAATTGCTTGATTAACTAATACAACTATAGAAGCCATAACAATTCTTAATCAACTAGATCATTATCTTGGTATGGATGTTCTAGTTGTACATGTTGCCCTATCACACAACATGTTGTTTGAACTCAATCAAATTTTGACATGGGATGTACAACTTCTCACAAACTTTGACACAAATTTCTATTGATTCCCAACTTCTTTTGTTAAATGTTAATTCCTTGCAAGTTCCAGATTAATAGAGTGTATGCTTGATATAATAGTTCCCTGTATAAACTAGCTCTGCTGCTTGTATTTCTGTTAGTTTAGTTACAATTGTCGGCCGATTAGTTTCTGGTATTTGTCGTATCGATTAGTTATCTTTGACTCGGCTTTGATAATCGCCTCCTCTTTGTAATCAATGACCTATAAATCGATCTCGGTTAAGAGATTGATGAGTATGAATATTCGAAAAGATTACTCAATGAATTGATTTAGGTTTCTCTAGTTTCTATATGGTATCGAGCTTCGAGCCATATCCATGGCTACCGATCCTGAAACACCGCTTTTTTCTGCATCGCATCGTGAGTCGATGCAGCAACACTCTTCGTTCTTCAACGCGATGCCTCGCAATACGGCTCCGCCACCTCCGCCGGCTCTGCCTTCGGTTTAGCTTGCATGCAGCGCCACATTGTTTGGCTCATGAATCGCAAGTTACACCGCCGCTGTTTGGCTCGCATTCACAGTCTCCGGCGTTCTCGTCGTACTCGTATAAGGTTACAGAGAAGTTAAATGATGATAACTATCTCCTTTGGTTACAGCAAATCGAGCCAGTTCTTCGTGCGCATCGGTTGTATCGGTACTGCGGCTCGCCGCAAGTTCACAATTTCTTTCCGACGCCGATCGTCGGCGTGTTGAGAATCCGGCTTACTCACCCTGGGAATTGCAAGATCAACTTCTACTTGCTTGGCTCCAGGCATCTCTGTCATCTTCTGTTTTGGCAAAGGTTATTGGTTGCCGTTACACATGGCAACTTTGGGACAAAATACACCACCATTGCCAATCTAAGATCAAGGCACAGGCTCGGCAATTGCGTTCGGATCTGCGAAATCTCAAGAAAGGTGAGAAGTCGATTGCAACTTTTCTCAGCAGTATCAAAACGATCACTGATTCGTTATTATCCATTGGAGAATCGGTTTCAGTCCAAGAAAAAATGGATGTTATACTCTGTGGTCTTCCAGCCGAATATGAATCACTTGTAACCTTAGTCTCTAGCAAAACTGAGTGGTTTGAGTTCTCTGAGATGGAGTCTCTTCTTCTCGCTCATGAAAGCCGCATCAACAAGCAAAAGGAAGTGCTGAGTTCAGTACCTTCTCTAAATCTAACTCAAACCTCTAATACTCAGTCTCAAACAATATCTTCTCAGGCTCAACCTCAGGCAAATGTTGCAACACAGCCTGATTACGGTACACGAGAATTTTGAACCACAGGCACATCGAGGTGGTTATCGCGGAGGCAACCGTGGTGGCGAGGTTTGGGCGTGGAGGTCGTTACGGCGTGGTCGTGGCGTGGCAATGTACAATGTCGGTGCATTACAAGTTTGGCCATGAGGCCTCTGTTTTGCTATCATCGGTTCAATACAAATTTCGCACCTCGACCACGATTACAAGCGGGGATGCGGTTTCCACGATTTCAAAATCCTATCAATGGAGTAGGCTACTCGAGAATGCTCTAGTGTGGCCTTACTCCTTCCATGGCTCCTGGTGCACTTCCTCTGCAGACTCCTATGATTGCGGCACCACCGGTGGCTAACTATGTCTCTCCTCAGGGCATTTGTTGCCTCCTTTACACCTGGCGATCCTGGCTGGTTTGTTGATTGAGCTTCGCACCATGTATTTGCTAATCCAAGCAACCTTGCCCTTGCATCTAGTCTTATGACTCGGGAGCATGTGTTCTTGGGGAATGGTCAAGGTTTGCCAATCCATTCTATTGGTTCCTCTTCATTTTATTCTCCTATTAATTCCTCTGCAAAACTTCATTTACAAAATCTGCTTTGTGTACCTAGCATAACTAAAAGAATTTATTTACAAAATCTATTTGATAAATAGACTTCCCTCTGCCTATCAAAAGAATTTTATTCCCTATGAGCAAATCTATCATAAACTCCCTGATTTTTCCTTTTTAAGGGTGTTTGGGTGTGCTTGTTACCCACTGCTTCGACCATACAATAAGAATAAATTGCAATTTAGAACTGATGAGTGCATTTTTCTAGGCTACTCTCCTCATCACAAAGGTTATAAATGCCTTGATAATTCTGGCAGATTGTATGTCTCAAAAGATGTGTCATTCAATGAATTTAAATTCCCTAAATCAGCCTCTCCTCTCTCTAATTCCTCTCCAAACCCCTCCAGTTCTGAAGGGCTTTCTTTTCCACTTGGAGTGCTTTCACCAAACTCTGTCTCTCTATCAAGTCTTTCCAATAATTCTGCAGCTGTCTCTCATAATTCTGCAGCTGTTCCAAGCAATTCTGCAGTGCAGAGTGTCTCGTCTCTCGATCTCATGGTCTGTCCCATCCCAGTTATCCTCCCCTTTTTCTCATATGTCCATGCCATCTACTGCCTCTAGCACCATTGATCCTAATTCATCTCCAAGTTCTTCCTCCTCTTCATCAAGTCCTTCTCCTCCTAAAAACACTCATCCCATGCAAACTCGGTCTAAGTCTGGCATTGTTAAACCAAGACTGCAGCCTACATTACTACTCACCACAGCAGAACCATATTCTGTTAAGCAAGCCTTGACTTCCCCTCATTGGAAACATGCTATGCAAGTTGAATATAATGCACTTTTGGCAAATAAAACTTGGTCCCTGGTGTCTTTACCTACTGGCAGGTCTATTGTAGGCTGCAAATGGGTCTTTCGAGTTAAAGAAAATCCTGATGGCTCTATAAATAAATATAAAGCTCGGTTAGTGGCTAAAGGGTTTCATCAGAGGTTTGGTTGTGACTATTGAGACCTTTTCTCACGTGGTTAAGCCAGTCGCTATCCGGATCATTCTAACTCTTGCTCTTACTCATAAATGGCCTATCAAGCAAATAGATGTCAACAATGCTTTTCTGCATGGTTATCTAGAAGAAGATGTCTACATGTCACAGCCTCCGGGGTTTGAAATTGGTGATAAATCTATGGTTTGCAAGCTGCAAAAGGCTATCTATGGGCTGAAACAGGCCCCTAGAGCCTGGTATGATAGGCTTACAAAAACTATTTTGAGTTTTGGCTTTGTTCAAAGCAAGTGTGATCCTTCACTGCTGGTCTACAACAGAAATGGAGCCTGTCTTTATGTCCTAATATATGTTGATGACATTATTGTCACTGGAACTTCAGGCACTTTGGTTCAGCAGCTCATTGATCAGCTTAATGCAGTATTTTCTCTAAAACAGCTAGGTAATTTGGAATATTTTTTGGGTATAGAGGTGAAGCACTCACCCTCGGGTTCTCTACTGCTTTCCCAAGCCAAATACATCAGAGATTTACTTCAAAAGGCTGACATGGTTTCAGCAAAGGGGATTTCTACTCCTATGCCTGGAAAACAGAAACTGTCAAGATATGGGGCTGATTATTTTGAAGATCCTAGTCTATACAGATCCATAGTTGGTGCCTTACAATATGTGACAGTGACAAGGCCAGAAATTGGGTTTTCAGTGAATAAAGTGTGCCAGTTCATGTCTCAACCCTTGGAGACACATTGGGTTGCAGTAAAACGAATACTCAGATATTTACAGGGTACTCTAGACCTCGGCCTGGCCATGCAGCCAGCTTCTGTGCAGTCTCCTCTCTGTATTAAGGCCTATTGTGATGCAGATTGGGCATCAGATGTGGATGATCGCAGGTCTACATCTGGAGCTTGCCTATTTTTAGGTCCTAATCTCATAAGTTGGTGGTCTAAAAAGCAGCCACTTGTTGCCAAGTCTACTGAGCCAGTATCGCGATTTGGCTCTTCTTTGCGGTGAAGTTATCTGGATCGATCCTTCGCATGAACTTCAAGTTTCAGTCAGCACACCAATGATTTTCTGTGATAATCGAGCATTTCGGTCATAACCCTGTGCTTCATTCAAGAACTAAACACATGGAGCTTGACCTTTTCTTTGTTAGAGAAAAGGTCCTCAACAAGTCCTTGGTGGTCTCTTATGTTCCTGCTCAGGAACAAGTTGCGGATATCCTCACAAAGCCACTTCCTAAATTGGCTTTCACAGCTCTAAGGGACAAACTCAGTGTGCTTAGTTATTCTCAGCTCCCACCCTGAGTTTGAGGGGGAGTAATAGAGTGTATGCTTGATATAATAGTTCCCTGTATAAACTAGCTCTGCTGCTTGTATTTACATTAGTTTAGTTCACATTTGTCGGCGATTAGTTTACGGTGTCATTGGTGTCGATTAGTTATCTTTGACTCGTGATTTGATAACTCCCTCCTCTTTGTAATCAACAGCCTATAAATACTGATCTCAGTTAAGAGATTCAGTAGTATGAATATTCAGAAAAGATTACTCAATGAATTCAGTTAGGTTTCTCTAGTTTCTATACAGATCAAGCAGGGCAAGGCCATTGCACTGGACACCTTGCTTAAAAAGCTTCCTATTTCATTGTTTTGAATATTGATTTTGGTGAGGTTCTATTTAATGATATTTTTTATTGCTACAAATAACTTCAGCAGCAAAAAACGTAATTGTCAAAGGTGGTTATCTCCAGGATGGGTGTAAAATGGCTCAAAGATGGTACCCTGATGCAATAAGAGGTGAGATCCAATTTCTGAATTTGAATTACTAATTGAGAGTTGAATTCTATTGTGGGTGACTGCAGGTACTGATCGTTTCACTTGGATTTCATATTGCTATGCACATTATGGCTTTATTGCTACTGTAAGGAGGAAGAGAAAAAGAGAGTTGTAGAGTTTATATAAAAAAAATGAGAGAGAATGGAGCAGGAAAACTAAACCCATGAAGATAGTGTTATGTTATGAAAGAAGCAAGTGGGAGTTCCGATTTAAGAGAGATACTTTATGTTTACTGACACCTGCAAAAATTGCAGTGGCATACTTTCACATATTTTCCCATGTCTTCATTGGAATAGAATGATGTGCGCAGTTAGCATGTCTAATTATATTTGTTACGTGAGTGTTGATTATATTAGTTACTCATGTTTCCAATCATATGGTGATTCTATACCATGGTGGTTAATGGATCAATAAAAGATGGGAATTTGGTGATATTAGTTTCTTATGGAGTTATGGTTGAAATCCGAAAATATTTTGTCTTAAGTTATTGCTACGTTTGCTTGCCAAAACTATTAATAACCATTATTTTGAATCAGGTTGCTCCCAAATGATTCTATTTGTTGTTGTTTGGTATACTGATTGATAGTGTTGCTCCTCCTTTCAGTCTTTTAGCATGATTGATTTCTTCTTTTAAAGCTTTCATATAATTTTGCACATCTCAAATAACAGGTGTACAACTGGAAACACAAAAACCAATAGATGGTTCTTAAATTTTCCCTGCTTCTGTGGTTCTTTATTATTTTTCGGTTCAGCATTTGCTTTTGCTTTAGTTGTATTATACCATATTGGTTCTGCATTTTTTTTCCCCCCCTACTCTAATGTTTACTTTCTTCACAATTTCCTCTGTGGTTCTTTGCAATTGGAGCTCTTCAAATAGGATCAAATCTTGATGTTTGTGCTGCGAACACGTAAGTTAACATTGAAGTTGTATATAAGTATATTGGAGAGAACTTTATTATTCTTCAATTCTAATTATTGCTCCCTTTCCAACTCTTTTTTATTTAATTCTAATTATTTCTTTAAAATACTTATTCTACATCTTGGTCTTTAATAGATTCTATATTTCAGGACTAGCAGGATCTGATGATGAAAAAATATGATGAGGAAGCACCATTCCTCATCTGAGTCCGAGAATACCATTCCTTTACGATTAGCAAACTTGGATAACTTAAGTCACTATCCTTATTGTCTGTTTCAAGTTTCTTTTTTTCTGGAATGTCTTTATTGTCTGTGTTTCTTTCCATTTTCTTCAATAGCCTATGTTTACAAAGTATGAGCAATTTTGATTTGATGGGTTGTGCATTTTACTAATCTTAAAGACTTTGTCCTTTTCTACAGTGGATAGCAACTCTTTCCATGCGACATATGCCTTATTTTCTCCTTGCTTAGAACGCATGCGTGAAGCCCTGTAACAGGTAGCCAATGTGACCCACACATAGGTTTTGGTACCTTTTATTCTTTTATAATTTCTACATCGGGAGAGCTTGCTGGAAGATTGGTGCTTCATTTAATAAAATCAGTTGGTGAATGGCTAATGAAAAAATGATATGCTGGCTGTTTTACTGATGCTTCTATGGATGAATTCCTTTAAGGCCGTATGGCATGCATAAAACTAAATTAATACTATACTATGAAGTAATAAAATAATTGCCAGATGGATTTCATAGACGTGACCTATTAATGATATAAAAGCATTCAATTGATTCAGTTATGGAAATCTTTATACTATCCAATCTTTGTATATGATATATCACTGCATGGTGTAGTATATTTTACAATGGAACTACTCAATTGGTTTGAGATAGGGACAGCCCATGATCAGCTTTTTGTTTTTCCATCTTTTTCTCTCCAAATTCAAAATACTTTGTCGTGACATCCTTAAAAGAAATAGCTAATTGGCATATATGAGTCACCTAGGCTATTTTCATGTACCACACGTACTCCCCTACTCTCTTGTTTTTGTTCATATGTATGGGTTATTGCTAGGATGAATTTTCATAGGCATCTGAGTTCCCGTATTGGTTAATTGGGATTATATTGTTTGCATTACTCATGTTGCATATATAAACTTATAGTGTTTGCATTGGTTCATTTTCTTAGCTTATATTGTTTGCATTGGATCATTTTCTCAGAGCACATATCAATTTTATGTATGTATTTATTATTTACATATACGCATTCGCAATCTTGAGTCTCAATGGGAAAACATATAATGCTTTAGTATAAACAAGCTTATTTGTATATGATAGGGAATTTTGAGTCCTGTTGTTATATACAATTAAATTAATATTCGTATCCATGTATTCAAATATTTGTTAGGTCAAAAAACATAGAAATTAATATTCAAATTTGGCCTTTTTTTGAGATAAATAAGATAAGATTTTATTTTAGATAATGCATACAAATGATTTAGAAACATTCGTAGCATTTGGGAGGACAGGTTTTCAATCTGCAGGTCTTCTTTTTATTGTTATGGCATATTTCTTTAGGCGTTATTTTGTTACCGATTTGGGTTAAATGGCTGTCAACTACTGCAACACATTTAATCTATACAAATGTAAATGTATTGTCATGTCACTGAATTTTTGAGCCTTTATCTGAATCATCGATTGATTGTGTTTGCTTCATTTAGCTAGAAGATACTTGGGAAACAACATTCTCTTCTGAACCATAGAACATGTAGAAGAAGGGGAGAAGAGATAGATGCATGACTATTTGCTTAAAGTAGTTACCTCAGAATCTGAGGCGGTGGCGATTTACCAACCGCCCAGCTCTTTCTGTTTAGCGATAACATGAAGTGGACAGTGGGGACCCCCATTTTTGTTCGAGTTTATCATTAGTCTAGCATCTCCTTTTGTGTGTAGCTTATATTGTATTTTAAACTAGATGTAGACCCACTTAGCATGGACGACACATTGCCCACGTTGCCTTCTACTCAAACTGAGATTCAACATTGCTTTAAATGATATGCTATTACTATCCTAATTTATAAAATTTGTAAATATTAAAGAAATTCAGCTGTTATTATTTGTGTTACATAAATAAGGGCTGTAATTGGTGTTATATTCGGTTGTTTTCATTTGTAACGTGTTGTTGTATTTTGCATGTGTTGTTATATATATATAAACTCGCATCTCAATGTGCAGTGGTTTTACAATTAGGCAGTGTTCTGACAAATTCAGTTACTGAACTTATTATTATTTTTGCAGTGTTGTAACCGTGAGTCACTTGGACCATTTTCTCGGAAATGCTAAGGAAGAATTGCTATTGCGATTCAGCCAATGGTTTCTAAGCAGATAAACACAGAATCCGTTGACAACTGGTGAACATGGTAGTCAAAAACGCGATTTTAATCGTGTAATTGTGCGATGTTACGATTTCGGTGGTTCTCAGCAATTCAGATCTGACGCATAATCGTATTCTGGTGGAATCGAGTAGGATCGTAGTGATAAATCGCAAAAATCGTAAGATTGACGTTTTTTCCATTTTCACTTTTCCAGGTCGGGTCTGTGCTTGCAAAACAGTGGGTTTTATGCGCGTTGAAAAAGAAGAAAATTCGCGCAGTTGTGTAGAAGAAGAAGAAAGCAGCGACAGAAGTTGTGTAGAAGAAGAAAGCGGTGGGGGTGCTAATAGATGGTTAGGGTTTTTTTGGTTTCTAGAGGGTGTTGGGCCTCCACCCCAAATTGGACCGTGTCACTCATCTTAAACCCTTTTTAAGTTTTTTTTTTCATTTGGTGTATCAAACCCTTTAACTCTGATAAAATTCTTTGACCAAAAAAAACCTTTAACTCTGATAACGTTTGTTTGTTGTGTTCTCTTGGGCCTGGCCGTTGTTTATCAATGAAATCCTTTGACCAAAAAAAAAAACCCTTTAAAGTTTATCTATACGCAAACCCTTTTATACATATGTAAATGTAAATACGAAATATAAAACATAAAACATCTTATAATATTTAAGAATTTCTAAAATATATAAAAAAAATATTGATACATAATTTTATATAATACGAATGAATACATAACATATAATTACACATACACATATATATATTGAAAACATACAATAATAAAAATAGAATTAATATGGTAAGTATATAGCATATAACTGAGGAGGGATATATTTACTCCAAGAGTAACTCATGTTAGAGTTATTCCGCTTAATAACTCTCTGTAAACATTGAATTTTATCGATCAAGCCGTTGAATGTCGTCATGTTATATTAAAGATCATGCACACCAAATTTTAGATAAATTGGACATTTGTAGCTATGCAATCAAATGAACAATATTTTATTTGTATTTTTAAAAGTATATCGTACGTTGAATTGGAGTTATTTGAAGATGTATTAAATAATTTTAAAATTCATGAAATTTTATAGAGTTGATATTCTCAATAAGAACTTATAATTCAACAATTTGATTGATGAAATTCAATGTTTACATAGAGTTATTAAGCAGAGTAACTCTGACAATAGTTACTCCTGGAGTAACTATATCCCTCCTCTATATGTATATATTGAAAATATACAATAATAAAAATAGAATTAATATGGTAACTATATAGTACATATATATAAGTAAAAACAATTTAAAATACTTATCAAACACATATATTGTTCTTGTCATATAATAGAAAATATTATAAGGGTTTTATGAATTTTGTATAATCTTACAATTATTGTTACGATTCCACGATTTACGATTTTACATCCCCTTTTCGATTATGCGTAAAATCTCGATTTTGACTACCTTGCTGGTGAAGCTCAGAATGAAATAACTGAAATCAAGCTACTACTAAAATTGAGCAACAATTGATGAAGCTCTATTGACTACCTATGATATGACACCACCAATGTCTTCCACTATCAACCAACTGCTTGATTCACTGAATGGGCCGCTGCTCCAACTAGAGTAACAACAGCTTCACAATCACAAGCTCTCACTTCTCAAACAATTTTTGCAACTACTTATACCTGGGCTTGTTTTCAAATCAGTTTTTGCTGAATTTATAGTCTCCATCACCCTCATCAGGCATCAACAGCTAAATCTAGACATTTGCATGAAGTCTCCAAGTACAAAGCTTGATGTGTTCTATGATAAACCTTTACATATGTCAAATGATTGTGTTGATGCAGGATAGCATAGTGCTAAGGAAGAATATAGAGAATATGTATGTATTTTTTCGAGTTTGATATGTCACGTGTAACAAATTAGGACTTCTTGTAAAGATTCCCAATCCACAAGAACTTTGTACAGATTTATGGGTTTAATACCAAAAACAGATTATTCGAATATTGTTCCCCAATAATTGATAGTATTGTCTTGTTTTTTCACATGGAATTACTATACAATCAGAGAATTTGAATACATGTTTGAAGCAAGAAGCAGCATAAACCAATAAGAAACGATAAACCATATAGGAAATTACTCTCTGGACCAATTGTAATGATATGACTTAATGTGTTGTGCGTATGATAGATCCTATGATATGTTTTCTTTTTGAGACGTTTGACATGTTGATTGGATTATTCTAAATGCTATATAATGATGTTATGGCATGTTAAAATGTATAGTGGATGAATAGTCTTGGTTGGATGCTTCTGATTGTTGTTGATACAAGCTTAGCTTATCTATTTTGCTATGAGCGGAATTTGTCGGGCTACGACTGTTGATTACCTTAGTGCTAACGTGTTTTCTATCAATTCCAATAGGACAAAGTGATACTAAGATGATTAAGGCCTTTGGACTAGGGAATGGAATGTTAGTTGTGAATGGGAGGTTTTGGGTGTTCTTATGCAGTAAAATGATCTAAAAGAGGTTAGGCTAAGTAAAAGATAATTGGTAATGCTACTCATTGGGTTGGTTTTGGTTGGTCTCATCTTAGGCAAGCTAAGTGTAAGTTTGATAAGGTTTCACAAGGGATATGATGCTAGATGTTAGAGTTAAGTAAAAAAAGAACTAAGTTAGAGAACATTGTCTAGTATGCTATAACATAGGTTTAAAGAAATGAATTAAAAAATTCGTAGGAGTTAGATAATGATGAAAGGGCTTTAGAATCTTGATATACATTTATTTAGGGAAGTCTCAATGTGTACGCCAAGGCCCGGGACCCACCGGGCCATGATTTGGAATTTTGGGGCAGAAGCGAGGCACCAGGCGCTCAACCATTCTGTCAGCCCCCAGTTCCAGGCGCTAGGCGCCTACTGGAATGTGTTTTCTCTTCCGTTTATAGTTGTTTCGACTCTTTAGGGTCCTAGCTGATGGGTAACTGATAGTATGTCAATAATTAAAGTTCTAATAATAATTAAGGGTATGGATTGGTATATGGCTTAAGAACTTGACGTTGATAAATAGGATAACTATCAAGCTTATGCTCTGGCTGGGGGAAACTTGTCGACGTACTGACTTGTTAACCTTGATGGTGTTGTTTACCTAATATTCGCTGAGTAACAGGGGTTGATATTATCTATCCTAGATATAGCGATAGACGTTGTTATGGGTTGTTGCTTGACACTCGACTAGTTGTTCATGCATCATGGGTGTTCCATTGTTGTTGTTGTTGTTGTTGTTGTTGTTGTTGTTGTTGTTTTGCGGTAAGTAACGTGGATATGTTATAGTGACGGCCATAATGGGCATGGAACCCGATTTTGCGGGTAGTTTTGGTAGAGGGGTCTTATATAAAGGCAGAGCACTGTTGGGGCATCTCAGTTATAAACTAAATCACCCTGACTAGACACTATACATAATCATGAATTGTGAGGGCACTCTCACTCGCTTATCGTGTTGTAGATGGAAAAACATGCATTCCGTTGTAGACGTTTACGTATTTCCGCTGTCGTTAAGTGCTATAATTGCATGTGACTTCTAACCTCTTTGTTATGGCGTTCTTAGGACTCAATATGCATACATGAAGTTATGCATACTTGTTGTTATTATGTTAGATGATTGGTATGGCTACATATTCTATGTTATGTACATCATGTTGTTCTCTCCCCTGCCATACAATGCCTGTTAGAGATATGATCCCTCACTCTTCTTGTTTTCCTTTGTGGTTACTAATACACCACAGTATATGGGTAGACATTGAGCCTACAAGTGATGCGGATATCGACGTTGATGCCGAGTTGTAGTCTTCAGGCTGCTTAGCTTAGGTCATCGTGTTCATGATTGACTGATTGTTTATGACTTTCCATTTTCGAAGCTTTTAGAAAGGGGAATATTACTCTGACCACGTGACACCGGGTGAGAATTTTTTACTCGTATTTTTCTTAATTAATATTCAGTTGAATTGTAAATCGTTTGAGAACTATTTTATGTAGAAAAACGTATAAGGCCAGTATAGCCTAAGTCATTCCTAATAAAGTATTTACAGTATCTAAAATGTTAAATTTAACGACTTTAAATGTGATGTTCTTTACTTGCGAAATGATTTGAGAAATTCTATTTTTGGCAAACAAACTATAATTTCCGCTTTTACTCTTCAACAATACTTTCAGGATAATGGGTGTCACCATATGGCATGATTCAGAGCAAAGCTGACCACTCTATGTTTTACAGATGCTCTTCTAACAAGTATGTTTACTTGGTTGTCTATGTTGATGATATAGTCATTATAGGTGATGATCATAATGGGATTACAGGACTTAAACAACATCTAGTCCACCATTTTTAGGTCAAAGATCTAGGTCGACTACGATATTTCCTTGGAATTGAGGTAGCTTAGTTGAAGGCGGGAATTGTTATTTCCCAGAGAAAGTATATTTTGGATATCTTAGAAGTGACTGGTATGTTGGATTGCATGCCGATTGATACTCCAATGGATCTAAATGCCAAGTTGCTACCTGATTCGGGGGAGTCCTATCCAGATCCAGGAAGTATAGAAGGCTAGTTGGGAAGCTGAATTACTTGACCATGACGAGGCCAGATATTTCTTATGCTGTTAGTGTTGTCAGCCAGTTCCTAAATTCTCCTTGTGATGTCCATTGGGATGCTGTGGCCAGAATTTTGAGATACATTAAAGGAACCCCTAGAAAAGGTCTAGTATACACAAAAAAGGGTCACTTAGACATTGTTGCATACACAGATGCAGATTGGGCAAGATGTCCATCCGGTAGACGGTCCACGTCAGGATATTGTGTATTTATTGGAGGCAACATGATCTCATGGAAAAGCAAGAAGCAGAATGTTGTTGCCAAATCCAGTGCAGAGACTGAGTATCGAGCTATGGCACCTACTGCTCAGGAGCTCATATGGCTTAAACACCTTCTCCAAGAATTGTGTTTTTGTAAAGTAGGCACTATGAGTCTTATTTGTGATAACCAAGTAGCCTTACATATTGCCTCTAATCCAGTCCTTCATGAGCGAACTAAGCATATTGAGGTTGATTGTCACTTTATTCGTGAGAAGATTATGTCTGGAGAGATTGCTACTTCATTTGTTGGCTCTAATGATCAGCTAGCAGACATTTTCACGAAGTCTCTTTGAAGACCAAGGATAACTTATATATGTGACAAGCTTGATGCATACAATTTCTATGCTCCAGCTTAAGGGTGAGTGTTGAGATATGACATAAATTATGATAAGATTTTATATGATTTGTGATTTCTATTTATTATGATAGCTTATCTTTAGGGATTTGATGTGTATTATGTAAATAGAAATTAGGATCAGTTAGGATTATATTTTCTTGATTTAGCTTGATCCTTTCCTTAGTTTTAGCCTTCCCTTGTACCAACATATTTGTATAGCCTATGTATAGTAATAACAAGTGTATTAACCCGTGCGATACATGGATGAGATTTAAGTGTTATTGAGTCACGTAAAAAAAATAAGTAGTCAAAAATATTTCAAAAGAAAGTAGAAAAAAGAATATAAGCGAATTTCTAATTTAATAACAAATAGTCTAGTAAAAAAAATATAATGACAAATAGTAATACGATTTTAAGGTAAACTCATAGCAGGAATTAATGATAAAAATTAAATAGTCGAATTTGTGTCAGGAAACAAACTTTTACTATTAAATATTAAACAAAATATGGAAATCATTCAAAAGAGAATGAAAAAAAATTAGAAGTTTATGGCCGAATTTGGGTTCATGTATCTAATCCTAAATCAAAATGGAATAAAAAAAGAACAAAAATTAAAGAAAAATGGTAGCAATTAACTATTTGAAAAAGGGAAAATGAAAAAGATAAAACAACAATAGTGATATAGATGTTCATTTTTGTTTCATGAATATGTTAATTTTTTTTTAGATAATTTCAATTTTATTTTATTTAATTTCAAATTTATTATGAATTATATTATGAATTATATAGTTGATAGTGAATTTGAAATTACAAGTTGGCAAATTTATAGGATGAATTTTTTTTTAAATACTTATTAATTACATCAATTCAAAACGGTAAGTCATTTAAGGGAAGATAATTATGTTTTTGATAATATTTATTAATTGAGATTTTATAATAATATTGATATTAAAATAATAACAATAACAATAATAAATAAATAAATCAAAGAACAAAAGAAACAAAACCATACATCTTTCTTCGCATCAAATTGCTAACAAACCTGTGTCACGTTGGGAGCAAAACCAAGCTTGCAAGGCATGTTCATCTTGTTGAAAGCTTTCTAAACCAAGCCTGCAGGGCATGAAAATGAAAACAGACACTACAGCATTTTTATTTTAGACCACGCTTCCCATGTCCACGGCTAAAAAAACATGGCCTAAACACTGAATAGGCCGCGTTTTACAAGTGTTGGTAATAAGTTAGATATTAGGCCACGTTTGTGTTAACTTGTTGATAGGCAACGTTTTGAAACTGTATAGACCACGGTTGGAAAAGCGTGGATATTTAAGACGACATTTGTACAAACATGGCCTTTAAAAATTCAATACGCAACGCCCATAAACGTGGGCTAAAAGATTGAGTGTGTTGCCTTTTCTCTAAACATAGACAACAGGGAAACACCGTGGGATAAAAACATAAAATACAAACCCACTGCTTTAAAAAATGTGAAATTTTCCATCAAAAACTGGCGCGGCATCTTACGCGGGCTTTGTTCCATTTTCATTTAGGTTTTCTTCGAGTAACCCCTAAAATGGCTGATCAATACTTAGTCCCCTGAACATCCAGTACTGCGCGCGATATTGAATCATCTCCGTGTAACCCCTAAAATGGCTAATCAGTACCGAGTCCCCTGAACCACCCACTGTGCGCGCGATTGACCCATCCTCCGTGTGTCCCCAAATTTTCTTCACACTCTCTCTTCTCTCTCACTTCGCGATTGACCCTAACCTCCGTGTGCAACCGATTGATCTACAGAGGCATGATTCAGAAGAGAGGCACAACAAATTAACCCTAACCTCTGCGCAACAAAGCGATCGATCTCCTCCGTGTGACTCGCATCTCCTCTGCGGGATTCAGAAGCTCTGCAGCGGCACCATCTTACTGTGATTGAAGACGAAACCGGCCCTCCACCGTGACTAAGCAGTGAAAACTCATCTCTGTAAGTGAAAACTCTCTCTCCCACTCTCTTTTTCTCCCAATCTCGTCACCGTGACTGATTCACTGTGCTCAGCAATGAGTTTTCTCACCTCTCATTGGAATGGGTTGCCGAATGGTGATGTTGTTGGAAGGCTTAGGGTTTTCATTAATGGATACCTTGAATTCTTTCTTGAAAATGTGGTTTTCATTTGTGTTAATGTTGATTCCATGTGTTTTAATCTGGGTTGAGACTAGGAGCTTCTGTTGGTTTTCTGAACACATAAATGAAAAATGCAAATAAATTGATGATAACTCTCAGCTCTAAGTATTAGAAACTTAACCATCATTAGAAGTAATTTACTTTGCACTTGCCTTTTAATTTGTGCTCAGAAGTAAGGAAACAATTGATACATGTAAAAAAAGTAAGACTGAATTTGAGCCTAGATAGTAGCCTTGACATACTGCTGCGCTCTAACTATTGTTATAAAGCTAATAATTGTGTATTTATCTATGGGGTGTGGAGTGCAAGTAGTCCTGATACAGGTACAGGAAGATAGAAGAACAAACACTTCTTAATAATGCTAATTGTGTCCAGCGGTGGTCCACTTAAACATATAAAAATGGCAAACCAATGAAAAGATATCCCTCTATTCTCTTTAATTCCTATAATAATGTCAAACCACATTAAGGCCTGCTAATCCAGTTTCTAATCAAGATTAAAAAACCTTTCTGCAGCATTAGTGTTTGGTGTTGTGGTTTGAAAGTTTTTAGTTGTTGTTGTTTCTGATGTGGTAATAGTTTTAGTTGCTGGGCGAGTTCTCATATTGTCTGGATGTGTTTAGTTTTAGATGATCTATCCATTTGATTTCTATATTGGCCTCTTAGTATGCAGTTTTTGGATGATGTGTCTATTTTGGGTTTCATATAGAAATAGAAATAATGCACTCATTCTTTGTCATCACGTGGTTTCACTTTTTCAAATTAAAAGTTACATGACCATTTGTGGAGTGTCATGTAAAATAAATAAGACATAACTTGGTTTTATTTTTCATGCTTTTATTTTTCATATGCTGTAATTTTTTACTAGTTTATGTTGATATTTTTCCCTTTGCATGCCTATTGTGGTTAATACAGATCTTGGTGAAATTGGAGCTTCTTATTCCATACTCAACAACCTTGAGTTCTTTTTCCCTTCACTTTGTAAGTCCCTACTCCCAAGATTATATTTATTTTAAATTTGAGCTTTTGAAGTGATTTTCAAATTTTGGCTGGTTGTAGTTGTATAATGTGTCAGTTTTGTCTATTATTTTATCCTTGAGTGTTATATCTGTTCATTTTGTTGTATACTTTGGAAAAACAGAACATCAATTTGATCCATTAGAAATTGATATCATGGTTAGCATCAGTGTCATTTAGTGCATATTTGCATGCTTCTTGAACATTTTAAGAGCGATAAGTATCTATATAAATTTGTTTGTTTGATAGTTTCCCGTCCTTCATTGCAAAGGTCTTGTTTGGGTTAGCTACCTAGAGCAGATTTTGAAACTCAAATCAGCTATTTTTTGGCTTGTTTTCATTTAGATAGAAATTCATGTCCATGAATACGAGCCTTTGCAAAGTTAAAGCTGTTTATATAATTTTTTTTACTAAATAAATGAATTATGAAATTCAATTATCACATGAGCACTTCTTAAGTTGTTATCCAAATGCTATTATAGTATCTATATAATAATTTCTATTGTGTAGGCCTTTGATGTATAAGATACTACATATAATCACTTACAATATGTTATAATTTTTTATGTATTAGATTAAAGGTCATGGACAAAGAGTGGATTGAACTCCCAAGATTTAGTAGAGAATATAAGAAGGGCGTTAAGTCGTTTTTAAATTTTGCCTACACTAAAGGAAGACCTCAAGGACGTGAGATTTTATGTCCTTGTGCTAAGTGTAGAAATGATTCTTGGGTTAGAAGAAAAGTGGTTTACAATCATTTAATAGCCAATGGTTTTCTAGAAGGCTATGACGTTTGGGTAAACCATGGGTAGGATATACCATCGCCTATGAAAAACAACATTGAGACAAATGATCGAGAGGACTCACATGATGACATTGGTGGCTTATTGTACGATACATTCAGAAATGTGGCAGGAGAAGAGGGGGGCAGCAAGGGTCTCAATGAGGATGCTAGAAAATTCTACAACTTGATTAATGAGGCTAAGCAGGAACTATACCCAGGATGCAAAGACTTCTCCACTCTATCATTCATAATTCGACTTTACTTGTTGAAGTGTCTGCATGGGTGGAGCAATGCATCATTCACTACCCTTTTAGAATTATTGAAGGAAGCCATGCCTAATTTAAACATCCCTGAATCTTTTAACAAAACGAAGGCCATGATTAGTGATTTGGGCCTTGATTATAAAAAAATTCATGCATGTCCGAATGATTGCATGCTATATTGGAAAGAGCATGAGAATGACAACTTTTGCAATGTTTGTCAAGCTTCACGATGGAAGGAATTCACTCAAGTAGAGGGTGGGTTTGAGCAAGCAAAAAATGAACATACAGTTCCTGCAAAGATTTTGAGACATTTTCCATTGATTCCTCAACTGCAAAGGCTATTTATGTGTTCAAAGACAACCGAGTCAATGAGATGGCATGAAGAAGAACGCTCAAAGGATGGGAAATTGAGGCATCCTGCTGATGGCCAAGCATGGAAGGACTTTGATAGACTTCATCCTGATTTTGCTTCTGAGCCTCGTAACGTAAGACTTGGCTTAGCGAGTGATGGCTTCAATCCATTCCGGACCATGAGCATATCACATAGTACATGGCCTGTCATGATGGTGGTATACAACTATCCACCTTGGATGTCCATGAAATCTGAAAATACAATGCTGTCATTGTTGATTCCTGGACCACATTCACCAGGGAACAATATTGATGTGTACCTTCAGCCGCTAATTGAGGAGTTAAAGGAGTTATGGGAATTTGGAGTAGAGACATATGATGCCTCAAAAAATCAAACCTTTAAAGTTCGTGCAGCTCTACTATGGACTATTAGTGACTACCCTGGGTACGCTATGTTGTCAGGTTGGAGCACCAAAGGAAAGCTGGCATGTGCGTGTTGCAATTATAACACTAATTCATCCTACTTGAAACACAGTCACAAGATGTGTTACATGGATCATCGAGTCTTTTTACCAATGAATCATGCTTGGAGAGCTAACAAAAGGTCCTTTAATGGAAATAAAGAACTTAGGTCAGCACCACCTTTGTTAAAAGGGGAAGAAATTGCTGAAACCTTAAGAACTTTCAAGAATGAATTTGGAAAGAAAAGAAAGCGGAAAATTGATGGTCCATGGAAGAAGAGATCAATTTTTTTTGAGTTGCCTTATTGGGCTGAAAATACATTACGTCATAATCTTGATGTAATGCACATTGAAAAAAACATATGTGATAGTATTATTGGCACTCTCTTGGACATGTCTGGGAAGACAAAAGATCATATTAATGCTCGTTACGATTTGCAAGATATGGGAATTAGAAAGAAACTTCATCCAAGGGAGATTGGTGGTGGTCGTGCAGAGTTTGCACAAGCTTGTTTCTCAATGAATGCACATGAAAAGTCTATTTTTTGTGGTGTCTTTAAGGCTGCCAAATTACCAGATGGGAGTGCATCAAATATTTCAAAGTGTGTGCAAGTTGGTGATAAGAAAATATCAGGCTACAAGAGTCATGATGCACATTTCATGTTACATTACTTATTACAAATAGCAATAAGAAGCACCATGCCTGATGCGGTGGCTGAACCTCTAATTCACCTTGGGTCTTTTTTCCGCTCTCTATGTAAGAAAGTTATCCAAGTGCAAGATTTGGATTTCTTAGAAGCAAAGATTGTAGAAACACTTTGTCAATTGGAGATGATTTTTCCTCCTAGTTTTTTTGACATAATGGTTCACTTGCCTATTCATTTGTCAAATGAAGTGAGATTAGGAGGTCCTGTTCAATTCCGATGGATGTATCCCATTGAAAGATACTTATGTAAACTTAAGAGTTATGTCCGTAACAAAGCTCATCCAGAAGGTTCTATTGCTGAGGGGTATTTGGCTGAAGAGGCTTTGACTCTTTGCTCAAGATATTTAAATAACAATGTAGACACAAGGCTGAACAGAAAGAGTCGAAATTATGACAACAATGATTTATGTGAAGTAGATGCAGCCGATTAATTTTCATGCAGTGGTAGTCCTTTAGGGGGAAATAAAAATGGTAAACCATTTTCTCTAGATTCAACAACAAAAGCCCTAGCCTATCGATACCTCTTATTCAACTGTGATGATGTTCAAATATACATCAGGTACCTTAATAGTTTATTGTTCTTGTAGTCATGTATAAAACCTATTTTAGATGAATTTTGACAAATAATAATGTTTTCTTTGTAGAGAGCATGAAGATCACACTTCAAGGGCAATATCTGAAAATCACACTTCAAGGGAAGAGGAGCAACTTATGAAAAGGGGGGCTGCAGAAGACGAGTCAAGAGAAAGGCAAGAAAGTGCAAGCAAGAAGCCAAAAAGGATCACATTGTGTCGATCAATGTTAATCGACGAGTTTCTTAAAGAAAATGGAGAAGTAAGTGAAGAGCTGGAAAATGAAAGTGCAGATGAAGGACATGATGTTATGGAAGAAGAAGAAAATGCACACCAAGAGGAAGGTGGTGAAATTAATGGTGATGAAATTAATGCTTCACCTTCTGGTGCCACAGGTAAGATAATTTCTGAATGTTGATTTTATAGTAATGTATAAATTTTTATGCAACTGCATGGTCCATGTTGATAACACTGCACCTAGTGAGAAAGGGCTTGATTGTTTTTTGTTGTTGTTGTTTGAATTGGAATGTTTTTAAAGTACCTTAAGGATTGTTCCTTCTAACCAAGTGATAACTATTTGTTTGGTTATTAACCAGATACTTTCTGGTGTAATTCTTCTTTTGTTCTCTATCTGTATATTGCAACCTTCTTTTTGTTTATTGCTACAATATATAACTCAACAACTATTTGGGTTTTGCAAATCATGCATGTAGTAAAGACTTTGCATTAAGTTAATTATCCATGCATTGACGAATAACTAAGTTGAATTTTTGAAGTATAAAAAATAGGAATGGTTGGGTTTTGATGAAGGAAACTATTTGAAATTTCTGTGTCATCCATTTTTTCTTGCATCTATCAATAAAGCTTTTTTCCCCCCTTCAATTTTAAGTTTGATTCAGTTTGTAAGAAACTATAAGAAACAGATAAAGCTGACTATAAGGTGGGAAGAAGTATATATTAGTAGTTGAATTAGGAGAGAAAAAACTGACTGAGAGAAAGGGTGGAATAAAAAATAGGAGATGCTATTAGGAGAATAAAAAACTGACGAATAGGAGATACATAAATTATTGAGAAGTAATGCTCAATTAGAAAGTAGAAACAAATTGCTGCATAGTATAAAAGGTTACCATTAACCTTTATAGAAATGTTTTGAAGAGGAAGAGGAACCTCCCTGGAAACACATATTAGAGAAGAATCTAGCAACAGGTGGCTAAAACTGTGTCAGGATAAATGTGTTGTGTGTACCATGTTGGGATCGGGACATACATTGAAATACAACAAGGCATGCAATGCAGAACGCCATTAAAAAGTTTGACCAATATTAAAAAAGAGTTACTACTCTCAATCCCTATTAAAAGCTGATAGCTTGATATATGTCAACTGAAATTTGATAATGGATTCATGATAGTGTTGTATATATATTAGAATTCGTTGAGATTTGGAAAGAGCTAAAAGTGTTTTTGAAATGTGGTCATAGCATTCTCATTCTCATTTGTTGATACTGAATGATGTCAAAGGATTTGTATGAGGAAGAAATATTTGAATTCCGATACTTGAGGATGCAAAAGACTTGTGTGTTGCTTGAGAACCCAAGAAATAGTGTATATATAGGTGCTTGCTAAGGGCCTCTGCAAAATAATTACCTAATAAATGTATTTTGGCGGGTCTATGATAGATAGGGTGTAGTGAGGGACAAGGGATCACATGGTATAATTGTCTTAAGAGAGGTATTTTTCAAGGATTAGGAATGGACTGGACTGGAGTACACATATGCACATACCCCACTTTGTGAGATAATGGCCAACATATTACCCACTTGTAATTAAAGAATATGCATTGGTGATGCCTAATGTTTGTTCATGCATTTTGTTATATCTAATCCAATGGGAGACTGACATGCTTTAGACATCTAACATGTATGTTTCTTCATATTGACAATGCTGCAACTAATATATATCTACCAACTAATATCCGAATTATGTGCAACTTGTGAACCTGAAGCACAACCTGATTGATAGATCTGAAATAGTGTTTGCTGCTAGGCTTGTTGCTTTCACGCTTGTCTGTTGTTTAGTTTGGAAATATAAACAAAAAAGCAAATAGAAAGGAAGCTATCTGTTCTTCATTCTATTGCTCTAGATATCTCATATATGCAGAGTAAAATGTTACTAGATGCATGCGTTGATGAATAAAAGCCAGACTATTTATAATATTTGTAATGTTCATGAAAAATAATGGATATGTAATTTTCGTAATGTTTTCATATTTACAAGTCGAAAACGAAGATGATCTTGAAGAAGATGATTTTGAAGATTTTGAAGAGTGATGTTGGTACCGGTTGGAAAGACTACATTTTGGATTTAAAGTTGCTACAAGCATGGAAGACTATTTTTTGGAGTTTCTTTTAATTAGAGAATTAGACACCTACTAGTTTATATTTTGGATTCAATTTAAGCATCTCTTTTTTGTTTTAGTTATGACAATTGAGATGATGAAATGATATAACTTACATTTGCTAATTTGTTTATCCTCCATTAGTATTATGTCTAAATTAAAGAATGTTGTCTAATATTTTTTATTAGCATTAAATAATGATGATATATATAGCTAAAAATAACTGTATTATAATTTTTTTTTATACAATCTCAATAAAAAATCATGGTTTAAACAATCTCTCGTAGCTAATACCACAATGAAAAAGTATTGCCTAAAGTAAAAGATCATGGTTAGGCAACTGTGGCTTAAACACATAGGCCATGGTTATTCAGATGTTGCGTTAACATAACATAAAAACCGTGGGCCGCAAAGCGGCTCGTAAACCGTGGCTTAACCATATAGGCCACGGTTATTCAGGTGTTGCGTTAACATAACATAAAACCGTGGCCACAAATCGGCTCACAAAACCGTGGCCTTTTAGATAATTCCAAAGAACGGTTTTTATACCGTGCGGCTAAAGTGACAAAACCGTGGCCTTTTAGAATTGGCAACGGCCACCTACTCCACGGCCAAAAAACCGTGGCCAAACCGTGGCCTAAGGTTTCGGCCACGGTTTTCCTGCTTCCAACCACGGTTTTTAGTCGTTGCCTAATCCGATTTTTGTTGTAGTGAGAAGATATGGTACCTATAATGATAGTCTTACCTATAGATGATGTGCAAAATGATGCAAATAAATAGAAAACTAATATAATGCATTTTGATCAGAAAACCACGATTACCAGCTTGTACCTACTATTGAGAGAGTTTTTGTCCATACATGCATGAGGGCACCTAAAAATCGTGTGAATTGTATTTTATCATTCATGTCATGTTAAATAAAACGATTGAGGTGAGAGTCAGACCGAATGAAATGAAACATGATAGAAGCAAGCAAAATAAATAACAAAGACAAAAGAGATGAAGGGTGTTGAGCTGAGACAAGTTCCCATACTCTGTGTAGGGGTCTCATAGCCCTTGTTTAACACTTTCTGCCACTCAGTCTGACCCTTCACAATGTATGTCTAATTTCAAATTTCCAAAGATAAAAACAAACACAGTGAATTTTATTTCATGAAACAATAAATAAAAATGCAAAATTGAAGAAGGAGAATGTACTGAAAGAGGGTGGAGAGGGAATAAGTCGGTCACCGGGATAGAGAGAGGTAACGGCGGAGCCAACAGTGTGGACCTTTCTGACGCCAGAGCCACCGCCCACCGACTAAGCGGGGGATAGACGCCTTATATTCCGTTGATGTCGGAATGGGATGATTGGAGCGGCGACCATCTTTCTTAACGAAGGCGGTGTGGGAGAGCGATATTGCAGAGATAAAGGCAAACACAAACGAGTCAGAGCGATTTTGCAGAGACTAGGAACGATAGAGTAGAGGAGGAGATGAAGAACGATGCAGCACATAGAGAGGTCATGAATTTCGGGCGATCACGGACCTGCGTGAGAAGGGGACGTGAATGAGCCGTTACTTTATTTGGATTAGTTTTGCAGCTTCTTTATTTCAATTCAATTTTTTTTTGATAAGCAAAAAATTTATTAAAGATGGTACAAGGGGTACCCTAACCCTTACATCATATGTATTGCTTACATTGCAGTGGGTTATTTCACCAATCCGAAAAGACCAGTTTAGAATGCCTCCCTAATCTATTGATAAACCACCCCCAAGACACAACTTTGATTTGTGACACAACCGCCACATAATCACCGCGCTCCTGAACACTATGTGGTTTCGCAGTTTCCATAAGGACCATATCACCGCCAACCATACTATATGCCGTACCTTTTTAATTTTCCTTCCCCTAATCACAAACCCAAACTGCAGGAAGTGACTGATTCCCTCATGACTGTAAACACCAGTGAATCCCAACCATTTAAATATAGCACACCAAACACTATAAGAAAAGGAGCAAGTGAAGAACATATGATTGCAATTTTCAGCATGTGTGAAACAGAAAACACAAGAATAACCTTGGTTTGGGTCAATAATACCTCTATGCACCAAAGCCTCCCTTGTTGGTAATTTATCTAAAAACATTCGCCACGCAAATATCCTTACTTTCGATGGGGCTGCACATTTCCACAGCTGTTTGCAGGCTTCAGTGAGCTGCGGTTCTAGTTGTGAGGTTGCTGCTAGATAAGCCAAGCTTTTATAGCCAGATTTTACTGAGTAACCGTTCAGATTATCCGGCATCCATATCCATGTATCTTGTTTATCCCTGCGTGGGCTTACCGAGGCCAATATCGTCTCAAGCTCACCTAAGAGCTCCTCCTCCCAAACAAACAGCTGCCGCCGCCAACTCCAGCGCCAAACCCAATTATTACCCTCCCAGGATCCCATCTCAGCCACCTTGGCTGTTCTTTCAGAAGCAACATTAAACAATCTAGGAAATAAGTTCTTGAAGGCGGTCGTTCCACACCAAGTGTCATTCCAGAAACTCAAGGCATCTCCACTGCCAAGCTGAAGTTTTACCAAGTCCGAGAACCAATGCGGGCTGCTGCTGGTGATCGACTCAATAGACATTAAATCTTTCCACCAGAGAGAACAAATGCGAGTGTTTAAACCTGGTTCAGGCTGTACACATCTATGTAATGGACCATATTTGAAACACAGGAAGTCATACCAAATTGATTTAGTATCCGTCAAGCACCGCCACTTCCACTTGGCCAATAAAGATTTATTGAATAATGCAATATCCTTCACACCAAGACCTCCTTCCTCCTTTGGTGTACACACCTTTTCCCAACTCACCCAATTTGTTTTACAATTCTCCATACCTCCGCTCCATAGAAATGCTCGCTGAATTTGTTTCAGTGAGTTCAGTACCTTCTTGGGCGCTTTGTAGAACGAGAAAAAATACAGCGATAAGCTTGTTAGCACAGAATTGATAAGAGTAACCCTTCCTCCCATGGATAAGTACCTTCCCCTCCACCCGGATAAACGCTTCTTCATAGACTCCACCACCGGATCCCATGTTGAGCACCTCCGTGGATTAGCACCCACGGGAATGCCTAGGAACTTAAAAGGGACCAGAACCAAGACAAAGATGCGAGGAAAGTAGATGTCTGATCAAGAAAGAGTCATCATTTCAGCCCAATTAAGTTACTTTTGTAAAAATTCACCCTCAACCCTGATACAAGCTCAAAACCTCTTAGAATTGTCTTGATACACCACATGTTATCCCATGATTCTTCACAAACAAAGATAGTGTCATCCGCGAATTGTAGAAGAGAGAACTGAATTTCTTGGTTTACTGCAAATCCTTTAAACAGCCCCAACCCCGTCGCTTTATTTACCAGGCCAGCCAAACCTTCTGCTGCAATTAGGAACAAAAACGGAGCTAGCGGGTCGCCTTGCTTAAGGCCTCTTTTGGTCTCGAACTCCTTTGTCGGGCTACCGTTAACCAAAATGGACATTGAATTTGAGAAGCTACAAGCCTTCATCCAACTTCTCCACTTATCATTGATGCCCATCCTACCCATCATGTAATCCAAATAACTCCAACTAACCGAGTCGTATGCCTTTTCGAAGTCGACTTTCAACAAAATGCACTTATCTCTCCTCCTTTTAGCCAAATCTATAATCTCGTTTACCAGAAGCACTCCATAAAAAATCTGCTTACTTGGAAGAAATGCGGACTGACATGGGGAAATAACACTTCCCAGCACCTTCTTCAATCTAGTAGCGAGCATTTTTGCAATAATCTTATAGATGCTACCTATGAGTGAGATAGGCCTGAAATCAGACAAAGACTGTGGGTTGTCCTTCTTGGGGACTAGAGAGACGAAAGCTGCTGTGATTGCCTTTGGTAGAGAAGCATTGGAATGAAACTCCTGCACTAGACCAAGGATTTCATCCTTTAACAACTCCCAGCATGCCTTATAAAAATTTAGGTTGAAGCCATCGGGACCCGGGCACTTGTTGCCGTCGCAACTCCAAATGGCCTCTTTCACCTCATCTATTGTAAAAGGAGCAACCAACATCAAATTATCATCAGCTGAAATTTGTTTAAATTCTACTCCATCCAAAACCGGTCTCTTGAATCTTTCCTCCTCACATTGTGCCTCAAAATGTCTTCTAGTTTCAGATTTTATTTCTTCCACATCTACCACCCAATCTTCCCCAACCTTCAATGCTGTTATCTGGTTGCTTCTACGTCTTGCATTCAAGCACGCATGAAAGTATCTTGTGTTGTTATCCCCTTCAAGAACCCACTTGGCTCTTGATTTCTGCAACAATAAACTTTCTTTACAGTGTAGCTGCTGCCAAAATTGAGTAGTCAGCTCCCTCTTTCGATTGAGATCTATCTCCCCACCTTCCTGACCACTTCTTCCAGTCTATTTAACTCCTCAACCACCGAATCAATTTTCAAGTCCACTATCCCAAATACCTCCTTGTTCCACCACCTTAATTTATCTTTCAAAGAACTTCAATTTTTCTTTGAATGTATATGCCTTCCAAATTTCAAACATGAATGATTTCCAGCAATTTTCAACAAAATCTTTAAATCCACTGTGATCCAACCAGCAGTTATTAAAACGGAAGGGCTTTGGGCCCCAATTGCTGTTACAGTTCACCAGCCACACAGGGCAGTGGTCAGAGATATCTCGCTCCCCTATCCATTGTGCTTTCACCCTCCAGTCACTTATCAAACCTTCTGATAGTAGTATTCTGTCGATTCTGCTCATGGATGCTCCATCAGACTTGAACCATGTAAATTTTTCCCCAAGACAGGTGGATCGACCAACTCCATATCGTTAATAAATTTATTAAACTCTTCTCTTTCAACTCTGTTTCCATTTCCCTGTTTTCCTCTCCTTTCTCCTCTTAGTTTCACAGCATTAAAATCGCCTGCTAAGCACCACTCCCCTTCCTCAAAAGTTTCCTTCAGCGACATCAAGTCTCCCCATAATTTTCGTTTCGCAGCCGCATCACAGGGTGAATATATATTGACTATGTAAATTGTTTTAGTGTTCCGCACTCCACACACACCCAGATACCCCACACCAGAGAAGAGAAACTTCACATCAAGAACCCCTTTCCTCCATATTGAGAGAATTCCCCCTGACAACCCTTCTGACGGTCTCGCCACCCATTCATAGTCTGTGCTACCCCAAATACCCGATAACAGAGCAGCATTCAAAGATTCACGTTTAGTTTCCTAAATTAAGCAGACATCAAACATACCTGTTTGTATGAGGCCCTTTAATCTTCTTCTCTTTGCTCGGTCCCCCATCCCCCTCATGTTGAAAGACATCAATTTCATAGCTTCTTGGACTTTTTCCCCTTTAAACGTGATTGGATGATAGTGTAACGGATATATACACTGTCTCTGCCTATATAAATTAACCAATAATAATAATAATAATAATAATAATAATAATAATAATAATAATAAATCAAAAACAGGAACGGGACATACATAACATAAGTGCAAGGATAGATTAAGAATGAAAACCATTCATTGTTGGGGAAATAAACCAACCAACCTTCTTGTCGATCCAAGATAAGAGCTAAACAAGTATTCAATAATTAAGGTCAACTAACTCCTAATAATAAAACAAACATACAAGGAGGATAATTGCCATCATCACACGAGTGGCGGCAACAAACATCTACTACATCTACTATTATTATTATTATATAGTAATAGTAATAATAAAGTGACTCCTTTCCCTTGGCATTGTTTGTTGCAATAGATTTTGGTGCAGCAGCTTTCAGCTTCATGATTCCACATCGTAAGATATATGGTGACAATGGTAGATAGGGCTCCATTCCAGATGCTAAAACTGGGAAAAAAAAAAAAAAAATACAATTACAATAAAAGAAACAGAGCATGAGAACAAACATGAGGAAGGAAGAGTCAGGTGATCAAGTTATTATAATTTATAAATAAAAATCAAAGAATAATAAGTAAACACAGAAACAGTAAAAAATAAATGCACAATAGAAAAAATCGATAAGGAGTAATAATTACCATGACTACCAAACCACAACATTAAACTTCTTTAATTTAAATTTTTCCCTCATGTATGCGGCTAGTGATAGACGAATACAGGATTCTGGTGTTTCTCTTGCTGCGGACTCGGCGTCGCAAGCCTCGCGATGAATTCTTCAGTGTGTTGTTGTTGTCTTCTACTATTATTATTATTATTATTATTATCTGGGCGTGGCTGCTGCTTCCCCGAGTTTAAATTTGAAATATTGTGAGCTTGCTTCTTCATGCTTTCCGATTTCCGATTTTTACCTTTCCCATATGCAGCAGTCCGTGCTAGTTCTGCTCCTCATATCATCAACAATAATAATAATAATTAGCTAAACCATACTTCTAAACACGCGCGCACACACACAGAGAGAAAGAAACAGAGAGAGAGAGAGAGAGAAATTAATTAATCACGAAACATTTTTATTAATGAGCCAAATGAAAACATAATAACAATAGTACCTTGTTTGAGTTTCCATTTGAGGTCCCTCAAACTCAGTTTGGCCAACTCAGGGGTTTTGTTCCTACTTCTCACAAAACCGTTCATCGGAATTCCTGCAACGCAATTTCGATGTGGTGCCATTACGGTTTCAAGTCAACATGCGGCGTGCAAATACTGTGAAAGAGTCTAGAGAATGATGATGGCTGGGAGAAGAAGTTGGACGAACAGGTTAATAGGTAATGGGCCTTGGGTTAATAGATAATGGGACTTGTACTTAGGGGTGGCAAAATGGATGGATTGGATAAATCCATTCAAGGATCCTAATGGATGGATGGGAAAAATTCATTTATCCATTTACTATCCACTAAAATTTCACCAAAAAAATCCAATTCATCCATCATCCATTGAAAAAAAACCATTCAATCCATCCATTAACAATTTTTTTATGGATGGATATCCAATCCATCCATAAAAATTATTTTAATCACAAAAAATTATTTTTAATCACAAAAAAATATTTTTAATCATAAAATATATTTTTTTGTTGGGGGCACCCCACATTGGACTGTGATGACGATTTTGCCCCTATGTTTTTTTGTTCAAATCGCAAAAACGGTTTTTGCGAGTAGAATATTTGCAAAAACAGTTTTTGCGAACGAACAAAAATTTTAATTTTGTTGCAAAAATGGTTTTTGCGAGTAGAGAAAAATTCCTCATTCGCAAAAATGGTTTTTGCGAGTGGAGTGAATAAAAAATTAATTTTTGTTTTACTATCAACGAATGAGATGCGACCGGCACACTTTTAACGGTTCAGATCTCATCAAGCGTTCTATAAATAGAAGCATTTTCACAACAAGTGCTGATGTCGTCAACTATAGCCATAGTATTTTTTTAATGTTATAGTTCGGTGTTGTAGTTGTATTTAGTGATCATGTAATCTTTGTTTTGTTGTTATTGAATGAGTAGTTCGGTTTTATTTTGTATTTCTAAACTCACTAGTAATAAACAACAACAATAGTAAATAACAATAATATGGAGGATAATAATAATATTTAAGTATAAAAAAGTGTTCACATAAAAAAATACACAAACAGACTATTCCTCGCTATCGCGATACCCCTCTGCTCGGGCCTGGTCTACTGTCAAGCATTCTCCGATGGTTTGACGCAATCATGGCCTTCCGCTCCAATCGACGCTGTTGCTGCTGAGCCTCCCGTCTCGCAGCCTCAACCGCCTATCTAGTGGCGTCACCACTCATTACTACGCCAACTAAGTCGCTTCTCTCATGCGACATAATCAAAACAAAAAACAAAAACAAAAAATTTAAAATCAAAACTTAAAAAAAATAATAAACTCTCACTCGCAAAAACGGTTTTTGCGAGTGAAGGAAAAATTTCCTCACTCACAAAAACAGTTTTACCATTTTTTATAGGGGTATTTTAGGAATTAAGGGGTGCCCCAGCAATTCTATGGGTGCCCTTAGCAATTCTCCTTAAACTATGCTAGTTTTACTCGAGCGAACTATGTAAGGCTACAGCTTCCCACACCACACCATCGTTTTTTTCATCCACACCCCTCTGTAATACCTCGTTTTGAGCTTCTGCAACCAAATCTAATCTTTGAAAACATTTAATGCTTGTATGCTTCGATTAAAGAGTACTCTTATATATTTTGCAGTGGAAAAATACGAATAATTTTTTTTTATCTTCTTTCCTTTGAAACCCTTTTCAAAATGAGACATAGAGTACTACAGTTTTCTAAATGATGCCAATTCAGACTTTTGTAATTATCAGAGTATAATGCATCACAAAATAATACTTCACATAACATAATCATTTCGCACTAAGGCGAGGTTCTCTGAAAAGAGTAATTACAAAACAGCAAATACAAAACCCTAACATAAGATGGCCAACAACTATAACTCCCATCGAGAAACACCAAGAAGACCAAACACGAAGTACTCAGAAGAATCTTCCTCCACTGGCTCAATCTTCAATGCTCTTGGAAGACGAAATTGCAATAGCTACCGAACTCCATCTGGAAGTGACATCCATATGGATATCCAATCTAACAACAGTGCAAGGGTAAATTCTTTGTCCACGAGTTTATCATAGGCTATGTCGCATGCAAACAATATATACATATATAATACAAAAACATGCTTTTATATACATACATACTTAATAGACCGCACGCATCATCATGGTATATCAAGCATTGCATGTGAGCAAACGAAACAACCAACAGATCAACAATCAAGTCACTATAATATCAAACTATTGCATGTGAGCAGGCAAATCTATCAACATATCAGTGATCAAGTCATCACAATATCAAATTCATCAAACCCTTCATCACATATCATAAATGTGGTTAGCTATGCATGTCAATGCAGTATGGCAAGTTGTGTATACACCTGCAGCCTTAATAGATCAGTAGTATGACTGGGACTACTTTCCCAACGTCCGAACAAAATAGCCTTTGCTTAGGCTTGCCACTACTTTGGCTGGCCACTACTTTGGCATGCCTCAACTTAGGCAATGCAGTGTCAACTCGCCTTTTGAAGTCTGTACGACCAATCAAACGCTACGAGTGACATGACAACTCGTCTTTTGAAGTCTTTAAAACCAATCAAACGCTCCGAGTGTCGATGCTCAATGGTTAGTACGCATCCAAACAATATGGCATGCTCACCGTAGTGAACGCCCGAGTGATATCCAACAAATTCAACAATATGGCATGTTCACCGTAGTGAACGCCCGAGTGATATCCAACAATTCAACAATATGACATGCTCACCGTAGTGAATGCCCGAGTGATATCCAACAATTCAACAATATGGCATGCTCACCGTAGTGAACGCCCGAGTAATGTTTTAATTAATCAATGCGGATCGACGAACCCTCACTCACTCAACTTAGTGGGTTTCCAAATCTCAATTAACTAAGACTTCAACACAGGACACAAAGTCCAGGTGTTCAATTGTGGAACGCTAGTCCCAATCTTAGATTGAAACTCTAGGCACGTAATGCGGAACACTAGGCTCAACTTTTAGGTTAAGATACTAGGCAAGCCATACGGAACACTAGGTCCAATCCTCAATCAAGAAAATACGCACGCAAGCAGGACATTAAGTCCCAGCACAGGACCCATGGCCCATATGCTCAATAGGAACACTAGGTTCCCTATGTTTTATTCTTTCAAAAACTCGATCTTTGAAATCTCTTTCTCAGTCCTTGTATCACTCCTATGTATCTGAAAATACTTTTTAGTTCTAGATCGTTGAAACCCTAGTTGTGCTAAATAGCACACTGGAAGAATTCCCAGGAAAGAGAGGTGGTGCGAACACTCTTAATTACCAAGTCTTTCCTAGCCAGAATTTTCCCAGGCGCATCATTTAACTCAACCGTTTTTGCAAATTGTACTATTTATTTCAAGTTCTTTTCTCTACTATTATTCCATTGAAATTTCCTTGCAAGCTTTGGCTAGTTGTACTAAAACCCTCACGCTTACTTTTAAATCAAAATGGCCTTAACAATTTGTTTACGAAATCATAATTCGGCTTGTGGAATCGCATCAGATTTACCGATGTAAATCATTAACCAATAGCAATCGATCAACGCATTGTTAATTAATCCATTATCAATAATAATATTTTTCATATTCCAATTCAATACCGAGTTCCAATGAAATCCAAGGTGATTCAAGGAAAACAATACAACTCATAATGCCACACAGGGCCAAGAATATGCTACATATTATCATCAATTTCAAGTCCAATTAAATCAGTCAAGTATGATTTAAGCAACACAATACAATTCAGTCTTGCCACATAGGGCCAAATCAATACACAGCAGATCATGCTACAACATCTCAACAGCACATGGTAATACTACAAGTACTACCACGCATCCAATCAACAATTAAGCAAACAACACACAAGGCGAAAAGCTCAAACTTATTATGTAAGAATTTTCCTTACCTGGGCGCTTTAACAATCCAAGCAAAGTAAATTCAAACTATCATCAAGTCGTTCCCCGCACAAGCCTTGTACCCGAACCTTAACAACGCAAACTTAATCCAATTAGAACCAAAAATCCAAGTCCTACGACTCTAGGGTAGCCACGGTTTTAGTCCTAAAAAGGGCCTAAAATCTTTCCAGCTTAACCTATTTGGATCACACCTATTCATATGTGATGGAACAATTGTTGACAAGTGACTCCAAACACAAGAGGGGGGTGAATTGTGTGTGAACTGTGCTTTCAAAAACTTTTGGAGAAATAAGTGCTAATTATGAGTTGCGGAAATATTAATGTAAAATAGATAAATCACTTGAAGAATAAATTGCAAACGAGTTAAAAATAAAGTAAATAGTAAGATATAAATAACAATAAAATAAAGTACGTAAATTTAATTGGTGAAAAGTGGAGAGATAAGGAGTAAAAAGCACACAACAAATTATCCAGGTTCGGCCACTTAACACCCCTGTGGCCTACGCCTGTCCCCAAAGCAAACCACTATGGGATTTTCACTAAGACACTAGCTTTTAAATCAGGTTCACTAGAAACCTTTACAACTCTAAATCAGAGCAATACGCTCAAGAGATATCACCTCTCTATGAACACCTTGGGATTCCTACCCAAAAATAAATGATTTTCACAAATAAAATGAGATTTAAAAAGATACACTCAATAGTGCAGATATAACAAATTGAAGCCCAAATAATACAACTCAAATTATGTAGAATAAAAAGACTCTCAGAAAATTGTGGTCAAATAAAGTGTGAGTGATGAAAAATATTGACAGAGTTTTTGGGCACAAAAATTAAGCACTGCGTTGTTGTATTTTCGTGTTGTAAGAAAGAGCACAGCGTTGTTTATATTTATAGACCGACTGAGGAGCGTTTGCCCGTTGAGTTGATTTGTCCGTTGGAAGATTTGACCGTTGCACAGGGATCTGTCCGTTGGAATTTGTCCGTTGCGTTGAAAACACGGAGACGGCTCGGCATACGACCTCTGAAGACAGCTCGGCAGACGACCTCGCCACACAGCTCGACAGACGACCTCGACACAGCTCGGCATATGACCTCTGAACAGCTCGGCAAAAGACCTCGGCACACGACCTCGGCACACAGCTCTGTATACGACCTCCTCATCAGCTCGGTCCTCATAGCTCGGCACGCGACCTCATCAGCACGACACGGATCATCAGCTCGGCACGGATCATCAGCTCGGCACGCGACAAGAGCTCATCACGCGACCTCGGTACGCGACCTCATAAGCTTGACACGCGACCTCCTCCTCAGTTCGACATACTACTTCCTCAGAGCTCAACATCCGACTTCCTCCTCAGCTCGACATCCGATTTACTCAGAGCTCGACATACAACTTCCTCAGATCTCGACAGGCGACTTAATCCTCAGCTCGACATCCGAGCTCCTCAGCTCGACATCCGACACGAGATATGCATGTCAAAATATTTTGTGCGTGTGTGATTTAATTTTAATTGAGAGCTTTTTATTACTACTTACAAATTGTCTTAATAAAGATAAATAAATACCCAGAACCCAAAGACTTGAGAAACAATCATTCTTGATACGCGTCATGGGATTCTTTTTCCACTTTTGCACGGTTGACTGACTATTTGCAAAGCTCCCTTTTGTCAATCATCAAAATCATCCTGTCAAGGCATGTATTCACAGACTCCCCCTTTTTGATGATGACAAACATCTCATGGAGGGTTTTTTAGTAAAAATATAATCATGATATAGCAATGAGATATAAGCAAGGTTTTTCAATAAAAGATATCAGAGTTTAAGCACGTATTTTAGAAAAACTCCCCCTCACAATAAGCAATACTTAAAAGATCACTCCCCCTGAATCATGCATCCATGTAACTCTCCCCCTTTTGGCAACATCAAAAAGTGGGAAAGACAAATAAAGCAAGGCATATATTCAGGATTAAACAAGCATATTTTGATAGTTACGTGATACCAAGCTTGGTGTGTGTGATGATGAGTGGTTGGACATGATTAGCTAGTTGCATAAGACAAATGCGTCACCCACTCATTATTCCGCACTTAAAGAAAATGGAAGGGAAAAGACTGCATAAACTTCAAGTTAGCACACTCAAACGCCCAAGTTAGAATTTATTCAAAAAGAAAATGCAATCACAAAAATACTCAATGCATGATTGGTCTAAAATTCCTAACTCGGTTCTTATAAAAAAGAAGCTTTCTTTAGGCAAAGGTTTGGTAAAAATATCTGCAAGTTGTTTAGATGTTTCCACAAACTCAATCACACAATCTCCATTTTGAACATGATCTCTAATAAAATGGTGCCTAATCTCTATGTGTTTAGTCCGAGAGTGATAAACCGGATTTTTAGTGAGGTTTATGGCACTAGTATTGTCGCACTTAATTGGAACAGTTTTCAGATTAATCCCATAATCATTCAACTGTTGTTTCATCCAAATAATCTGTGCGCAACAACATATTCCGCTTCGGCAGTGGACAAAGCCACACTGGCTTGTTTCTTACTATGCCATGAAACCAAGGCATTCCCAAGTAAGTGACATGTCCCACTAGTGCTTTTTCGGTCCAATTTACAACCCGCAAAATCAGAATCCGAGTACCCAATCAAAGTGCATTCGGCACCTTTGGGGTACCATAAACCCGTGTTTTGTGTGCCAATGAGGTATCTCATAATGCGTTTTACAGCAGAGAGATGTGATTCCTTAGGATTTGCTTGAAAACGCACACATACAAACACTAGACATAATATCCTGACGACTAGCAAGTGAGATAGAGAAGAGATCCTATCATACCTCTATACTTACTTACTTCGACCGACTTACCACCTTCATCTTTGTCAAGATAGCATGATGTGCTCATGGGAGTTGAGATTTCTTTGGCGTTGCTCATTCCAAATCTTTTAAGCAACTCCTTGCAATATTTGGATTGATTTATAAAAATTCCTTCTTTTGTTTGTTTGATTTGAAGTCCAAGGAAGTAATTTAGCTCTCCCATCATTGACATTTCAAATTCACTTTGCATGATATCAGAAAATTCCTTACACAAGGATTCATTAGTAGCACCAAATATTATATCATCGACATAAATTTGAACAAGTAAAATGTCATGCTTTTTGTGTTTAATGAAAAGAGTGGTATCAACTTTTCCTCTTTCAAAACCTTTTTCAAGTAAATATTTGCTCAACCTTCTCGTACCAAGCTCTTGAGCTTGTTTTAAACCATATAAAGCCTTTTTCAATTTGAAAACATGATTTGGAAATTCAAAATTTTCAAAACCGGGGGGTTGATCAACATATACTTCTTCTTGAATAAAACCATTTAGAAATGCACTCTTAATATCCATTTGAAAAAGTTTAAAATCCATGATGCATGCAAATGCGAGAAGCATGCGAATAGCTTCTAATCTAGCTAATGGTGCATAGGTTTCATCGAAATCTATGCCCTCTTGTTGATTATAGCCTTTTGCAACAAGTCTAGCTTTATTTCTAACAATGATACCGCTTTCATCAAGCTTGTTGCGAAAGACCCATTTGGTCCCAATGACTAGGTGATCTTTAGGCCTAGTGGACAAGTTCCCAAACATCATTTCTCTCAAATTGATTTAATTCCTCTTGCATAGCAAAGGTCCAATGCTCATCAAAGATGGCTTCATTGACGTCATTTGGTTCAATTTGAGAGACAAAGGCCATATGATGACATGCATGATTAAGAGAGTTTCGAGTCGTTACCCCTTTTGAGATATCACCTATTATGTTGTCAAGGGGATGGTTCTTTGAGACTCTCCATTCCTTTGGAAGATTTGAGTGAGAGAGTTCTTGAGAGGGTTGAGGCAAGGACTCTTGATCCTCCTTTTGAACTTTTGATCTCTCTTGTTCCTCTAAATAGGTATCTCCAAATACTTCTGCAAGATCATCAACACTTTCTTCATCAAGATTTGGGGTTAGATTCATCAAAAGAAACATGCATGATTCTTCAACACCCAAGTTCTTTTATTAAAAATTCGAAAAGCTTTACTAGAAGTGGAATATCCAAGAAATAAACCTTCATCAGCTTTTAGCATCAAATTTACCAAGGTTATTCTTACCATTGTTTAGGACAAAACACTTGCATCCGAAAACGTGAAGGTGGGAAATGTTGGGCTTCCTTCCTTTGTAGAGTTCATACGGTGTTTGTTTAAGGATCGGCCTTATAAGAACTCGATTCATCACATAGCAAGCGGTGCTCACGGCGTCTGCCCAAAAGTACTTAGGAAGGTTAGTCTCATTGAGCATCGTCCTCGCTAGCTCTTCAAGAGACCGATTTTTCCTTTCAACCACTCCATTTTGTTGCGGTGTCCTTGGAGCAGAAAAGTTGTGATCAATGCCATTTTCTGTGCAAAATGCTTCAAATGCTTCATTCTCAAATTCCCCACCATGATCACTTGAATGGAAGCAATGTTAAGTCCCTTCTCATTTTGTATAACCTTTGCAAGTTTTGAAAAGCATTAAAAGCATCATTTTTGTGAGAAATAAATAAAGTCCATGTATAGCGAGAATAGTCGTCCACAATAACAAGAGCATAGTAATTGCCACCAAAGCTTTTAGTTCTAGAAGGGCCAAATAAATCCATATGTAAAAGTTGTAAAGGCCGGTTTGTAGAAACAATATTTTTAGATTTGAAAGATGCCTTTACTTGTTTTCCTTTTGACATGCATCACAAAGTTTATCTTTTTCAAAACGAAGCTTTGGTAAGCCAATTACTAAGTCTTTACTGAACCAATTTATTAAGATGATCCATGTGAATATGAGCCATTCTCCTATGCCATAGCCAAGATTCATCCTCTTTACTAATAAGACAACATGCATCATTTGAAGGTATTTTATCTAAATCAAGCATATAGATATTTCCAATTCTAGGTCCAATTACAATAACATTTTCATTTATAGAATCCATGACCATGCATTTTGAAGAATCGAAAACCACTTTGTTTCCTTTATCACAAAGTTGACTAATGCTTAGCAAATTATGCTTCAAATCATCCACATACAAAACATTTTCAATAGTGGGATTAGGACTCTTACCAATAGAACCAATCCCAAGAATTTTACCTTTGTTGTTGTCACCATACCGGACATAACCACTATTCTTAGGTACCAATGAGGAGAACTTGCTTTTGTCTCCTGTCATGTGCTTTGAGCAGTACCGCTATCAAGATACCAATTTAAGTCCTTGGCTTTCAAGCACACCTACAACAACAAATCATATTTTAACCTTTGGTACCCAAACCATCTTGGGTCCATATGAGTTAGTCTTGGGCAAGGTGCCCTTTGGAATCCACATATTTTTGCCAACTACATTTTTATTCTTTCTAATATTGCAAATAGAGGCAGTGTGACCATTTCTACCACAGTGAAAGCATTTAATGAAAGGACTACTTGAGGGTTTTTTGTGATTGAAGAGTTTAAAAGATTTTTCATGAATTTTTGGATGATAACCTAAACCAGCTTTTCCAAAAGTACCTTTTTGGTTTCCTAACATAAAGTTTAGATTATCTCTTCCCATCGTAAATTTTGCAAGAGTGTTATTTAAATCCTTAACCTTATTTTTCAAAACACTACACTCATTGCATTTTAAAACTTCATCTTTTTTATTTTCACAAGATATGGGAGGAGAAGTTTCAATCACATCAACTTGTTTTTCTTTAAGAATCACTATCTCTTTGTTTAAAATTTCAATTTTTGATTCAAGAGAAGAGATGGTTTTCTTAGAAGAAAGAACAATTTTTCCAAGTTTAATCGTTTCATTATTTAATTCTTCACAAGCAATAAGTAATTCATCATAAGTTAAAGAAGAGTCAGGATCATAAAAATTTACCTCATCTTCATCATGATTTGCCATTAGACTAAGGTGAGCCTCTTCATTTTCAGATTCATCAGAAGAATCCATATCATTATCATCCTGCAATGTAAGCTCTTCTTCCCTTCAATCCTTTGGTGGTTTCTTTTCAAATTTCTCATTCCTCGTTTGGTTTTGAGGACAATCGGGTTTTATGTGACCTTTCTTTCCACACTTGTAGTGTAGGATTAAAAGAAGTTGTTTCATCACTTTTCTTTGAGAGCTGGGATCTTCCCTTTGTTTCTGACTCTCTTGAACTTTTTGATTTTGCGAACCATTAGACTCATGTTTTCCTCATTATTTTCATCTTTAAGGAAATCACATTCGTCATCGTCAGTTTCCTCAATGCTTGCTTTGAGGGCGAGCCCTTTCTTTTTCTTATCAGCTTCTTCGCTTTCCATGAGACGATTTAGTTCAATTTCATGTTCCTGCAATTTTCCAAACAAAGTAGCCAAGGTCATAGAAGATAAGTCTCTAGATTCAGCTATAGCAGTTGACCTTGGGTTGCACAATTCCTGCTTAGACATCTAAGAACTTTGTTAATCAAATCTTCATTATCGATGACTTTCCCAAGAGCTCGAGATGGTTTATTATATGGATGAACCTTTTTTGCATATCTTGTATGTTTTCACTTGGTTTCATCCTAAATAACTCATACTCATGGGTTAATGTGTTCATTCGAGCCCTCTTGACCTCGGTAGTACCTTCATGGGTCAATAGAAGGGTGTCCCACATTTCTTTAGCAGTCTTGCAATTTGAGACCCTATAGAACTCATCGTAGCTTAAAGCGTATGATGATGTTCTTAGCCTTCAAATTGTATTGGACCTTTTTCTTATCATCTTCGGTCCAAAGTGATCTTGGTTTGTCTACCACTGCATCATTAATTGATTGAGTGGGGACAAATGGACCATTTTCCACAGCATCCCAAATATCAAGATCAACACCCTCAAGAAAGATTTGCATTCTATCCTTCCAATAACCATACCCCTCACCATTGAAAAATGGGGGTCTGTTCATGGAAGTTCCCTCGTAATTGTTTGAAGTCATTCTCTTGAGACGGTTAAGTCCTTTATACAAGAGTCTAGCTCTGATGCCACTTGTTGACAAGTGACTCCAAACACAAGAGGGGGGTGAATTGTGTGTGAACTGTGCTTTCAAAAACTTTTGGAGAAATAAGTGCTAATTATGAGTTGCGGAAATATTAATGTAAAATAGATAAATCACTTGAAGAATAAATTGCAAACGAGTTAAAAATAAAGTAAATAGTAAGATATAAATAACAATAAAATAAAGTACAGAAATTTAATTGACTGAAAAGTGGAGAGATAAGGAGTAAAAAAGCACACAACAAATTATCCAGGTTCGGCCACTTAACACCCCTGTGGCCTACGTCCTGTCCCCAAAGCAAACCACTATGGGATTTTCACTAAGACACTAGCTTTTAAATCAGGTTCAGCTAGAAACCTTTACAACTCTAAACCAGAGCAATACGTTCAAGAGATATCACCTCTCTATGAACACCTTGGGATTCCTACCCAAAAATAAATGATTTTCACAAATAAAATGAGACGAAAAAGATACACTCAATAGAGCAGATATAACAAATTGAAGCTCAAATAATACAACTCAAATTTTGTAGAATGAAAGGACTCTCAGAAGAATGTGCTCAAAAAAGGGAGAGTGATGAAAAATATTTGTGAGTTTTTGGCACAAAAATTAAGCAACTGCGTTGTTGTATTTTCGTGTTGTAAGAAAAAGAGCACAGCGTTGTTTATATTTATAGACCGATCGAGGAGCGCTTTGCCCGTTGAGTTGATTTGTCCGTTGGAAGATTTGACCGTTGCACAGGGATCTGTCCGTTGGAATTTGTCCGTTGCGTTGAAAACACGGAGACGGCTCGGCATACGACCTCTGAAGACAGCTCGGCAGACGACCTCGCCACACAGCTCGACAGACGACCTCGGCACACAGCTCTGCATACGACCTCCTCATCAGCTCGGTCCTCATAGCTCGGTAAGCGACCTCATCAGCTCGACACGGATCATCAGCTCGGCACGGATCATCAGCTCGGCACGCGACAAGAGCTCATCACGCGACCTCGGTACGCGACCTCATAAGCTTGACACGCGACCTCCTCCTCAGTTCGACATACTACTTCCTCAGAGCTCAACATCCGACTTCCTCCTCAGCTCGACATCCGATTTACTCAGAGCTCGACATACAACTTCCTCAGATCTCGACAGGCGACTTAATCCTCAGCTCGACATCCGAGCTCCTCAGCTCGACATCCGACACGAGATATGCATGTCAAAATATTTTGTGCGTGTGTGATTTAATTTTAATTGAGAGCTTTTTATTACTACTTACAAATTGTCTTAATAAAGATAAATAAATACCCAGAACCCAAAGACTTGAGAAACAATCATTCTTGATACGCGTCTTGGTATTCTTTTCCACTTTTTGCACGGTTGACTATTTGCAAAGCTCCCTTTTGTCAATCATCAAAATCATCCTGTCAAGGCATGTATTCACAACAATTTCAAACCATGCAAGTTTTCAAACTTTTTCAAAAGCTACACACTTAGAAAATACCAAAACCCAAAACTTACCAATTGGAATAGTGTTTTTACCAAATGAATAGTGTTTTGCCAACCTTGAACCATTTTTCAAAGCACTAAAACATGTCACAAAATTCTAGAATTAAATTCATTACAAGTTTAAAACAATTCTTAAGACATAACCCAAAACTTTTTCCAAAATCATGCTTCTTTGAATTGTTTTGCTAAATCAAATCATCAACCACTTTTACAACTATTTTCAAGCATAAATGGAAGTCAAGAACAAGTTAGAAATCACCCTTGAAGGCCACGGTTTCAAAGCCTCCAATACAACTCCAAATTTTCAAACCTTTTAACATCAAAATCTTACAAACTTTGCTTAATCAAAACTTCTTATCAAAACCAAACTTCTTTACCACTTTAATACAATTAAAAACAAGTTAGAACTCACCCAAAATTTGATCATAAGCCACTGTTTTGGAAGCGCCAAAACAGCCCCAAATTCATTTTGTTTCAAACAATTTTTTCAAAACTTCAAGCATACAAACCTTTATAGATTTAAAGTTCTAACCAAAAACCAACTTCTTAAACACTTAACACACCTTAAAACCAAATCAAAACATCATCAAAATCATGACCAAGTGCCACGGTTCCAGACCCTTAACAATCCAAATTTATTTATTTTTCCAAAACTTTGTAAACATGCATATATGACTAGTTTCCAACATACTACTTAAAACCCACCAAAGTACTAACTCCAAAACAACAAAATAAAGCCAAGAACAAGCTCTTATAACAGCCCCTAGGCTCGGCCATAGTTCAAGGGTTAGGGTTCCTAAATTTTAAAAATCAAGAACAATGCTAATCATGGAAGAAAACAAAGGGCTTTAAGACTAATCATGCACATCTAGCAAAATCTAACAATTTTGCCCAAAAATAATTCCTAAAACCAACCAAACCCATTCATAAAACTCAAGAGAGGAAAAGGAATGGATGTGGAGCTTACCAATCAAGGTGATGATGATTAATCAAGGGTTAGGAAGAAAGGATGGAAGATGGCAAGCTTAGCATCAAACTTCCTTCAAGAATCAACATCAAAATTATGAGAAACAAAAATCTTAAAAACTCATCCATGGCTGCCGTGGAGGAAGAAGGGATTAGGATCCTTACCAAGAAGATTAGAGGTGATAGAACAAGGATCAAGAACAAGGATGAAATATTGAACTTCAAAATCACAATTTTCTCAAGTTTCCCAACACTTTCTCTTTCTAAAACTCTCTTGATTTTTTTCTCTAACGGAAGAATAAAGGTGCTGCTCTTGGAAGGGAAGGAGGCCACGAAATTCAGGTGGGATATGGAAGGAATAAATTTTTTCATTTAGTTCCAAACTAACCAAACTAGTTCTAAGTTAACCAAACCAACTAAACTAACTAACTATAATTACCTAACCACCAATCACACATCAACACTTGTAAAGTGACCTTCTAAGGATGAGGTTCTGCTCACCTAGTGGCTGGATGCATCTCCCCTTAGCCCAAAATATCTAGATATTTCGTTTCGTCGCGTTCTCGCTCAATTGGGTGCACGACGTTACGCGTATATTAGGTTTTAATACTAAAATCTCCCAAAAATAATTCTAATTATAACCCCACACCCAAAAATTACAAATGTTCCTCGTGGCATGAGAAAAGTACCCACGTATCTCGTTTTCTCGAAATGCAAACCAAAACGTCACAATTAGACAGTCTCTGGCCGTAGAAAATACACTAAATATTTTCTGATGCCCAAAAATTCTAGAAAAATTTCAATAAATCCTAAATATTGGAAAATGCTAAGATATCAAATTTTATAAAATTTGGATCACGTTTAGGCATGTTTCAGTTAGAAATACACACAATAATCTAGTTACGGCAGAATTCGATAAAATTCTCGCAGCGTAATAAAAACTGTAAATTAGTGAGGATCACTAATTTCAATTTATATTATCATATAGAAATTAATCAAACAATAAAATTATCAATACAAAATCTTTAAAATAATAGTCATATTAAATATGACATAAAACAGACAATTAATACAATAACTAGATAATACAAATCCAAACTATGACTATGAAAATATTTATTAAATCCTGAAAATTATTTTTCTTTCAATAAAATAATTTTCTTTAATCAAACAATAATCTTTCACATTTTTCGGGATTAATTCATATTAAAAACAGTATACGTCTACATTGTCTGTTAATCTGAATTAATTGCTAAAACAGTAAATTGTTTACAATAAATCTTTGTTGTTCTTCGTACGTTTAACAAACCATTGAGGTCATGAATCTCTATGATTTATTTTCAAGTAGTCAGAACTATAAAATAATTTTCATAAAAATTGGGATGTCACACCCTCTTCTTCGCCGCCGCCGCCGCCGCCTTCTCCCACCATCCCCAACCTTCTCAGCAAACTCACGAGCCCAAACTAAGTATCCAAAAGCTATAAATACATATGTACATTTGCAAACTGAGTTTTCTGATGTTTAAAAATTCAATACAACGTTTGAAAAACTAAGTTTTAGGAATTTGGATGGGGGTTGTGGTTGTTGGATAAGGGTAGGGGCACATGCGGGAGGGGGTCACACAATGGAGGGTGGTGATGTGGAAATTTTTTTTCATACTGGACCGGTCATCGAACTAGTGAGGACACTGGTTTAAGGTTAAAAGGTATAACCGCATTCGACCATGATAGAATTGCTACTAATTAAATAATAATTTTTTAATATAAATATATAAATATGTGCTATATTTTTTTATATTTATTTTAAGCTAATATTCATAATATAAACTGCTCTGGTACCATAATGTAACACCTGTACTCTAGTAATAATTGAAATAAAACAATTTATATTAAAGCACTAGAATTACTAAAAATTTCAAACTTGATTAATAAATACAAGTCTAAACTTTAATCTAAGTCATAAGTCTAAAATTAGAATTACAACCTCTTCCAAGTACAAAGCTTGGCAATATAAAATAGAAGACTAATGTTTGTCCTTTCGACAAAAGGAATCAAACTACAATTCCATAATAAACCCTAAACTATGACTAATAAGCAACTAAATTGAAGGACTATCTTGAAACTTTGTTAACAGACAGAACTGACAGAGGAATGTAACTAAAACACTTTTTCAAAATATAGGGACTAATTTGAAATATTGATAAAATAAGGGACCAAACTTACTTTTTTTCAAATTTTAGGGACCAAATTGGTCATTAACTCGTTTAGATGTGATTGTATTGGTTTCTTTCAGCTTAATTAGTGGTCTCGAGGTTGAATTCGAGATATAGGAATACAGAAGCATTAAAACTATTGAGGGAGAGCTTTGACACTCTTGTAGTCCTACCCGGTTCGAGAGATTAATCTCTATAATTATGCATGGAGAATACTCGGTTAATACAAAAAAAATCCAAGAGACAGGGAGATGAGATGTTTGTTAATATATTTTGGGAAGTAATACAAAAAAGTGACATTATGTTAGTATTTGATTGGATGGTTGTCTAAAAAAGTTTTACACCGGTATATAGTCTTTTAACTCTTTGTCAAATGCTTCTATAAAAGCAAAAATTATGCTCTTTTTGTTTATTATCTAAAACAACAGGCTTGAACTATTGAATACTCCCTTCGGTCCATGTTATAAGAAACTAATGTGTCCTTTTTCTTGGTCCAAATTATAAGAAACAAACATCAATTTTATAATACATTAATTACTAATTTCCATTTTTAACCCCTTATTTAATGCTACACTTACATTAACAAGATGTATCTATTTCCTATGCATTAATTATATACCATTTCATAAAAGGGGCAATTTTAGAAGATAACTCAACTTTTAGAAGTATTAATTAGGAAAAATAAGTTTCAATGCAATTCCTTGATTTGTGTGAATTATGGATTTATCTCTTATAATATGGACTGGAGGTAGTAATATGCAAAATGGAATTGGTGCAATCTCAAGCTATATCTGATCTGAGATTTTTATTTGATTCAATTCTTCACCCTAACAAAATGGTGAGCAACAAATCTTGGATTATAAAGAAACACATGGCCGATTCAGCAAGGAAGCTATTAGACTGCAAGCAGTTTATGAAGGATTACAGCAAGCATGAAAAAGTGGCTGAGAATTGCCTTCAGCCATTAGGCCATGGTGTCATGTGGAGCTTTCTGATCAGCCTAAAGATGATCCATCTCCACCACCAGAGCTAATTGTATTGCCTCTAATTGCCACTGTAGCTGACTTCACTTTTGAGGTCACTAGTGTTTTTCAAGTTATATACGTGATATATAAGAAATTTCAAGCTGAGAAACTCCAAGAATAAGGATCAATTAGTGATTCTTTCACCTTAAAATTCCTACTTGAAACAAGTGGTTCCATCTGAATTCGAGGTAAATGTCCTGCCAAATATGGTCTAAACAGTTTTCGAATGGAAAGAGGAACGGAGACGTGGAAAGTTGACTGCATTTATGAAGCTAAGGAAGATGATGAAGAAAGAACGTTAGCATGTACTTGTGGTGCTTGGCTGCATGCTAGATGTGCTGGGATTAGTAACTCTGATGCTACTCCTTCAAAGTTTGTGTGTGTGAGATGTCTCAACTCCTACCATAAAAAGGAAGCCAAAAAACTGCAAGATTTTGATGCAAAAACTAACAAGGCTTGTAAATCCAACATAACTTGCAAAGGTCAAGTAGTGGCAACTGATAATTCACAGTTGCTTGTAACATGATTGTAAATTTTGGTGTACATTGACTGTATAGCCTTTGTATACATGTATATAGTTCTTAGTTGTGTCTGGCTAGGTATTTTTATTATGCCTAGAGGGCCAGGAGGTTGTCAAGTGTTTGCCAACCTCTGATTTTGGAGAGCTTATGCTCTTTTATCTGTTTTATTTAATACTAGATTGAGACCCACGCGATACACGAAATGTTGTGTTATTTTGTAAATTCTTCTATATGTAAAAGTGACATATGAAGTGTTTTAAATATAATAATTATTAGGATTTTGGGCCTAACTCATCCTTACAAAACCAGCTAGTAAGGTGAGGGATGCCACTCTTTTAAGGCCTTACCTCTAGTCTATGTGGGACTTAGGTTTTTTCCAGTACACTCCCTCACGCCCAGCACTATTGGGCTTGGTGCGTATATATAATGTGGTGGGTGGCCCAGTTGATCTAGGATAGGCTTTGATACCACACAGGAGTGAAGGACATGGCATGACTTGGCTCTGCAGACTTGGAGGCACGGGTCTCTAACAATGGTGCCTTCGAAAGAATTGAGTCTCCAATAACATTGTTGGCTGAACCTGAATCCCTATTCTTCAGATTGGGAGGGTAGCCATGTTTCTTGTAACAAACCTCAATGGTGTGGCCAACTTTGCCACAATGAGAGCACATTTTGCCATTTCCTCTGCCTCGACCATACGGTTTGCGACTATCAACAGCATTGACAAAAGCTTGGGACTCACCAGACTGGGAATGAGAACCAGTAAGTTGCCTTTCCTGTTGTAACGCCAGGGAGAAGACACGAGAAAGATTGGGAAGAGGATCCATCAATAGGATCTGAGACCTCACTACCTCAAAACTGTCAATAAGTCCCGTGAGAAACCAGATGACAGATCCTCCTTGTGATGAATACCAGCATTCCGCATAGCAATGCAGGAACATTGAACTATGCAGGTGCAATTGGGAAAAGGACAAAAATGCTCCAATTCTTCCCATAGAGTTTGCATTTTATTGTAATACTCCATAACAGAGGAAGAAACTCGTTCCAATCGATGCAACTCTTTCTGTAATTTCGAAATACGAATGTAATCCCCTTGGGTGAAGTGACTCTTGGAGATCAAGCCTTGCTTCAGAAGCAGTTTCAATGAGACTTAGGGTTTTGCCGATTTTCAACAAAAAAGAATTGATTATCCAGGTAAACATAAGATTGTTGCATCGTTTCCACGGCTTGTTCATCAGATCAAAAGGATCAGGGACTTCGATCGAGCCATCGATAAAATCGAGTTTATTCTTCAGATCTAGGTTACGGTGCATCGCTCTTGACTAAGTCAGATAATTGATCTGAGAAAGCGGTGGAGAAACCAGCAGATTCGAAGGATTTTTATTCGGATGGATGTAATACAGATTCTGAGATTGATCGAAGTTCGTCACATTTGCATTGAGTTTGAGTCAGAATTGCATTTTCTGTGAAAGTAGAATTGGTAGGAGATGTGTGGCAGCGCCTCACCATGATTGAGAAGGAAGAAGATGCAGAACGATTTCCAGTGAGATTCAGAGAATCACGCACCGCAGAGCACCGCCATTGATGCAGCGGAAGAGAGAGCGAATGATACCATATTACGATTTTGGGCCTAACTTATTCTTATAAAACCGGCTTGTAAGGTGAGTGATGCCACTTATTTATAAACTCTTTTGAGACCTTACCTCTAGTCTATGTGAGACTTGGGTTTTTTTCAATAATAATAATTTAAAATTTTGAACATAAAAGTATGAAAAATGAGACGATAATATTTTTTTAATGCATAATTAGAAGATCCATTAAGAAAAAAAAAGATAATTAAAAGATGAGTGTTTTAAAATTGGTAAATTTAAATGTACAATACATTTTTTGTCAGTATTATTCAATGAGAGCTTTTGATATTGATACAATCATTTTTATTAATTGTTTATATTTTTTAACCCAGTTTAGAATTTGTACAAAATAGTCTTCATTATGGTTAATTTTATTTTGAGGTTTTTTTTTTTTAGATTAAGGAAGGTTGTGTTTGTGGGTGAGTCTAAAATATGTATATTTTGGTTTGGTGGTGGTTTTTGTTTTTGTGTAGATTTTGAAAAAGTTTGAAAAATTGTATTAAAATAATAGAAAAGGCATACTGATAAGAATAGAAAAGTTATATCAAAATAATAATAAGGTTCTAAAAAAAATAAGTATCGAGAAAAATATGCTTACCAACATAAGAATAGAAGTTTTGTCAAAAAGGGATTTATGAATTTTAATATTTAATAGGAGTTATGATATTTTAATATTACCGTTTTAGGTGGAAATGAAAGGAGTGAAAGTGAGAGATGTGCAATTGAAAGAGGTCCAGAGAAGAAAGGGATAGATGTGTTTTTCATGTTGATACCTCAGTATTTTAATGACATGGCAAAAATAGAATTATATGGCATAAGACGAGATTAGGTGTCAATTAACTATTTTGTGGCTCTATTTTTATATATTTTTATATATTATAATAGATTGTTGAACTTAGTGAAAAGGACTTGCTATTTTCATGTAAAGCTTCTTAACCATTGAAGCTTTTTTTATTTATTTATTTTGCTTGTTTTAGTTTTATGATACTAATCTCAGAATGAGATATCTAGTGGTCTTTATAATATTCGTATGACAAATTCATCAAGGCCAACAAAAATCATTTAAGTCATTTAAATTTAAATGTTATTCCAAAAATACCCTAAGTACTAAATAGTTGAATATGGTGTCTTTTGGTGTTTCTCATGCAAAAAAAACTGTACCACTTGCACGAGAAATTGGTGAGCGTCTAATTAATATGCATAATAAACTAGGGGTATAAAAGGAAGTTAGCAATTAATACAACTAAAAATATGTCTATGCTTCTTATAATAAGGACCAAAAAATTATACCTTTTTGTTTCTTTTAAAAAGTACCGGAGGTAGTAGTACAGAAAGTTTTAATACTACAATGAAAACAACCGAGTCTTTTTAATTTATGAAATAGTCTGTTAATTTACACATTAGTACAATTATTATTTGGTTTTTCAGACATGTACTTAAAGAAAATTCAATACATGTTTGGCAACCAGATCAAAATCTTCTACTAATCTCTCCATCACATCTACTGGTGCCACCACTGGATCACAATACAAAACCCTACGGGGGTGTATTGGATTGGGATTTTAAAAGATTTTTTTGTGATAAAAAAGACTTGTGGATTTTAAAAGACTATGTAGAAATATAATGACATTCAAGATTTTAAAAGATTATCAGGATTTTGTAGTTTATATTTTAATTGATTCATATCAGTAGAATTTATAAGATTTGAAATGACTTTATAGATTTATAAGATTTGAAAGGACTTCATAAATTTTTAACAAACATTCAAAATTATAAGAATCGATGGAAAAGATAATAAAAAAATGAAGTATTTGGTCAAAGAAAAGTAAAATCAATACATTTTTTTTCAATATTTTAATTGCTACTAGCTAATTGATTAACTTCAAGTCCTCCTAAGTAGCATTTCTCCACATATCCAAAGTATACTAGCCCTCCATGCGTTAACATCTTCTCATTCCTGCTCCTGAGTTTGAACAACAGGTTCAAAATTATGGTCTTCGTTAACTGGCAATGCTAAGATGAAGATTCGCCTTCTGGTTCAACTGAAAATTCATCAGAACGACATTCTTTGCGATGAAAGTTATGCAGCGCTACACATGCTAACATAAGTTTTGCTTGTGTCTTAAATAGAAACGGAGGCATTGACTTAAAAATTGTGAACCGCGATTTAAAAATATAAAATATCCTTATCCTTTCAATCACATTCCTTAAGGATGCATGACGGGGATTGAACAATTCATTTTCATTTTGAGAGTCATTACCATTTCCTGCAAAATCTTGTAAATGATATCGCATGCCTCGTCTATGGGGTGTTAGCTTGGTGGTAGGAGCTTGGCCTTGTAACCCCCAAAAGACATGGTTCAAATCTCCTCGGGGACAGTTATAACATGACCATTAGTGCTACTGAAATAATAATATATCCACTTTTCCCATCCCCTTTTAAAAAAATGATATCGCATGCCTCGAAATGGTGCTAAAAGTTGCCGCCGATTAGGAAATCCACAATCCACTGAGAAATATTTACGTAATTACTTATACAATACATATAAAATTAGGATGAAAAGTAAAAAAAATTTATCTTTTTATTTAAAAAAAATAAGTGCTTACTTTGGGGCACTTTAAGTCCATTATTCCTTGTCAAAATATCACTCAGCTGTCTGAAGTCATGAGCCAAACCCTCCCACCCACTAGGAACGTACATGAGTTCCAAATCAAAGTTACAAGTTTTTAATACATTTTATTATATATTTGTATGACGATTACGATAACTACTTACATCTTTTCTCTCACCGATGCTGGAATATATGTATCATTAATAGCTCCAATGTAATCCTAAGATTAATCATATGCAACAATAACCATAGTATTTTGTTTTTGAAAGGAACAATAATCATAGTATTTTTTTTTTGGTAAGTTCAATAATCATAGTATGACAAGTACATATATATTATAATAATGACAAATCTTTATTCTCTATAATATATAAATGAGAATAATCTCATTGATTATTCTCCACATGGCATCTTCTTAGGGAATTAGCAATTAATAATATTTATGTGTCATCTTAATTAAGGAATCTCGATGATGTGTTTAAAAAACAAATAACATGGATCAATGAAATGGCATTTCTATGTCCAACATGTTTTACAAAATAAGCATAAACAGTTGACACATCATTAATAAACAATAAATAAATAAAAAATTAAAATTAAATCAGGACAAGGTATATTTCGGTTGAACACTTTTTTATGGGAATATAATAAATATAAAACGTGAATAATAATCTATATCTATATAATATACAATCACAAATATTTTCCAAATAGGAATGTTTCAAATGGATTCCTCACAATGAACTGTTCAAATGAATTTATCTCATGTGGCTTCACGTAATAATTTCCCTCCGAGATTTTCTCACGTGTCACAATAATATTCATTTCCCCTCAAATCTATATAAGGAATCAATGAACATGTGTACTGCCTCTTCAGAATAGGAAACTAAGCGCACATGATCAATTTAAATTTTACCAAATTAATGTCCAATGAAATAAAAAAAACATAATACGGAATTATATTGAAAAAACTGACTTAAAATAAAATTCACATCAATAACATTTATCACCACATAAAAACAACATAAATGTCGACAAAAAAATATAAACGTAATAAATTTAGCTGTAATTTTGAAAACTATCAAATGAATTAAAAATAATACTAATAGGTTTATGAAATTCAAATTATAGAGTAAAAATAATCAGCATTAATTAGACATGACAAGGATAATTAGCCTACAAAATTGAAATTCAAATTATGGATTAATGTAAAAGAAATTTTTCAATCAGCATTTAGAGCAAATAACAAAAATGAAAAGTTAATACCATAAAAAATGAAAATTAATAACCTGTACAGTGTACACAAAGAAGAGAGAGAGTACACCTCTTCCGCAAGAAATTATTCCTTTTTGGTCTGAAATTTCAATTGATTCTTACCTACTCATTCGCTATTACATTAATGGAGATTGAAGAAAAATTAGGCCTCTCTTTGTCTCTCATTCTCAATTAATCTCTCTCTCTCTCTCTCTCTCAAACCTTAAAGTTCTTACTCTTATCTCTTCTTCTCTGTCAATGCCCTTCCTCGCCGCCTAACTTGCTTTTCCCAAAGAGCCTTCGCCACCGTCTCGCCGCTCCTGTCATGGAAGTCGACAACGATTGCCTCGAAACCCGTCGGAAGACCAACAACTTTGTCGTCTGTCTCCCCCGAAGCCACTACCTATGTGTCTGACGTCAACAAGGCCAAGGAGAATGTTGTTGTTACTGTACAATTCCGACCTCTTAGTTTCCGATCTTTACATGCTACCTCCCCTTCCTTCCAACTCTTGCTGTGATTCTTTTATTTCTTCTATGTAGTAATTTGTTTTGAGGCACAAAGGCACCCCCAATGGAATGTGATTGATCAATTAATCTGTCTGTGTTTGTTTCCTATTGTCTGACAGATAAACACATGCAGGGAACAGCCCCGAACCTATTATGTCGTTTGATCTTTTTACCATTCTGTTTGGGAGAACTTTGAAAAGTTCTATTTTTGGATTTTTTAAATTTGAATTAGGTATCGTATGTTTGGAAAGTTTGATTTGGAGCAATCATTAACAAACCCTGTATCTTCTCTAATGCAGTGGTTTTGAATTTATTGTTTCAACGCCTGAGCTCTTTGATTTTTCAAACAGCTTTGTCTTCACCTATCTAATGCCATGTCATTGTGTATTGGATTCATTTACATTGTGAGTAACAAGTTCTTATCTCAGTTTTTTATTTTCATTTTTATATACCGTATTATATATCTTGATTTTTCATTGCTTTTATATACTGAAGACAAATTTATTACATATTGGAGTGGATTTAGTGTTGCAATTATTATATATTGATACTCATGTTCTTCATTTTTTGATGTGCTGCATGCATGATGCTCATTTGAACAGGCAATTGAAAAGATCATTTTGCTTCTACAACAACATGAGCTTCGCGACCATTGTGTGAATCATCCATGGGCAAACAATCCATTGAAAATGGAGGTTAGGAACAAAAACATTAAGCATTTTATATTATTTCTGAAGGTATTGGAAGGATGTAATGCTCACAATTATGTCTTAAATCTGTTTATGATGATTTTGCTCATAAAATCTTCTTCCATTTTATAGGTGACGAGTGTGGTTGACCCTTTGCAAGAATCCAAGATGATATGAGCATTGGTGATGATTTCACGTAAACCAATTGCGTATTATGACACAGATAGTGCTAGATGTCGCTGCTCAAAGAAGAGCTAAGATCACATTTTTCACTTGATGGCAGGGATTTCGTGTACCAGTCTTCTTTTGGGAGCATAGAGGCAAGAAGATCAGTTAAGGCGGAAGAAGAAGATGACGTGGAGACTAATTTTCAAAAGGTATGTATGCTTTAATTTATGTTGTTTTAATTTTTAGGTTCAGATGTTTTGATATGATGCAGATTTATAATTTATAACATGATTGTTGTATAGAATTTTCTTGCAATGTGTGATGCAATCCGCAACAATTACAAGTGCATATTCCATATGCAATGACTCCACCACTAGATTATGTAACAATAACATTACTTCTTTGATTATGGATTGGACTAACTTAAAAGGGTGAACAAGCAAAGTTGTATGTGTATACTATAAGTGTTCATTAAAATTTTATCTGGGCGGGCAAGCTGCACTCTTGAGGCTGGAGTCAAAATTTATTCATTAAGGGTGGATTCAGTGCATTATGAGGCATGTAAAGTTCTTGGTGGGATTAACAGAGCAGGCCAATAAGCTGAGCAAGGTTATAACTGTTACCCTCTTATCAAGCTTAGCATATTCTGATATTGTTTTTTTTTTTTTCCTTTCACAATTTGCGTTTGTAGTACTTGGTACTCTCTGTTCATCATATCAGATAAGAAATGATCCTACTGTGAATTTTATCATCTTATTTTGCTCTAAATATTATCAGGATATTTAGCACGACCTTCAAACACATTGTGTGCAGCTACGTCTACTTTATATCTATACAGAGACAAGTTTCAAATGCTCTACGGATTATAGGATTACAAATCTACTTTGAAAGACTTTTTTCAATCTGGAAGACAAAACTTATTTGTAATTTAGTGTAGCCTTTTTTCAATCATTGGTATTCATGAGTGGGAAAGTTATGTTTTTCAACTAATTTTGTAAGTTATTTTTAACTTTAATTCATATTATTATTTCTAATTATAAAGTTTGCTTTTATAATGAATGGAGTAAATATCTATGGGTGAATATTAATATTATTAGTGACAAATATTTATATCAATTAATATATAGATCAAATGAGATACCTATATTTTACACAGATGAAATATTTTCGTAAAAATGTATTAAGATTTAGATATAAATGTATAAACTACATAGGAATAAATTACTACCTAATCCAATTAGTATCTAAGCCATAAGAGTAATCATAAGTACAAAAAAATATAAATTAAGAATAAACATATACCGCGTGAATATTTAACTACATGGAATTAAGAATAAAGATGTACCGCGTGAATATTTAACAACATGGAGATATATTAATATTTAAATTTAAATTATGTAGTCAAAATTATATCATAAGGAGATTTAACATTTTACATGAAAGAATATTAAGATTTAAATTACTATGAATGAACATTTTATGAATTTACATATTAATATAAAGTATATTTTAATAGAATTTACATATTAATATAATTTTTAAGACAAAGTTTTATATTTTTACTATACATAGTGTGGAGCACGACCATCATACAATATACACATTGTTATTAAAATTTAATGTAATACAAAATAATGAATAATTGCTCTTATATTAGCAAAAAAAAAAGAAGAAGAAGAAGAAGAACTGATTAAGACCTTTACCTAAGTTATATTTAATTCAAATTCTTATTTAGAGTTTGTATTTTCAATATTGAATGAGTAAATTTCAACTATGGATGGATATTGATATTTGTAGATATTTATATCTCAAAGAGATAGAAATTAAATGAACAACTTATTCAAAATAAAAAATATATATTAATATATCGATGGAAAGAGATAGATATATTTTACACATAGATGAAATATTTTTGTGAAAATGTATTAATATTTAGATATATATACTTTCATTATATAGGAATGAAATGTTTACATGAAAATCAAATTAATATCTAAACCATACAAGTTATAAATAAAAAAACGATAAAATAAGAGTAAAGATATACCACATGTATATGAATATTTTATGAGAAAACATATTAATATCTACATAAAAATCTATTAATATTTAAGTTTTACAGTAAATAGTACTACTATATCATAAGGAAATTGGACGGTGTACAAGAAAGAACATTAATATCTAAACTAATATAAATGAATATCTTAATATATCCATACAAAAAAAAAATTAAATTGAAATTACATGTTAATATAATTTTTTAATAAAAATTTTGCACTTTTTATTATATATCGTGCAGAGCAAAAACCATCGTACTTTAGATACATTTTTACTAAAATTTAATTTAATATAAATATTGAATATGACTTTTATACTAGATATTATTTAATTTTATTTCTTATTCTTATTTTCTATTAGAGTTTGCTTTCTAATGAATGTTGTAAATTATAATTTTAGGGTAACCTGTGCAATGAATAGTAAATCTCAACACATGATAGGCTAATAGTAAAAATATACAAGGGAGCAATGAATATTTTACATAAAAAAACACAATGATATTTACATGAATATTATATTAATATTTAAGTAATAGGAGAAAATTATATCGTAATGAGATTAAACGTTTTACATAAAAAAGAATTAATATCCAAATTACAATTGATGAATATTTAAAAAAAAATCACACATCAATATAATTTTTTATGCATATTTTTTGTTTTTTAATATAGGCTATATATGTGTAGTACTAGCCATTGTTCTATCAAACTAATAAGACTTTTATATAAATTATATTTTGTTTTTGTTTTTTTATTTTAAATTCCTAAAAAAGTTTGACATTTCCAATTAATGGGTAAATTTCAACTATTAGTTAATATATATATTGGTAAAAATTTATATTTCATGAAAATAGAAATTGTATCAAAATTTTTATTATCCATCTCCATTTGTTATTATAAAGTAATTTTCTTTCAACTTCTCTTCGGAAGACTCTATAATTCATATTATAATTCTTACCAAAAGTTTCTCTTATATTGTTTGAATAATTTTCTAGAAATTTAATGAATTCCTATTTAAATTTATTATATTTCTCTTTACAAAATTGAAATATTTTTTAATAATTTTTGAAAATAAATTCTTTTTGAACTTTTGATGTACACTTTAGATACATTTCTTATGAATTTTTTAAGTATACATCGTGCTTAACACGAGCCATATATTAATATTTTGTGATAATATAAAATATTGAATAATGAATAGGCATTACACACACATATATGTTAATTCTAATTTTTATTTCCTAATTTTTATAAACACGTGCACAGTGCATCACACGGGTTAACACTTTTTCTGATTGATCGTCCATACAAAATAATTTTTTAACAAATTTTGGTTTATAATTTCTCACAAAATTTGAAAAGCATAAAGCTGAAAAAAATTACATATTTTTTATCGAAATCTTAAAAATGAGCATAATTCTCGTGCATGGCACAAGTCCACCCACTAGAGTGATAATGTTGCAAACGTCAAATACCCAAAAAAAGAAATATATATTACATGAATATTATATTAATATTTAAGTAATAGGAGAAAATTATATCGTAATGAGATTAAACGTTTTACATAAAAAAGAATTAATATCCAAATTACAATTGATGAATATTTAAAAAAAAATCACACATCAATATAATTTTTTATGCATATTTTTTGTTTTTTAATATAGGCTATATATGTGTAGTACTAGCCATTGTTCTATCAAACTAATAAGACTTTTATATAAATTATATTTTGTTTTTGTTTTTTATTTTAAATTCCTAAAAAAGTTTGACATTTCCAATTAATGGGTAAATTTCAACTATTAGTTAATAGATATATTGGTAAAAATTTATATTTCATGAAAATAGAAATTGTATGAAAAATTTTATTATCCATCTCCATTTGTTATTATAAACACTACAACAAGTTTTGGCAATAAACAGCGCTTATTTTTAGCCTAAAACAGCGCTTAAAAGCGCTGAAAATTAAAACAGCGCTTAAAAGCGCTGAAAATTAAGCCGCTGCTGATTGTATTTCAAAAAAACAGCGTTTATGAAGCGCTGCTGAAAATGGACAATAAACAGCGCTTCAATTAGGAAGCGCTGTTTATTGTATAGACAATAAACAGCGCTTCCATCTTTGAGCTTATTGTTTATTTTGTATAATTAGCGCTTCCTTTTAGAAGCGCTTGTCTTTTTATACAATAAGCGCGCTTCATTATTGAGTTTGTTTATTCTCCTTTTTTTTATTAAATTTAGTTCTCTCACATTTACATTATATACATTGCATCTTGATGCGTCCTCCGCTTCTGCACCTGGGTCATCGGACGATATTGTCCTGTTGTGTCGTTCCCACGAGGTCGGTCGTCACGGCTTCTGCGGTTGTTTCCACTTTACGTGCAAATCTACGCGCACTCGGGGTCTCGGTCCGCCCACAGCAGTCTTCTTCTTGTGGCTCCTTACTCCTTCTACCTCGACACATCGATCAATCGGCTCTTGGAGGTTTCGGATCCTCAACGACACCATCGACTTGAATGTCGAATCTCAATCCCGTTGGAATCTCTCACTCAACCATCTCTCGTCAACTCGATCACGAAATGGATGAAATACCTCGCCAACGACTCGAACTTGGCGCATACTCGGACACCGTCGAGTTGCCTTCTGCCGATTGAAGAAATTCCTGCTCCTTCTCGTGCAAATGCGATGTCAGGAAGTACTTGTCCAAGAACCTTTCACGAAAAAGCTCCTGTGTCATCTCGCGATGTTACGCTATAAATGTTTGCTTCACTCCTCCACCAATACTCTGCGTCTCCTAGCAGTAAGTAGGTGGCATAGTCGACCTTCACGTTGTCCGGGCAATGAAGTGCCTCGAAGATCTTCTCGATCTCTTGCATCCAAAGATCAGCTTTATCCGGATTTGGCTCACCGTAGAACTTCGGTGGATCATGCTTCCTGAAGTCTGCCAATCCTCTAGCTTCAGCATTTCGTTCTGCTCGTTGCTGTTGTTGTAAGTTCTGCTGAGTTAACGCTGCCGTCTGTTGAGCCATCGCGTTAGCCTGTTGAGTTGCAGCAGCTGATTGTTGAGCCATGGCTGCCGCCATCTCGGTCATAGCTTGAATAGCTCGTTCCATGTCGACGTTCTCGGTTGCAGCTGTCGTATTCCTACGAGGTGGCATTAGATTCCACAAAGTTCAAAACCCTGTCAGAATCTCAGAACAAGGATGTGTTAAAACACACTGCTTCAATCAAGAAACAGATCAAACAAATTTTCAAAGCAATAAGTGCTCACTTTAATCAAACAGCAATCAACATAATACAACTAGGGACCCAACACACATAACCCGACCACGGTGACGGTCAAATCTTCCTATGCACAATTTCGGTCGTAACCGAATCAAGCTCGATACCAACAATGTAACGACCGCTTTAGGACCGCTACCGAGCTCAATATACCGAGCTCGAGTTACCGAGCTCAACACACCGAGCTCAACATAAACCTATATGAGATGTGTTTTAAAAACAAAACTCTTGTGCCTTTTAAAAATACGATATATTTTTTTTTATAAAACCAACTCGTGCACATCAGAGTAATTACAGCTTTTCGAAACATGGTGCAACTAAGACACAAGACTTAAATTCTAATAAAACATACATGCATAACATACATATGTATATCACTCGAAATAATAGTGTATACAAAATACTGGGTAGCAAAGTCTAAAGAAAATACACCTAAGGTACGACGGCTTCAAAAGAGCAATCATACCCTGGGGTACTTCCGGCGAACTCCCACGCAGGGTTTGCTCCAAAAGTAAGACCACCAGTCTACCTCAGTAACAACAAAACACATCGCCTAAACTGGTCACGACCTCGAACATAAAAGAAAACGGCACGGTCTTGTAAAAACAAACATCCAACAAACAACAATCACGATAGATAGAGGTCGTCACTCGGGTCCTCGTCGAGCTCCTCCTCGGCATCGCTTCATCGCCGAGTTACTGCGCCCTCGACATCGCCTGGGTAACCGTCATGGATTGAAGGCACCACGGGAAAGTGGTCAACTTCTCGACAATTCAAGATAAGCTCGACATAAAGAAATAAGCAACACAATAATATATCTTAATCACCACACGTGACTCGACCATCTCACTCTAGACTCGACACAACTCTTATTCCTAATATCGCCACAGTCCATCCCCAACCGACGTAATAGGTAAACGGCAGTCCAACCCCAAACCGATACCATGCATTAATCAGCAGGTCCAACCCCAAATCGAGCACGCGACGCTTCTAGCCAATCCACCATAAACAAAAAGGGGACCTAGCACCCTCAATTATCTGGGTCCGGCTCAAAAACGTCATACGACTCCCTAGCTCTCTCACTCGATGATTAGCTCGCCGCATGTCAAAGAGTAACACAACTTACTTGATCACATATCAAATAAAGAGAGCATGCTTAACATGAAGAAAACACAATTCGACATTTAAGCAATAAAACATTCTGCATGAAGAAACGCAATTCGACAGCAATACACCATTCACAACATATATTCAATCACATATCAAATACATGCAAAAACTCAATCATATCACAACATTCCAATCTCGACACCAATCAAGGAGTCCATACATAAATATAACAATAAAAATAAAGTCTTAGCGATATCTAGAAGTTGCCCTTACCGAACTCCAAGTTAATGCTGCTCGACAACGACTTCGACACAGCTGTCTTCAAAGAGCTCGACAACGACTTCTCTTACTCGATCTCGACACGGCTGTCTTCAACGAGCTCGACAACGACTTCGACACGTACCGTCCTCAATCGACCTCGACACGTACGCTTCACCGGTCGACCTCGACACGCATCTGATTCTCGATCCGGATCCCACTGCTTCCACGTCCTTGGATTCGCTTTCCGTACACCTTGATTCGAAATCACTCGATCTCTGAATCGGACTTCCTAAAACAAACATAACTCAGATCGATCCATGGGTTCTAATACATCTAGCTCTCATCCCAAACTTAACCACAACCCAGAAAATATAATACTCAAGAACTGAATATATTTTTCCTCTAACACAAAGTTAGGGATTTCGATCAAAAGTTCATGAAAAAGTTATCTGATGCTTCAACAGATAGATCGACAACAACAATAACCAGAAGCAACGAATGAAAAACAAGAAGTCGAAACGAACCAAAAATGGGGGTTTCTGGGCACTGCCGATTGCAGAAATCAGAGAAAGAAATTTGTTTTACAAGCCCAATTAATCGGTTAGAAAGATAGGTAATATTGTGAAGAAGAAAACCCACCAGTTTGACATGATTTGGAAGCATAAAACTGGCTAAAAATGGAAGAAGAAATAGCGCTAAACAGTAGCACAGATGAAAAGAAAAATCTGTTCTTCATACCTCAACGGTGATCGAGCAAAGTAGATATGTCGAGAAGATGATGATGAACAAGATTGATGAAGAAAGCTTGTGCAGAATCTCGATGGAACTCACGGTTTCGTCGATGGAAGTTTTTTTGAAGAAAACCACGAAACACAGAGCAGAAGGAAGGAAGAAGAAAGAAGAAAAGAGAAATGAGTGTTTGAGGAAAAACGATCGTGAATACGGTGGAAGGGCATAATCGTAACTCCAGCTATAAGATGCCAATCCCATCAATCATCTACCCGTTTAATCGTTCCTCTCATAATTACCCTCTACTCGCTTCGGTCAACGGTCTAAACACGCGACGAGAACGGTCAAGCCGACAATGTAATTATTACAAACAATATAATAATAACGCTGAATAACGTTCGAAAGAATACGAGGTGTCATCTCGACACGATGTCGACTAGGGTGCTCGTGCAAACGCACAAGGTTCTAACACGAGTTCGTAAACACGGCCTCCTCAGCTCGGTACGCGATTTCATCAACTCGACACCCGACCTCCTCAGCTCAGCAGCTAGTGCACGTGGTCTCATCAGCTCGACAAATGATCTCGGCAAACGATCTAGTCACGGGATCTCGACACAAGGTCTTGGTCGAGGTCTCGATACGTCGTCCTAATACGATGTCGATCTCGTCCTCAGGTGTTACAATATGTACACGCAATGGATCAAGATAATACACAACGTTTTGATTCAAGTTAATCGCTAACAATAACCAATGATCCCTACAAAAATGTTGGACAAAAAAATATAAGAAAGTAAACACATTTCAATAAATTTAGTAATATTGATTAAATTAAATGACTTACACTACGTTGCAAGGTGACAAAAACAAAGTCTCAAAGTCGATTTGCTAACGTCAAGCGGTGAATGACATACTCAGACATGTCAGCATTCCATGATCCCATATGTGTCCGTTGTGGGCACAAAAATACAAACCTTTGAGTTTGTTCTTGTGGGATCAATATCTCTTGATACAAGTACCTTAAATTAAAACATGCATACAAATTAATGCATTAACAATAACATAAATATTTAGTGTAAAAAAATAAAAATCATTGGATACTTTAAAATTTAATGCACGACCTGAGATATACACTAATAAGAGTTTCACTTAACCATAGGTTGTCATTAAGAATTTCTTGAAGTGCACCATCAACACTAGCTCTTAGGTCGTGCTCATAACCCAAAATTGATTCATCCATTGGTACTTTAATGGTATCTGCTGCCTCCATCTTTGTTGCCATATGGACTCTAAGATAAATTGTAAAATCTGTAGCAGGAGCTGTAGGAGGCTGAGATACCATGACCTTCTTCACTGGAGATGTGAATGACCCATTTGTTGGCTGCTTGCCAACACTCTTGCTAGCTATAGGCAGCTTGCCCTTGCCTTTGTCCTTGGCTTTGGATGTTGGAGATACCTACATATTTTGCATTCCAACATATTGACTAGTTAGTGAGTGATCACCTAATTTAATAAATATATGCAGTATATGATAGTGAAGCATATACTTTAACATATATGTACCATATCACTTGTAACTACGAGGTGGTTTGGCCATGCCACATAGGTTCCTATTGCCTGTTCCACTGTCATCACATCTGCCGCCTCCAATGGTACAGGCAATAGTGCATCTCCCTCAAGTGCAACGTCAACTCTAACCTTTACATGATTAGGAGGTAAGGGAAGGTTGTGTAGTGACACACCTGGTTCATTATACAACATTCCCTTACCAACCATTCGTTGCGTTGGACTTGTCAAATATAGATTGCACTCATAAATGCCCTAAACCAATGATAAACGAAATATTAATATGTTAAATCTTTGAATACTTAGGTGAGAAAGTATAAAAAGAAATGTAACGATTATTACCTCGGGACTCACAATAGTACAACTATCTCTAACACTCTTTGGGTTAGGGATAGGTGACTGATGCTCGTTCCTCTCCACTTCATCTTTATCCTTCTTGCTATCTTCCAATTCCTGCCTTGCATCAGCATACACCCTTATGAGCGGCCGGAGGTAGATATGTACGACGTTTCCCTTTCTTTACCGGTCCCAACTCTCGTCTCAATCCCATACTAACCAAGTCCAGCCTTGCATTGATGCCATCTTTAGTCTTCCCGGGCACATTAAGTAAGGTACCACTGAGACTATCAAAAATATTTTTTTCAACATGCATCACATCAACGAAATGTCTTACGTATAATGATTTCCAATATGGCAACTCAAAGAAAATCGACCTTTTCTTCCACCCTCGTGTGGCAAGGTCTCCTACAAAAGGTTTACCGAATTTAATATTCAAATCTTTTACTTTTTCTAACAGAAAATTCCCGCCACAGGCAAAGGAGCTCTCCGTTCTTCTGTATTCCCATTGAATGCCTTTCTCCATGACCGATAATGATGATTTGGATGCAAAAATCTGCGATGCCCAAGAAAGACATTCTTCCTACCATGTTCCAACCGAATCCAATCTGTACTATCTTCACATATAGGGCATGCACATTGACCTTTGGTACTATATCCCGACAGATTACCATATGCTGGAAAATCATTAATTGTGCCGAAAATCATAGCCCTCAAGGTGAAACTTTCTTCTCTATACCTATCATACACCACCACAACTGTCTCCCACATTTGCTTCAAATCTTCAATTAAAGGAGCCAAATATACATCGATATCATTTCCTGGTTGTTTCGGCCCAGAAATTAACAAAGACAACATCATATATTTTCGCTTCATGCATAGCCATGGAGGTAGGTTATAAATCACCAAAATCACAGGCCATGTACTGTGAGAGCTACTTTGAACACCATGTGGGTTAAATCCATCGATGACAATGCAAGTCGTAAGTTTCTTGGTTCATTCCCAAAATCGGGATAATCAATATCAATTTTTTTCTATTGAGGAGAATCACGGTGCCGTAGCTTGCCATCTTGAATCCTTTCATCCTCATATCATGTCGGGTTTTTTGCATCTTCTGAACTACGGTACATACGCCTGAATCTGGGAATTATGGGAAAATACCACAATACCTTCTCTGGAGCCGAATTTTCCTTCTTATACCGTGAGGCTTCACATTTTGGACACGACTTTAACGATGCATATTCATTACAAAATAAAATGCAGTCGTTACGACAAGCATGTATCTTCTCATAGCTCATGCCAATAGAGCGTAACATTTGTTTAGCCTCATATGTCCTACTAGGAAGCACATTATCATTAGGCAACATATCTTTCAACAGTGTGAGTAAGTCCGTAAAACTCTTATCAGTCCATCCATTGCCCGACTTCAAGTTAAACAACTTTAACATTGCCGACAATCTTGTGAATTTAGTACAACCCTCATATAACGGCTTCTCCGCATCACTCATCAACTTCTCAAACATTTGAGGACAATCACGAAGATCTTCTTCAACCGCATTTAACATATCTTCAAAACGGTCACCATCATATGTATTTGTAGCGGTGTCCTCTGACGTATATCTCCCACTATTCCCCATATTAGAAGATTCACCTCTTGTCTCACCGTGCTTTGTCCAACAGGTATAAGTTTGATCAATCCCATTGCTCACTAAATGCCATTCCAATTCCCGAACACTAATTTTGTTTGTATAACAACAACTTAAACAAGGACATATGATTCTACTATGGTCTGTTGTATGCCCAACTACAAACCCAATAAAATCTTTCACTCCATCCTTATATTCCTTCGACAAACGATTGGCAGACATCCACTTTCGATCCATATTTTACCTATGGATTGAGAGGTAAAACAACAGAAAAACCCCATTTAAATAAAGCAAGACTAAAACTATCACTGCTCTTAAAATCAACACACAGACTAGATCAAAATTCTAACAAAATTTTGGCAGAGTCTCCCCTAAAATATGGACATTCCAAAATATATACAATACCTGTAACATTCCAAAATTCATTGTTCAAACCAAAAAAACCAAAATCAGGTTCCACAACAAAATTCATTGGTCATTTTTCCATTGATTCCCATCTGATATGCATATATATTTACTAACTGTACATTTTAACAAACTGATTCCAAGCATCTTTAACACTTCTAATTTATCTATGGACAACGATGAACAAAATCAAACAAAATCAAACCCTTTTGATTCCAAACCGTCAACAAGTGAACAAAATCAAACAAAATCGAACAGAGACAAAAACTAACGAACCACCAACAACAAAACCAATGTGGAATCGAGATACAAAATGGAGACAGTGGGCCATACTGAAATGGACGCAAACAGGAGTTTGGAGATGGAGGCGGGGAGGACTGAGGCCGAGCGCCGCCAGCCTTTGCTCGGATGGAGGACGGCCAGACGAGTTTTGGACGAGCCTGGATTTCAGGTTTTGAGGGCAGCGGACGAGCTTCGGATGGAGGGGCACTGACGAGCTCGGATGGAGGGCGGCAGGCGAGTTTTGGACGAGCTTCGGATTTCAGGTTTTGAGGATCGGCGGGCGAGCTCGGTTTCCGGCTTTGGGCGACCTCGGATTTCAGCTTTTGGAGGGCCACTGACGCAGCTTCGGTTTCCGGCTTTGGGCGAGCTTCGGTTTCAGGCTTTTGGGCGAGCTCACGATCTCCGCGGCTTTGAAGCACACGATTTACGTTGAGGGGGACGACGGCGGTAGAGATGGAGGCGACGACGGTGGAGTTTGCGAAGAGAGAGTTGATGATAGAGAGAAACAAAGCTGCTTCCGGATGCGAAATCAGAGGGGAGGGAAAAACATATATTTAATAACCTGACCAAAAACAGCGCTTAATAAGAAAGCGCTGCTTATTATTTCGAAAAAACAGCGCTTAAGTCTAAAAGCTACTGCTTATTTTAACACAAAAAGCAGCGCTTCCTACTATGAAGCCGCTTATTGTTCCTATGATCAAAAACAACGCTTCATGTTTGGAAGCCACTGCTTTAATGTGCATTCGCTTTTTATTATTTCTGACTAAAACAGCGCTTAAAGGACTAAGCGCTGTTTATTATATGAACTAAACAGTAGCGCTTAATTAGTAAGCGCTGTTTATTGTTTACGTATGACATAAAGTAACGTTTTTTATTTTAAGCGCTGCTTAAAGGAGCGCCATCTTTTTTAGAATTTGTTGTAGTGAAAGTAATTTTCTTTCAACTTCTCTTCGGAAGACTCTATAATTCATATTATAATTCTTACCAAAAGTTTCTCTTATATTGTTTGAATAATTTTCTAGAAATTTAATGAATTCCTATTTAAATTTATTATATTTCTCTTTACAAAATTGAAATATTTTTTAATAATTTTTGAAAATAAATTCTTTTTGAACTTTTGATATACACTTTAGATACACTTCTTTTGAATTTTTTAAGTATACATCGTGCTTAACACGAACCATATATTAATATTTTGTGATAATATAAAATATTGAATATTGAATAGGCATTACACACACATATATGTTAATTCTAGTTTTTATTTTCTAATTTTTATAAACACGTGCAGAGTGCATCACACGGGTTAACACTTTTTCTGATTGATCGTCCGTACAAAATAATTTTTTAACAAATTTTGGTTTATAATTTCTCACAAAATACGAAAAGCATAAACCTGAAAAAAAAATTACATATTTTTTATCGAAATCTTAAAAATGAGCATAATTCTCGTGCATGGCACGAGTCCACCCACTAGAGTGATAATGTTCAAACGTTAGAAAATATATTACATCAAATACCCAAAAAAAAAGAAATATATATTACATCATATATGTTAATAATTTTTTTATTTTTAATTGTTAAAAAGACGATGTATACCCGTGCATTGCACGGGTCAAACACACTAGTATAATTACAATTTTTAAATTGCACAATTTTTAAAATTCTAATTACCCTGAGCAATTTCTTTTCTTTTAAAAAAAATACCAAATTAGCTAACATTGCACACAAGCATTCACGTTAGAGGAAAAAATAATGAGGACAAAACATATAGCTGTACACACATTGATGTTATTATTATTAGAAAGAAAAATGATAGACACATAGAGGGGTGAGGGAGGCGCTGAAAATTGGAAACATGAAAATGGTACTCAGAGAAAAAGAGGGAGAGGGGGAGAGAGAGAGATAGTGAAAGAAGAGAGGGAGGGGGGAGAGAGAGATAGAAGAAAGAAAAATCATGCAAAGTCTCAAGGTTTTGGGTGGAAGTACTAAATCTTACTTGAGTCTAAGCATATATAGTGTACCACAAAAGTAATAGCACAAATATACACACACACACATATGCATTCTTGTTTCCTATTGTGATTTATCTTGGTGTAGGGTAGGTTGATCATTTGTGTTTGTGTTGATTCCATGGTCTTTGTGAAAGCAGACTTTACGCTCCTTGCATTTCTAGCTGATGAAGCAGTGGTTCTTTCTCTGTCATTGAAAGACAATTGATAGCTTTGCACAAGATTGTGTACTTAGCAACTAAATCCTTGTAGTGATGTAATAATATGTCCACATCTCCCATTGCTAGATCTTTGCTCTTTGCTTCCATGTATGGAAAATTTTATCCATGTTGCAAAACTTGAAAAACTGCAAGGTGTTAACAAGTGACTGTGGTAAGGGTTGGAAACATCAGAAGCAGATAACAAGCTAACTACCGCAATACAAGTGACTCGCTATCAGAGTATTTTGAAGAGTTTATTTAGGTTTATCTCATGAAATAATTATCTATATATACTTACAAAAATAACTTATCTACATATACTTATAAAAATAACTTATGACACAACTAAACTTTCCCGAATAGCTTATAAATAAGCGCATATTAGATTCCTTAAAATAGTTTATTAAATAAGCCATTAATTAAGTTGTTTACCTGAACGTGTCCTAACAACAGTAATTGGGTGCAAATGACTTCAATTGTTTGGAAAACAAGTTAAAACTAACCTCCGGTATCAAATTTGTTATGCACTTTATTTGAAAAACTGCACTCGTTCTTCTCTTACTGTTTTATTTGACATGTAGAGGGTAATTCACTTGTGACTTTCTTAGCCAATTTGGCTTCTTGCATACACTCCTCAAATTTGGTTTCATCCATTGAAAGGGATTTAGCATTTAGGTTAATTATAAATGTCTTGGCTGATACTAGATTTGTGAACTAACATTCAGCTTTTGAGATGAGTATTGCCTGTCTTCTGTACAACCTAATGAATTTGAGGTAAGAATGCAACATTGGAGGATTGGCCTGAAATTGACAAACCAAAAGGAAGGAATTAGTATCAAATGATCCAAGGGTAGTAACCTAAAATCATTGAAATTACAATGCATTCCTATTTTTGATACACTATGCTATTACTTAATTAATTCTCTCAATATAGCCTTTTAAGTATGGCTCAGGCATGAATTATCCAGAATCAAGTTAGTGGAGGACGAGCTATTGTTCCAGCTAAACATTCTAGTATTTATCGAGTAGTTCTGAACTTCTACTGATCCATTTGGACTTTGTTTAAATTTTACAAACAAATAAAAATAATAATAGTGGAAACCAAGCATGCTCATGCTCTTTATAAACCGAAAAAATGGTCACAGTATACAAAAACTACTATAACTAACAATCAGCAGAATGACTTATTACCAAGTGGGGCTTGCCTTGATGGTAACATACATGAGCACAGGGAGAAAGTCATCTGCTCTGGCTGGCACATGCTCAGACATTGCAGCATTGATCAATAGATTGTTGATAACCCTGCAACAATTCATAATGCTTCAGAGTCTCTTGGGGAGCTTTGAAACCGTTGATTTTCTACAATTCCTTCCCTGAAAGCTTAATGCAAAAGGAAAATGGTGTCAATTGTCAGGAATTTAGGTTTGATACCTTCTACTTTGTTATTTCCTCTATAAATAATGAGTACAACATTTACGGGTAATTACTGCTAATAATTACAATTAAGGAGAACAAATCAATTCCTAATTTGTCTAGCCTATTCTAGGAAAGCTAAAAATTACAATTAAGGAGACAGATTAATTACTGGTTCACATCCCCCCTCAAATTGATGCGGCTGGCCAAAAAGCATCAATTTGCTAACAAGAAACTGATGGTGGGGGCAAGGAACAACTTTGGTCAAAATATCTGCAACCTGAAGCTGAGTACTGATGTGAGGGATGGATGTAACATGGTCATCATAGGCTTCACAAATAGAATGACAATCGATTTCAATATGCTTAGTATGCTTATGGAAAACCGGATTTGCAACAATCTGAATGACACTTGTATTGTCAGCATAGAGAGATGTTGGCTTTGTTTGAGGAGACCCACGTTCAGCCAAAAGACCAAGAAGCCAAATTATTTCTGAACCTGCAGTAGATATGGCACGATACTCCGATTCAGTAGATGATTTAGATACTCTTGCTTGCTTCTTACTTTTCCATGAGATCAACGAAGAACCAAGATGATCTAGGCCCAACTTCTAGATGATCTAGGCCTAACTTCTATGGCCCAAGACCATTGAGCAACAACTTGAGCATCAACTTGCAACCAACTTGTAGCCACCAACAACTTGCCAACTTGCACCACCAACTTGCACCACCAACTTTTATTATTTTAATTTATTTTCGTTTTTATTTTAATGCCCATAGTATCCCTTCCTTTTAGTATAAATAGTTGCTTCCATTTCATCGTAACATCATCCAAGTTTTATATGAATTAAGTGTGTTTTCATTTAAACAGAGTTCTCTCCATTTTCTTTACTGGTTTTGTACCACAAGAAACATGCATCATTCGGTGACAGATCGCCGCGTGTCAGGACACGCAGCCCAATCAGCATCACTATAAGCAATCAATTGAGGAGCTATCCCAATGGAAAAGAAGAGACCCTGTTATAAGCAATCAGCATCATTATAAACATGCATCATTTGGTGACATCGAGCAATCAATGTTTGTTCTCTTTTCAATGAAATTAAAGTATTTAAAAATAAATAAATCGATTTGAGACAAAAATATAACTTTTTTTATGAATTGCTCCATGGATGGAATGCACACTAAAACCTACGAAATTGGATATATGTGGTATTATGCAATATTATATTAATTTTATTTAACGGCTTATGGCTATGGACACATGATACTCGCCCCGCCTAATTAATTAATGGGTAGAAAAAATAGTATCCATTTATTTATGTGCAAGCATTCATAAAGTATTCTTCTTTATATTTTTATTATATTCAATTCTTTTTTTTATTATATTGTATCTTTTTCAAGCGGCTTACTATAAAGAAATTTTAATAAGACATATTTGAAACCATTAATGCCGTACAAAAATCGGGTTTTTTTATATTTTATTTTCTATACTTTAAAAGTCAATTGCACGTGTATAATTATACATTCATTGCTTCATAATGATCTTTCTATTATTTTTTTAAAAAAAAATTAATGACTCTAATAATCTTTTTTCAAAAGAAATTCCTCAAATTTATACTTATATCTATGCTCACAATGGCCACACATATTTTCTTTAGGCCAAACCCAAAAGAATATTTTCTTTATAGAGAAAGGTCTCAACCAGAAGTTTATTTACTTTATAAACTAAACATTGATATTAGCCTCCACCGGAAAAATGGTTATGGCGCAGGTATATGGGATGAAGCTCCCGAGTTCAAGCTAGTCGAGTCTCATAGTTTTTTTATATTTTATAGGGAAAAAACATATTTTAGTCCTTGTAATTTGGGTGAATTCCACTTTTAGTCCCTGTAATTTTTTTTTCCAGATTTCATTCCTGTAATTTGAGATTCGTCTAGTTTCGGTCTCTTCCCTGACCAGTCAATGCCAGCGTGGCAATTTTAGATGACGTGGCATGCCAAAATGGCCAGTTGGCAGCTGACTCACTAATTAAATTAATTAAATAATTATTTAATTTATTTTTTAAATAACTAATTGAACACATTAATTATTAATTAAATAAATAAACTGATAATCCTTCGCCTCCTCTCCAGTAAACCATCCCCCTTTTGCACCAGTGAACCTCTGCAAGCCCCCTCCTTGAATCTCTTGCGTGCGAGACTCTGAAAAAGCAGCGAACAGTCGCACCCAATCGCGAATCCATCTCTCTATCTTACCAGCTTCGTGCTTGTGTATCACGAAGCCTTCACCATGCACGACTTGACTCCGTCAATCACATCAATCGCCTGCCCTGCCCCCAAATCAGTTATGCCGTTGAGTGAATGGTTCATACCCAACCCATTTCCATTTTCAATTTAACCCTTTTTAAATTAATTTTTTTGTGGTCGATTCATTGATTGTGGTTCAGCAACAATATTTTGTTATGGAAGAAACCTATGGAAGAAAGAGAGTCGAATATTCTTCCCCACTCTTGCTGCAACACGGATAATCAGGTTACTTTACTTCTTTTTTTTTTCTTTTGGGTCAGATACTTCGTCTCTATTTCCCCCTTTTTTCATATTCCTTTTAAAAATCTCAAATCTTTAATGGAAAGAAAGCAACTGATTTTTTTTATTTAAATATAGAACTATTAAGTGCTACTGGAATTGGTTGACAGTGGTGGTGGTGGTGGTGGTGAGTCGGGGAGAGAGAAGCAGTGGTGGTGGTGGTGGGAGGTCTGATTTTGTTTATTAATTAATAACTAATTTATTCAATTAGTTATTTAAAATATAAATAAATTAATTATTTAATTAATTTAATTAGTGAGTCAGCTGCCAACTGGCCATTTTGGCATGCCACGTCATCTAAAATTGCCACGCTGGCATTGACTGGTCAGGGGAGGGATTTAAACTAGACGAATCTCAAATTACAGGGATGGAATCTGGAAAAAAAAATTACAAGGACTAAAAAGTGGAATTCACCCAAATTACAGGGACTAAAACAAGTTTTTTTCTATTTTATATTATTCCCAGTGGAGCTGCATTGTATTTGTAATGTCCCAGTGCAACTGTGCTTTGACCGTTTGAATTTCTTTATACATTTTACTTTCTTTTATATTAATTTAAATGATATTAAATCACTAAATGAGAACAAAGCTAAAAATAATGGTAAGAATGTGCATTTGTTTACAATTTAAAAACTGACCTTTGCATTGTATAAAAAATATATTATTTTTTTAAAAAATTATATAAGCCAAAAGTTAATTTGTGTTTTTTTCGCAAAGAATTTATATTTATTGATAAATGCAAAATCACTTGTAGGCCCGACCCAATGGTGAGACTGCTTTGCTTTAGACCTCGCCCCAAACATATAACTTGACCAAGAAAAAGAGCTCACTCGACAGTAATTAACCGGATGCATGCATCCGGTCGTAGGTTGGCAGCTCTCCAGAAGCGAGCATTCGAGGGATATTGGACACAAAATAAATTAGGAATTTTCACCATTTATAAATTAGGAATTTATAAACTAAACATTGATATTAGCCTCCGCCGGAAAAATGGTTATGGCGCAGGTATATGGGATGAAGCTCCCGAGTTCAAGCTAGTCGAGTCTCATAGTTTTTTTATATTTTATAGGGAAAAAACATATTTTAGTCCTTGTAATTTGGGTGAATTCCACTTTTAGTCCCTGTAATTTTTTTTTCCAGATTTCATTCCTGTAATTTGAGATTCGTCTAGTTTCGGTCTCTTCCCTGACCAGTCAATGCCAGCGTGGCAATTTTAGATGACGTGGCATGCCAAAATGGCCAGTTGGCAGCTGACTCACTAATTAAATTAATTAAATAATTATTTAATTTATTTTTTAAATAACTAATTGAACACATTAATTATTAATTAAATAAATAAACTGATAATCCTTCGCCTCCTCTCCAGTAAACCATCCCCCTTTCGCACCAGTGAACCTCCGCAAGCCCCCTCCTTGAATCTCTTGCGTGCGAGACTCTGAAAAAGCAGCGAACAGTCGCACCCAATCGCGAATCCATCTCTCTATCTTACCAGCTTCGTGCTTGTGTATCACGAAGCCTTCACCATGCACGACTTGACTCCGGCAATCACATCAATCACTTTGCCACCTTTGAATCAGTTATGCCGTTGAGTGAATGGTTCATACCCAACCCATTTCCATTTTCAATTTAACCCTTTTTAAATTAATTTTTTTGTGGTCGATTCTTTGATTGTGGTTCAGCAACAATATTTTGTTATGGAAGAAACCTATGGAAGAAAGAGAGTCGAATATTCTTCCCCACTCTTGCTGCAACACGGATAATCAGGTTACTTTATTTTTTTTTTTTTTTCATTTGGGTCAGATACTTCGTCTCTATTTCCCCCTTTTTTCATATTCCTTTTAAAACTCTCAAATCTTTAATGGAAAGAAAGCAACTGATTTTTTTTATTTAAATATAGAACTATTAAGTGCTACTGGAATTGGTTGACAGTGGTGGTGGTGGTGGTGGTGAGTCGGGGAGAGAGAAGCAGTGGTGGTGGTGGTGGGAGGTCTGATTTTGTTTATTAATTAATAACTAATTTATTCAATTAGTTATTTAAAATATAAATAAATTAATTATTTAATTAATTTAATTAGTGAGTCAGCTGCCAACTGGCCATTTTGGCATGCCACGTCATCTAAAATTGCCACGCTGGCATTGACTGGTCAGGGGAGGGATTTAAACTAGACGAATCTCAAATTACAGGGATGGAATCTGGAAAAAAAAATTACAAGGACTAAAAAGTGTAATTCACCCAAATTACAGGGACTAAAACAAGTTTTTTTCCTATTTTATATTATTCCCAGTGGAGCTGCATTGTATTTGTAATGTCCCAGTGCAACCGTGCTTTGACCGTTTGAATTTCTTTATACATTTTACTTTCTTTTATTTATTTAAATGATATTAAATCACTAAATGAGAACAAAGCTAAAAATAATGGTAAGAATGTGCATTTGTTTACAATTTAAAAACTGACCTTTGCATTGTATAAAAAATATATTATTTTTTTAAAAAATTATATAAGCCAAAAGTTAATTTGTGTTTTTTTCGCAAAGAATTTATATTTATTGATAAATGCAAAATCACTTGTAGGCCCGACCCAATGGTGAGACTGCTTTGCTTTAGACCTCGCCCCAAACATATAACTTGACCAAGAAAAAGAGCTCACTCGACAGTAATTAACCGGATGCATGCATCCGGTCGTAGGTTGGCAGCTCTCCAGAAGCGCGCATTCGAAGGATATTGGACACAAAATAAATTAGGAATTTTCACCATTTATAAATTAGGAATTTATAAACTAAACATTGATATTAGCCTCCGCCGGAAAAATGGTTATGGCGCAGGTATATGGGATGAAGCTCCCGAGTTCAAGCTAGTCGAGTCTCATAGTTTTTTTATATTTTATAGGGAAAAAACATATTTTAGTCCTTGTAATTTGGGTGAATTCCACTTTTAGTCCCTGTAATTTTTTTTTTTCCGTATTTCATTCTGTAATTTGAGATTCGTCTAGTTTAGGTCTCTTCACGACCGATCAATGCCAGTGTGGCAATTTTAGATGACGTGGCATGCCAAAATGGCGATTAGCGGTGACTCACTAATTAAATTAATTAAATAATTATTTAATTTATTTTTTAAATAACTAATTGAACACATTAATTATTAATTAAATAAATAAACTGATAATCCTTCGCCTCCTCTCCAGTAAACCATCCCCCTTTCGCACCAGTGAACCTCCGCAAGCCCCCTCCTTGAATCTCTTGCGTGCGAGACTCTGAAAAAGCAGCGAACAGTCGCACCCAATCGCGAATCCATCTCTCTATCTTACCAGCTTCGTGCTTGTGTATCACGAAGCCTTCACCATGCACGACTTGACTCCGTCAATCACATCAATCGCCTGCCCTGCCCCCAAATCAGTTATGCCGTTGAGTGAATGGTTCATACCCAACCCATTTCCATTTTCAATTTAACCCTTTTTAAATTAATTTTTTTGTGGTCGATTCATTGATTGTGGTTCAGCAACAATATTTTGTTATGGAAGAAACCTATGGAAGAAAGAGAGTCGAATATTCTTCCCCACTCTTGCTGCAACACGGATAATCAGGTTACTTTACTTCTTTTTTTTTTCTTTTGGGTCAGATACTTCGTCTCTATTTCCCCCTTTTTTCATATTCCTTTTAAAAATCTCAAATCTTTAATGGAAAGAAAGCAACTGATTTTTTTTATTTAAATATAGAACTATTAAGTGCTACTGGAATTGGTTGACAGTGGTGGTGGTGGTGGTGGTGAGTCGGGGAGAGAGAAGCAGTGGTGGTGGTGGTGGGAGGTCTGATTTTGTTTATTAATTAATAACTAATTTATTCAATTAGTTATTTAAAATATAAATAAATTAATTATTTAATTAATTTAATTAGTGAGTCAGCTGCCAACTGGCCATTTTGGCATGCCACGTCATCTAAAATTGCCACGCTGGCATTGACTGGTCAGGGGAGGGATTTAAACTAGACGAATCTCAAATTACAGGGATGGAATCTGGAAAAAAAAATTACAAGGACTAAAAAGTGGAATTCACCCAAATTACAGGGACTAAAACAAGTTTTTTTCTATTTTATATTATTCCCAGTGGAGCTGCATTGTATTTGTAATGTCCCAGTGCAACTGTGCTTTGACCGTTTGAATTTCTTTATACATTTTACTTTCTTTTATTTATTTAAATGATATTAAATCACTAAATGAGAACAAAGCTAAAAATAATGGTAAGAATGTGCATTTGTTTACAATTTAAAAACTGACCTTTGCATTGTATAAAAAATATATTATTTTTTTAAAAAATTATATAAGCCAAAAGTTAATTTGTGTTTTTTTCGCAAAGAATTTATATTTATTGATAAATGCAAAATCACTTGTAGGCCCGACTCCAATGGTGAGACTGCTTTGGTTTAGCCGACCCCCCAAACATATAAGTTGACAAAGAAAAAGAGCTCACTCGACAGTAATTAACCGGATGCATGCATCCGGTCGTAGGTTGGCAGCTCTCCAGAAGCGCGCATTCGAAGGATATTGGACACAAAATAAATTAGGAATTTTCACCATTTATAAATTAGGAATTTATAAACTAAACATTGATATTAGCCTCCGCCGGAAAAATGGTTATGGCGCAGGTATATGGGATGAAGCTCCCGAGTTCAAGCTAGTCGAGTCTCATAGTTTTTTTTATATTTTATAGGGAAAAAACATATTTTAGTCCTTGTAATTTGGGTGAATTCCACTTTTAGTCCCTGTAATTTTTTTTTCCAGATTTCATTCCTGTAATTTGAGATTCGTCTAGTTTCGGTCTCTTCACGACCGATCCAATGCCCAGCGTGGCACTTTTAGATGACGTGGCATGCCAAAATGGCCAGTTGGCAGCTGACTCACTAATTAAATTAATTAAATAATTATTTAATTTATTTTTTAAATAACTAATTGAACACATTAATTATTAATTAAATAAATAAACTGATAATCCTTCGCCTCCTCTCCAGTAAACCATCCCCTTTCGCACTTTTGATGAACCTCATAAGCCCTCCTTGAATCTCTTGCGTGCGAGACTCTGAAAAAGCAGCGAACAGTCGCACCCAATCGCGAATCCATCTCTCTATCTTACCAGCTTCGTGCTTGTGTATCACGAAGCCTTCACCATGCACGACTTGACTCCGTCAATCACATCAATCGCCTGCCCTGCCCCCAAATCAGTTATGCCGTTGAGTGAATGGTTCATACCCAACCCATTTCCATTTTCAATTTAACCCTTTTTAAATTAATTTTTTTGTGGTCGATTCTTTGATTGTGGTTCAGCAACAATATTTTGTTATGGAAGAAACCTATGGAAGAAAGAGAGTCGAATATTCTTCCCCACTCTTGCTGCAACACGGATAATCAGGTTACTTTACTTCTTTTTTTTTTCTTTTGGGTCAGATACTTCGTCTCTATTTCCCCCTTTTTTCATATTCCTTTTAAAACTCTCAAATCTTTAATGGAAAGAAAGCAACTGATTTTTTTTATTTAAATATAGAACTATTAAGTGCTCTTTGGAATTGGTTGGCAAAGTGGTGGTGGTGGTGGTGGTGAGTCGGGGAGAGAGAGGCAGTGGTGGTGGTGGTGGGAGGTCTGATTTTGTTTATTAATTAATAACTAATTTATTCAATTAGTTATTTAAAATATAAATAAATTAATTATTTAATTAATTTAATTAGTGAGTCACCGCCAATGGCCATTTTGGCATGCCACGTCATCTAAAATTGCCACGCTGGCATTGACTGGTCAGGGGAGGGATTTAAACTAGACGAATCTCAAATTACAGGGATGGAATCTGGAAAAAAAAATTACAAGGACTAAAAAGTGTAATTCACCCAAATTACAGGGACTAAAACAAGTTTTTTTCCTATTTTATATTATTCAGTGGAGTGCATTGTATTTGTAATGTCCCGGTGCACAGTGCTTTGACCGTTTGAATTTCTTTATACATTTTACTTTCTTTTATTTATTTAAATGATATTAAATCACTAAATGAGAACAAAGCTAAAAATAATGGTAAGAATGTGCATTTGTTTACAATTTAAAAACTGACCTTTGCATTGTATAAAAAATATATTATTTTTTTAAAAAATTATATAAGCCAAAAGTTAATTTGTGTTTTTTTCGCAAAGAATTTATATTTATTGATAAATGCAAAATCACTTGTAGGCCCGACCCAATGGTGAGACTGCTTTGCTTTAGACCTCGCCCCAAACATATAACTTGACCAAGAAAAAGAGCTCACTCGACAGTAATTAACCGGATGCATGCATCCGGTCGTAGGTTGGCAGCTCTCCAGAAGCGCGCATTCGAAGGATATTGGACACAAAATAAATTAGGAATTTTCACCATTTATAAATTAGGAATTTATAAACTAAACATTGATATTAGCCTCCACCGGAAAAATGGTTATGGCGCAGGTATATGGGATGAAGCTCCCGAGTTCAAGCTAGTCGAGTCTCATAGTTTTTTTATATTTTATAGGGAAAAAACCTATTTTAGTCCTTGTAATTTGGGTTAATTCCACTTTTAGTCCCTGTAATTTTTTTTTCCAGATTTCATTCCTGTAATTTGAGATTCGTCTAGTTTCGGTCTCTTCCCTGACGATCAATGCAGTAGTGGCAATTTTAGATGACGTGGCATGCCAAAATGGCCAGTTGGCAGCTGACTCACTAATTAAATTAATTAAATAATTATTTAATTTATTTTTTAAATAACTAATTGAACACATTAATTATTAATTAAATAAATAAACTGATAATCCTTCGCCTCCTCTCGATTAAACCATCCCCTTTCACTTTTGATGAACCTCCATAAGCCCCTCCTTGAATCTCTTGCGTGCGAGACTCGAAAAAGCAGTGACGATCGCACCCAATCGCGAATCCATCTCTCTATCTTACGACCGTGCTTGTGTATCACGAAGCCTTCACCATCTGCGACTTGACTCAGTCAATCACATCAATCGCTTTGCCACCTTTGAATCAGTTATGCCGTTGAGTGAATGGTTCATACCCAACCCATTTCCATTTTCAATTTAACCCTTTTTAAATTAATTTTTGTGGTCGATTCTTTGATTGTGGTTCTGGCAACAATATTTTGTTATGGAAGAAACCTATGGAAGAAAGAGAGTCGAATATTCTTCCCACTCTTCTTTAACACGGATAATCGAGTTACTTTACTTCTTTTTTTTTTTTCTTTTGGGTGAGATACTTCGTCTCTATTTCCCCCTTTTTTTCATATTCCTTTTAAAAATCTCAAATCTTTAATGGAAAGAAAGCAACTGATTTTTTTATTTAAATATAGAACTATTAAGTGCTACTGGAATTGGTTGACAGTGGTGGTGGTGAGTGGTGGTGAGTCGGGAGAGAAGCGGTGGTGGTGGTGGTGGGAGGTCTGATTTTGTTTATTAATTAATAACTAATTTATTCAATTAGTTATTTAAAATATAAATAAATTAATTATTTAATTAATTTAATTAGTGAGTCACCGCCAACTGGCCATTTTGGCATGCCACGTCATCTAAAATTGCCACTGGCATTGACTGGTCGGGGAGGATTTAAACTAGACGAATCTCAAATTACAGGGGATGGAATCTGGAAAAAAATTACAAGGACTAAAAAGTGGAATTCTCCCAAATTGCTGAGGACTAAAACAAGTTTTTTCTATTTTATATTATTCAGTGGAGCTGCATTGTATTTGTAATGTCCCGATTGCAAGCGTGCTTTGACCGTTTGAATTTCTTTATACATTTTACTTTCTTTTATTTATTTAAATGATATTAAATCACTAAATGAGAACAAAGCTAAAAATAATGGTAAGAATGTGCATTTGTTTACAATTTAAAAACTGACCTTTGCATTGTATAAAAAATATATTATTTTTTTAAAAAATTATATAAGCCAAAAGTTAATTTGTGTTTTTTCGCAAAGAATTTATATTTATTGATAAATGCAAAATCACTTGTAGGCCCGACCCAATGGTGAGACTGCTTTGCTTTAGACCTCGCCCCAAACATATAACTTGACCAAGAAAAAGAGCTCACTCGGCGGTAATTAACCGGATGCATGCATCCGGTCGTAGAATAGCGACTCTCGAGCGCGCATTCGAAGGATATTGGACACAAAATAAATTAGGAATTTTCACCATTTATAAATTAGGAATTTATAAACTAAACATTGATATTAGCCTCCATGGAAAAATGGTTATGGCGGTATATGGGATGAAGCTCCGAGTTCAAGCTAGTCGAGTCTCATAGTTTTTATATTTTATAGGAAAAAACATATTTTAGTCCTTGTAATTTGGGTGAATTCCACTTTTAGTCCCTGTAATTTTTTCCAGATTTCATTCCTGTAATTTGAGATTCGTCTAGTTTCGGTCTCTTCCCTGACCAGTCAATGCCAGCGTGGCAATTTTCGATGACGTGGCATGCCAAAATGGCCAGTTGGCAGCTGACTCACTAATTAAATTAATTAAATAATTATTTAATTTATTTTTTAAATAACTAATTGAACACATTAATTATTAATTAAATAAATAAACTGATAATCCTTCGCCTCCTCTCCAGTAAACCATCCCCCTTTCGCACCAGTGAACCTCCGCAAGCCCCCTCCTTGAATCTCTTGCGTGCGAGACTCTGAAAAAGCAGCGAACAGTCGCACCCAATCGCGAATCCATCTCTCTATCTTACCAGCTTCGTGCTTGTGTATCACGAAGCCTTCACCATGCACGACTTGACTCCGTCAATCACATCAATCGCCTGCCCTGCCCCCAAATCAGTTATGCCGTTGAGTGAATGGTTCATACCCAACCCATTTCCATTTTCAATTTAACCCTTTTTAAATTAATTTTTTTGTGGTCGATTCTTTGATTGTGGTTCAGCAACAATATTTTGTTATGGAAGAAACCTATGGAAGAAAGAGAGTCGAATATTCTTCCCCACTCTTGCTGCAACACGGATAATCAGGTTACTTTACTTCTTTTTTTTTCTTTTGGGTCAGATACTTCGTCTCTATTTCCCCCTTTTTTTCATATTCCTTTTAAAAATCTCAAATCTTTAATGGAAAGAAAGCAACTGATTTTTTTATTTAAATATAGAACTA